>JAJHUQ010000065.1:1402500-1405000 GCA_035773235.1 Eospalax fontanierii | reverse complement strand
TTGGATTAGGGTTATGGTTAGGGTTAGGGTTAGGATTAGGGTTAGGGTTAGGGTTCCGATTAGAGTTAGGTTTAGAGTTTGGGTTTAGGTAAGGGTTAACGTTAGGGTTAGGGTTAGGGTTAGGGTTAGGACTAGGATTAGGGTTAGGGTTAGGGTTAGGATTAGGGTTACAGTTAGGGTTAGGGATAGGTTTTTGGTTTGGGTTATGTTTTGGGTTAGGTTTAGTGTTAGGGTTAGGGTTAGGGTTAGGGTTAAGGTTAGGATTAGGGTTAGGGTTTGAGTTTGAATTAGGTTTAGGGTTAGCATTAGGGTTAGGGTTAGATTTAGGATAAGTGTTTCAGTTAGGGTTTGGGTTAGGGTTAGGGTTAGGGTTAGGGTTAGGTTTTGGGTTAGGGTTAGGGTTAGGGTTAGGGTTAGGGTTAGGGTTAGGACTAGGATTAGGGTTATGGTTAGGGTTAGGGTTACGATTAGGGATAGGGTTAGGGTTCCGATTAGAGTTAGGTTTAGAGTTTGGGTTTGGGTAAGGGTTAAGGTTAGGTTTAGGGTTAGGGTTAAGTTTAGGGTTAGGACTAGGATTAGGGCTAGGGTTAGGGTTAGGATTAGGGTTAGGGTTTGGTTTTAGGTTTGGGTTATGGTTAGGGTAAGTGTTAGGGTTAGGGTTTAGGGTTAGGGTTAGGTTTAAGGTTATGGTTTCGGTTTGGGTTATGTTTTGGGTTAGGTTTAGGGTTAGGGTTAAGGTTTGAGTTGGAATTAGGTTTAGGGTTAGCATTAGGGTTAGGGTTAGGTTTAGGATTAGTGTTTCAGTTAGGGTTAGGGTTAGGGTTAGGGTTTTGGTTCGGGTTAGGGTTAGGGTTAGGTTTAGGTTTTGATTTAGGGTTAGAGTTAGGGTTAGGGTTTTTGTTAGGGTTTGGGTTAGGGTTAGGGTTAAGACTAGGGTTAGTGTTAGGGTTAGGATTAGGGTTAGCATTAGGGTTAGGATTAGGGTTAGGGTTAGGGTTAGGGTTAGGTTTAGGGTTATGGTTAGGTTTAGGGTTAAGGTTTGGGTTAGGGTTTGGGTTTGGTTTAGGGTTTGGGTTAGGGTTAGGGTTTGGGTTAGGGTTAGGGTTAGGGTTCGGGTTAGGATTTGGGTTAGGGTTAGGGTTAGATTCGGATTTGGGTTAGAGTTATGGTGAGGGTTAGGTGTTGGGTTAGGGTTAGGGTTACGGTTAGGGTTAGGGTTATAGTTAGGGTTAGGATTAGGGTTAGGGTTAGGGTTAGGGTTAGGGTTTGAGTTTGAATTAGGTTTAGGGTTAGCATTAGGGTTAGGGTTAGGTTTAGGATTAGTGTTTCAGTTAGGGTTAGGGTTAGGGTTAGGGTTTGGGTTCGGGTTAGGGTTAGGGTTAGGGTTTGATTTACGGTTAGGTTTAGGGTTAGGGTTAGTGTTAGGGTTTGGGTAGGGTTAGGGTTAGGCCTAGGGTTAGTGTTAGGGTTAGGTTTAGGGTTAGCATTAGGGTTAGGATTAGGGTTAGGTTTAGGGTTTGGGTTAGGGTTTGGGTTAGGGTTAGGTTTAGGGTTAGTGTTAGGGTTAGGGTTCGGGTTAGGATTTGGGTTAGGGTAGGGTTAGAGTCGGATTTGGGTTAGAGTTATGGTGAGGGTTAGGGGTTGGGTTAGGGTTAGGGTTACGGTTAGGGTTAGGGTTATGGTTAGGGTTAGGATTAGGCTTAGGGTTAGGGTTAGGGTTACGGTTTCGGGTTCGGTTGTGTTTTGGGTTAGTTTTAGGGTTAGGGTTAGGGTTTGGGTTCGGGTTAGGGTTAGGGTTAGGGTTTGATTTAAGGTTAAGGTTAGGGTTAGGGTTAGTGTTATGGTTTGGGTTAGGGTTACGGTTAGGAGTAGGGTTAGTGTTAGGGTTAGGTTTAGGGTTAGCATTAGGGTTAGGATTAGCGTTAGGGTTAGGGTTTGGGTTAGGGTTAGGGTTAGGGTTAGGGTTTGGGTTAGGGTTAGGTTTTGGTTTAGGGTTAGGGTCAGGTTAGGGTTAGGGTTAGGATTAGGGATTGGGTTTGTGTTAAGATCAGGGTTTGAGTTTGGGTGAGGGTTACGGTTAGGGTTAGGGTTAGGGTTAGGGTTAGGGTTAGGGTTAGGGTTAGAATTAGGGTTACGGTTAAGGTTAGGGTTAGGGTTAGGGTTAGGATAAGGATGAGGGTTAGGGTTAGGGTTAGGATTAGTGTTATTATTTGGGTTATGGTTTGGGTTAGGGTTAGGGTTAGGGTTTGGGTTAGTGTTAGAGTTAGGGTTTGAGTTAGGGTTAGGTATAGGGTTAGGTTAGGGTTTGGGTTAGAGTTAGGGTTAGGGTTAGGTTTGGGTTTGGTTTAGAGTTAGGGTTAGGTTTGGGTTTGGGTTAGAGTTAGTGTTAGGGTGAGGTGTTGGATTAGTGTTATGGTTAGGGTTAGGGTTAGGATTAGGGTTAGGGTTAGGGTTCCGATTAGAGTTAGGTTTAGAGTTTGGATTTTGTAAGGGTTAAGGT
>JAJHUQ010000065.1:1390000-1395000 GCA_035773235.1 Eospalax fontanierii | reverse complement strand
TTGAATTACGTTTAGGGTTAGCATTAGGGTTAGGGTTAGGTTTAGGATTAGTGTTTCAGTTAGGCTTAGTGTTAGGGTTAGGGTTTGGGTACGGGTTAGGTTTAGGGTTAGGGTTAGGGTTTGATTTAGGGTTAGGGTTAAGGTTAGGGTTAGTGTTAGGGTTTGGGTTAGGGTTAGGGTTAGGAATAGGGTTAGTGATAGGGTTAGGTTTAGGGTTAGCATTAGGGTTAGGATTAGGTTTAGGGTTAGGGTTTGGGTTAGGGTTAGGATTAGGGTTAGGGTTAGGTTTAGGGTTTGGTTTAGTGTTATGGTTAGGGTTAGGGTTGGGGTGAGGGTTAGGGTTAGGGTTAGGGTTAGGGTTTGTGTTAAGATTAGGGTTTGGGTTTGGGTTAGGTTAGGGTTTGGGTTACAGTTAGGGTTAGGGTTAGGGTTTGGGTTTGGTTTAGTGTTAGGGTTAGGTTAGGGTTTGGGTTAGAGTTAGGGTTAGGGTGAGGTGTTGGATTAGGGTTATGGTTAGGGTTAGGGTTAGGATTAGGTTTAGGGTTAGGGTTCCGATTAGAGTTAGCTTTAGAGTTTGGGTTTGGGTAAGCGTTAAGGTTAGGGTTCGGGTTAGGGTTAGCGTTAGGACTAGAATTAGGGTTAGGGTTAGGGTTAGGATTAGGGTTATCGGTAGGCTTAGCGATAGGGTTTCGGTTTGGGTTATGTTTTGGGTTAGGTTTAGGGTTAGGGTTAGGGTTAGGGTTAGGGTTAAGGTTAGGATTAGGGTTAGGGTTTGAGTTTGAATTAGGTTTAGGGTTAGCATTAGGGTTAGGGTTAGATTTAGGATAAGTGTTTCAGTTAGGGTTTGGGTTAGGGTTAGGGTTAGGGTTAGGGTTAGGGTTTGGGTTAGGGTTAGGGTTAGGGTTAGGGTTTGGGTTAGGGTTAGGGTTAGGGTTAGGGATAGGTTTTGGGTTAGGATTAGGGTTAGGGTTAGGGTTAGGGTTAGGGTTAGGGTTAGGGTTAGGACTAGGATTAGGGTTATGGTTAGGGTTAGGGGTAGGATTAGGGTTAGGGTTAGGGTTCCGATTAGAGTTAGGTTTAGAGTTTGGGTTTGGGTAAGGGTTAAGGTTAGGTTTAGGGTTAGGGTTAGGTTTAGGGTTAAGACTAGGATTAGGGCTAGGGTTAGGGTTAGGATTAGGGTTAGGGTTTGGTTTTAGGTTTGGTTATGGTTAGGGTAAGTGTTAGGGTTAGGGATTAGAGTTAGGGATAGATTTAAGGTTAGGGTTTCAGTTTGGGTGATGTTTTGGGTTAGGTTTAGGGTTAGGGTTAGGTTTTGAATTGGAATTAGGTTTAGGGTTAGCATTAGGGTTAGGGTTAGGTTTAGGATTAGTGTTTCAGTTAGGATTTGGGTTAGGGTTAGGGTTTGGGTTCGGGAAAGGGTTAGGGTTAGGTTTAGGTTTTGATTTAGGGTTAGGGTTAGGGTTAGGGTTTTTGTTAGGGTTTGGGTTAAGGTTTGGGTTAAGACTAGGGTTAATGTTAGCGTTAGGTTTAGGGTTAGCATTAGGGTTAGGATTAGGGTTAGGGTTACGGTTTGGGTTACGGTTAGGGTTAGGGTTAGGGTTAGGGTTAGGGTTTGGGTTAGGGTTAGGGTTAGGGTTAGAGTTAGGGTTATGGTTAGGTTTAGCATTAGGGTTAGGCTTAGCGTTAGGCTTTCGGTTTCGGTTAAGTTTTGGGTTAGTCTTAGGCTTAGGGTTAGGGTTTGGGTTGGGTTAGGATTAGGGTTAGGGTTTGAGTTTGAATTAGGTTTAGGTTTAGCATTAGGGTTAGGGTTAGGCTTAGGGTTAGGGTTAGAGTTAGGGTTAGGGTTAGGGTTAGGGTTTGGGTTAGGGTTAGGCTTAGGGTTAGGGTTAAGGTTAGGGTTAGGGTTAGGGTTAGTGTTAGGAAAAGGATGAGGTTTAGGGTTAGGGTTAGGATTAGGGTTATTATTTGGGTTATGGTTTGGGTTAAGGTTAGTGTTAGGGTTTGGGTTAGTGTTAGAGTTAGGGTTTGAGTTAGGGTTAGGTTTAGGCTTACATTGGGGTTTGGGTTAGAGTTAGGGTGAGGGTTAGGGTTTGGGTTTTGTTTAGAGTTAGGGTTAGGTTAGGGTTTGGGTTAGAGTTAGGGTTAGGGTGAGGTGTTGGATTAGGGTTATGGTTAGGGTTAGGGTTAGGATTAGGGTTAGAGTTAGGGTTCCGATTAGACTTAGGTTTAGAGTTTGGGTTTGGGTAAGGGTTAAGGTTAGGGTTAGGGTTAGGGTTAGGGTTAGGGTTAGGGTTAGGACTAGGATTAGGGTTAGGGTTAGTGTTAGGATTAGGGTTAGGGTTTGGGTTTAGGTTTGGGTTATGGTTAGGGTTAGTGTTAGGCTTAGGGTTTAGGGTTAGGGTTAGGGTTAGGGTTAGGGTTTCGGTTTGGGTTATGTTTTGGGTTAGGTTTATGGTTAGGGTTAGGGTTTGGGTTCGGTTTAGAAATAGGGTTATGGTTTGAGTTTGAATTAGTTTTAGGGTTAGCATTAGGGTTAGGGTTAGGTTTAGGATTAGTGTTTCAGTTAGGCTTAGGGTTAGGGTTGGGGTTAGGGTTAGGGTTAGGATTAGGGTTAGGTTTTGAGTTTGAATTAGGTTTAGGTTTAGCATTAGGGTTAAGGTTAGATTTAGGATAAGTGTTTCAGTTAGGGTTTGGGTTATGGTTAGGGTTAGGGTTACGGTTAGGGTTTGGTTTAGGGTTAGGGTTAGGGTTTGGGGTAGGGTTAGTGTTAGGGTTAGGGTTAGGGTTTGTGTTAGGTTTAGGGTTAGGTTTAGGGTTAGGGTTTGGGTTAGGGTTAGGCTTAGGTTTAGGGTTTGTGTTAAGATTAGGGCTTGGGTTTGGGTTAGGGTTAGGGTTAGGGTTAGGATTAGGGTTAGGGTTAGGGTTAGGGTTAGGGCTAGAATTAGAGTTAGTGTTAAGGTTAGGGATAGGGTTAGGGTTAGGATAAGGATGAGGGTTAGGGTTAGTGTTAAGATTATGGTTAGGTTTAGGGTTAGGGTTCAGTTTTCTGTTAGGATTAGGGTTAGATTTAGAATTAGGGTTAGGGTTAGGGTTAGGGTTAGGGTTAGGATAAGGATGAGGGTTAGGGTTAGGGTTAGGATTAGGGTTATTATTTGGGTTATGGTTTGGGTTAGGGTTAGGGTTAGGGTTTGGGTTAGTGTTAGAGTTAGGGTTTGAGTTAGGGTTAGGTTTATGGTTAGGTTAGGGTTTGGGTTAGAGTTAGGGTTAGGGTTAGGGTTTGGGTTTGGTTTAGAGTTAGGGTTAGGTTAGGGTTGGGTTAGAGTTAGGGTTAGGGTGAGGTGTTGGATTAGGGTTATGGTTAGGGTTAGGGTTAGGATTAGGGTTAGGGTTAGGGTTCCGATTAGACTTAGGTTTAGAGTTTGGGTTTGGGTAAGGGTTAAGGTTAGGGTTAGGGTTAGGGTTAGGGTTAGGGTTAGGACTAGGATTAGGGTTAGGGTTAGTGTTAGGATTAGGGTTAGGGTTTGGGTTTAGGTTTGGGTTATGGTTAGGGTTAGTGTTAGGCTTAGGGTTTAGGGTTAGGGTTAGGGTTAGGGTTAGGGTTTCGGTTTGGGTTATGTTTTGGGTTAGGTTTATGGTTAGGGTTAGGGTTTGGGTTCGGGTTAGAAATAGGGTTATGGTTTGAGTTTGAATTAGGTTTAGGGTTAGCATTAGGGTTAGGGTTAGGTTTAGGATTAGTGTTTCAGTTAGGCTTAGGGTTAGGGTTAGGGTTAGGGTTAGGGTTAGGGTTAGGATTATGGTTAGGTTTTGAGTTTGAATTAGGTTTAGGGTTAGCATTAGGGTTAAGGTTAGATTTAGGATAAGTGTTTCAGTTAGGGTTTGGGTTAGGGTTAGGGTTAGGGTTAGGGTTAGGGTTTGGTTTAGGGTTAGGGTTAGGGTTTGGGTTAGGGTTAGTGTTAGGGTTAGGGTTAGGGTTTGTGTTAGGTTTAGGGTTAGGATTAGGGTTAGGGTTTGGGTTAGGGTTAGGGTTAGGTTTAGGGTTTGTGTTAAGATTAGGGTTTGGGTTTGGGTTAGGGTTAGGGTTAGGGTTAGGATTAGGGTTAGGGTTAGGGTTAGGGTTAGGGCTAGAATTAGGGTTAGTGTTAAGGTTAGGGTTAGGGTTAGGGTTAGGATAAGGATGAGGGTTAGGGTTAGTGTTAAGATTATGGTTAGGTTTAGGGTTAGGGTTCGGTTTTCTGTTAGGATTAGGGTTAGATTTAGAATTAGTTTTAGGGTTAGGGTTAGGCTTAGGGTTAGGATAAGGATGAGGGTTAGGGTTAGGGTTAGGATTAGGGTTATTATTTGGGTTATGGTTTGGGTTAGGGTTAGGGTTAGGGTTTGGGTTAGTGTTAGAGTTAGGGTTTGAGTTAGGGTTAGGTTTAGGGTTAGGTTAGGGTTTGGGTTAGAGTTAGGGTTAGGGTTAGGGTTTGGGTTTGGTTTAGAGTTAGGGTTAGGTTAGGGTTGGGTTAGAGTTAGGGTTAGGGTGAGGTGTTGGATTAGGGTTATGGTTACGGTTAGGGTTAGGATTAGGATTAGTGTTAGGGTTCCGATTAGAGTT
Organism: Eospalax fontanierii; assembly: GCA_035773235.1. NCBI lineage: Eukaryota > Metazoa > Chordata > Mammalia > Rodentia > Spalacidae > Eospalax > Eospalax fontanierii. Next base: position 1,390,406 of record JAJHUQ010000065.1, on the reverse strand, counting down.
AGGTTTAGAGTTTGGGTTTGGGTAAGGGTTAAGGTTAGGTTTAGGGTTAGGGTTAGAGTTAGGGTTAGGACTAGGATTAGGGTTATGGTTAGGGTTGAGGTTAGATTTAGCGTTAAAGTTAGCGTTCCGATTAGAGTTAGTTTTAGAGTTTGGGTTTGGGTAAGGGTTAAGGTTAGGTTTAGGGTTATGGTTAGGGTTAGGTTTAGGACTAGGATTAGGGTTAGTGTTAGGGTGAGGATTAGGGTTAGGGTTTGGTTTTAGGTTTGGGTTATGGTTAGGGTAAGTGTTAGGGTTCGGGTCTAGGGTTAGGGTTAGGTTTAGGGTTAGGGTTTCGGTTTGGGTTATGTTTTGGGTTACGTTTAGGGATAGGGTTAGGGTTTGAGTTGGAATTAGGTTTAGGGTTAGG
>JAJHUQ010000065.1:1377500-1380000 GCA_035773235.1 Eospalax fontanierii | reverse complement strand
TTAGGGTTAGGGTTAGGGTTAGGATTAGGGTTAGGTTTTGAGTTTGAATTAGGTTTAGGTTTAGCATTAGGGTTAAGGTTAGATTTAGGATAAGTGTTTCAGTTAGGGTTTGGGTTAGGGTTAGGGTTAGGGTTACGGTTAGGGTTTGGTTTAGGGTTAGGGTTAGGGTTTGTGTTAGGGTTAGGGTTAGGGTTAGGGTTAGGGTTAGGGTTTGGGTTAGGGTTAGAGTTAGGTTTTGAGTTAGGGTTAGGTTTAGGGTTAGGTTAGGTTTTGGGTTAGCGTTAGGGTTAGGGTTAGGGTTTGGGTTTGATTTAGAGTTAGGGTTAGGTTCGGGTAAGGGTTAGGGTTAGGGTTAGGGTTAGGGTTAGGGTTAGGGTTAGGGTTAGGGTTAGGGTTAGGGTTAGGATAAGGATGAGGGTTAGGGTTAGGGTTAGTATTAGGGTTATTATTTGGGTTATGGTTAGGGTTAGGGTTAGGGTTAGGATTTATGTTAGTGTTAGAGTTAGGTTTTGAGTTAGGGTTAGGTTTAGGGTTAGGTTGGGGTTTGGGTTAGAGTTAGGGTTAGGGTTAGGGTTTGGGTTTGGTTTAGAGTTAGGGTTAGGTTAGGGTTTGGGTTAGAGTTAGGGTTAGGGTGAGGTGTTGGATTAGGGTTATGGTTAGGGTTAGGTTTAGGATTAGGGTTACGGTTAGGGTTCCGATTAGAGTTAGGTTTAGAGTTTGGGTTTGGGTAAGGGTTAAGGTTAGGTTTAGGGTTAGGGTTAGGGTTAGGGTTAGGATTAGGGTTAGGGTTAGGGTTCCGATTAGAGTTAGGTTTAGAATTTGGGTTTGGGTAAGGGTTAAGTTTAGGTTTAGGGTTAGGGTTAGGGGTAGGGTTAGGACTAGGATTAGGGATAGGGTTAGGGTTAGGTTAGGGTTTATGTTAGAGTTAGGGTTAGGGTTAGGGTTTGGATTAGGGTTATGGTTATGGTTAGGCTTTAGTTTTGGGTTATGGTTATGGTTAGGGTTAGGGTTTAAGGGTAGGATTAGGGTTAGTGTTAGGGTTTGGGTTAGGGTTAGGGTTACGGTGTGGGTTTAGGTTAGGGTTAGGGTTAGGGTTAGGGTTTCAGTGTGGGTTATGTTTTGGGTTAGGTTTAGGGTTAGGGTTAGGGTTTCGGTTCAGTTTAGGATTAGGGGTAGAGTTTGTGTTTGTATTAGGTTTGGGTTAGCATTAGGGTTAGGGTTAGGTTTAGGATTAGTGTTTTGGTTAGGGTTAGGGTTAGGGTTAGGGTTAGGGTTCCGATTAGAGTTAGGTTTAGAGTTTTTGTTTGGGTAAGGTTTAAGATTAGGGTTAGGGTTAGGGTTAGATTTAGGGTTAGTACTAGGGTTAGGTTTAGGGTTGGGGTTGGGGTTAGGGTTAGGGTGAGGGTTAGGGTTAGGGTTTCGGTTGGGGTTAGGGTTTGGGTTAAGGTTAGGGTTAGGGTTAGGGTTAGGGTTAGGGTTAGGGTTAGGGTTAGGGTTAGAATTAGGGTTAGGGTTTGAGTTTGAATTAGTTTTAGGTTTAGCATTAGGGTTAGGGTTAGGTTTAGGATAAGTGTTTCAGTTAGGGTTAGGGTTAGGGTGAGGGTTAGGGTTTGATTTAGGGTTAGGTTTAGGGTTATGGTTAGGGTTTGGGTTAGGGTTAGGGTTAGGGTTAGGGTTTGAGTTAGGGTTAGGGTTAGGGTTAGGGTGAGGGTTACGGTTTCGGTTTCGGTTATGTTTTGGGTTAGTTTTAGGGTTAGGGTTAGGGTTTGGGTTGGGTTAGGATTAGGGTTAGGGTTTGAGTTTGAATTAGGTTTAGGTTTAGCATTAGGGTTAGGGTTAGGCTTAGGGTTAGGGTTAGAGTTAGGGTTAGGGTTAGCCTTAGGGTTTGGGTTAGGGTTAGGCTTAGCGTTAGGGTTAGGCTTAGGGTTAGGGTTAGGGTTAGGGTTAGTGTTAGGAAAAGGATGAGGTTTAGGGTTAGGGTTAGGATTAGGGTTATTATTTGGGTTATGGTTTGGGTTAAGGTTAGTGTTAGGGTTTGGGTTAGTGTTAGAGTTAGGGTTTGAGTTAGGGTTAGGTTTAGGCTTACATTGGGGTTTGGGTTAGAGTTAGGGTGAGGGTTAGGGTTTGGGTTTTGTTTAGAGTTATGGTTAGGTTAGGGTTTGGGTTAGAGTTAGGGTTAGGGTGAGGTGTTGGATTAGGGTTATGGTTAGTGTTAGGGTTAGGATTAGGGTTAGGGTTAGGGTTCCGATTAGACTTAGGTTTAGTGTTTGGGTTTGGGTAAGGGTTAAGGTTAGGGTTAGGGTTAGGGTTAGGGTTAGGGTTAGGACTAGGATTAGGGTTAGGGTTAGTGTTAGGATTAGGGTTAGGGTTTGGGTTTAGGTTTGGGTTATGGTTAGGGTTAGTGTTAGGCTTAGGGTTTAGGGTTAGGGTTAGGGTTAGGGTTAGGGTTTCGGTTTGGGTTATGTTTTGGGTTAGGTTTATGGTTAGGGTTAGGGTTTGG
>JAJHUQ010000065.1:1370000-1372500 GCA_035773235.1 Eospalax fontanierii | reverse complement strand
GTTAGGGTTTGAGTTAGGGTTAGGGTTAGGGTTAGGGATAGGGGTAGGGTTAGGGTTAGGGTTAGGGTTTGGGTTAGGGTTAGGGTTAGGGTTAGGGTTAGGGTTAGGGTTAGGGTTAGGGTTTGGGTTAGGGTTAGGGTTAGGGTTAGGGTTTGGGTTAGGGTTAGGGTTAGGGTTAGGGTTAGGGTTTTGGTTAGGATTAGGGTTAGGGTTAGGGTTTGGGTTATGGTTAGGGTTATGGTTACGGTTAGGGTTAGGATTAGGGTTAGGGTTTGTGTTAAGATTAGGGTTTGGGTTTTGGTTAGGGTTAGGGTTAGGTTTAGGGTTTGATTTAGGGTTAGGGTTAGGGTTAGGGTTAGTTTTAGGGTTTGGGTTAGGGTTAGGGTTAGGACTAGGGTTAGTGTTAGGGTTAGGTTTAGGGTTAGCATTATGGTTAGGATTAGGGTTAGGGTTAGGGTTTGTGTTAGGGTTAGGGTTAGGGTTAGGGTTAGGGTTAGGGTTAGGGTTAGGGTTAGAGTTAGGTTTTGAGTTAGGGTTAGGTTTAGGGTTAGGTTAGGTTTTGGGTTAGCGTTAGGGTTAGGGTTAGGGTTTGGGTTTGATTTAGAGTTAGGGTTAGGGTTAGGGTTAGGGTTAGGGTTAGGGTTAGGGTTAGGGTTAGGGTTTGGGTTAGGGTTAGGGTTAGGGTTAGGGTTAGGGTTAGGGTTAGGGTTAGGATAAGGATGAGGGTTAGGGTTAGGGTTAGGATTAGGGTTATTATTTGGGTTATGGTTATGGTTAGGGTTAGGGTTAGGATTTATGTTAGTGTTAGAGTTAGGTTTTGAGTTAGGGTTAGGTTTAGGGTTAGGTTAGGGTTTGGGTTAGAGTTAGGGTTAGGGTTAGGGTTTGGGTTTGGTTTAGAGTTAGTGTTAGGTTAGGGTTTGGGTTAGAGTTAGGGTTAGGGTGAGGTGTTGGATTAGGGTTATGGTTAGGGTTAGGTTTAGGATTAGGGTTACGGTTAGGGTTCCGATTAGAGTTAGGTTTAGAGTTTGGGTTTGGGTAAGGGTTAAGGTTAGGTTTAGGGTTAGGGTTAGGGTTAGGGTTAGGATTAGGGTTAGGGTTAGGGTTCCGATTAGAGTTAGGTTTAGAATTTGGGTTTGGGTAAGGGTTAAGTTTAGGTTTAGGGTTAGGGTTAGGGGTAGGGTTAGGACTAGGATTAGGGATAGGGTTAGGGTTAGGTTAGGGTTTATGTTAGAGTTAGGGTTAGGGTTAGGGTTTGGATTAGGGTTATGGTTATGGTTAGGCTTTAGGTTTGGGTTATGGTTAGGGTTAGGGTTAGGGTTTAAGGGTAGGATTAGGGTTAGTGTTAGGGTTTGGGTTAGGGTTAGGGTTACGGTGTGGGTTTAGGTTAGGGTTAGGGTTAGGGTTAGGGTTTCAGTGTGGGTTATGTTTTGGGTTAGGTTTAGGGTTAGGGTTAGGGTTTCGGTTCAGGTTAGGATTAGGGTTAGAGTTTGAGTTTGAATTAGGTTTGGGTTAGCATTAGGGTTAGGGTTAGGTTTAGGATTAGTGTTTCGGTTAGGGTTAGGGTTAGGGTTAGGGTTAGGGTTCCGATTAGAGTTAGGTTTAGAGTTTTTGTTTGGGTAAGGGTTAAGGTTAGGGTTAGGGTTAGGGTTAGGTTTAGGGTTAGTACTAGGATTAGGTTTAGGGTTAGGGTTAGGATTAGGGTTAGGGTTAGGTTTAGGGTTAGGGTTTCGGTTTGGGTTATGTTTTGGTTTAGGTTTAGGGTTAGGGTTAGGGTTAGGGTTAGGGTTAGGGTTAGGGTTAGAATTAGGGTTAGGGTTTGAGTTTGAATTAGTTTTAGGTTTAGCATTAGGGTTAGGGTTAGGTTTAGGATAAGTGTTTCAGTTAGGGTTAGGGTTAGGGTGAGGGTTAGGGTTTGATTTAGGGTTAGGTTTAGGGTTATGGTTAGGGTTTGGGTTAGGGTTAGGGTTAGGGTTAGGGTTTGAGTTAGGGTTAGGGTTAGGGTTAGGGTGAGGGTTACGGTTTCGGTTTCGGTTATATTTTGGGTTAGTTTTAGGGTTAGGGTTAGGGTTTGGGTTGGGTTAGGATTAGGGTTAGGGTTTGAGTTTGAATTAGGTTTAGGTTTAGCATTAGGGTTAGGGTTAGGCTTAGGGTTAGGGTTAGAGTTAGGGTTAGGGTTAGGGTTAGGGTTTGGGTTAGGGTTAGGCTTAGGGTTAGGGTTAGGGTTAGGGTTAGGGTTAGTGTTAGGAAAAGGATGAGGTTTAGGGTTAGGGTTAGGATTAGGGTTATTATTTGGGTTATGGTTTGGGTTAAGGTTAGTGTTAGGGTTTGGGTTAGTGTTAGAGTTAGGGTTTGAGTTAGGGTTAGGTTTAGGCTTACATTGGGGTTTGGGTTAGAGTTAGGGTGAGGGTTAGGGTTTGGGTTTTGTTTAGAGTTATGGTTAGGTTAGGGTTTGGGTTAGAGTTAGGGTTAGGGTGAGGTGTTGGATTAGGGTTATGGTTAG
>JAJHUQ010000065.1:1345000-1352500 GCA_035773235.1 Eospalax fontanierii | reverse complement strand
GGTTTGATTTAGGGTTAGGTTTAGGGTTATGGTTAGGGTTTGGGTTAGGGTTAGGGTTAGGGTTAGGGTTTGAGTTAGGGTTAGGGTTAGGGTTAGGGTTTCGGTGTGGGTTATGTTTTGGGTTAGGTTTAGCGTTAGGGTTAGGGTTTCGGTTCGGGTTAGGATTAGGGTTAGGGTTTGAGTTTGAATTAGGTTTAGGGTTAGCATTAGGGTTAGGGTTAGGTTTAGGATTAGTGTTTCGGTTAGGGTTAGGGTTAGGGTTAGGGTTAGGGTTCCGATTAGAGTTAGGTTTAGAGTTTGGGTTTGGTTAAGGTTTAAGGTTAGGGTTTGGGTTAGGGTTAGGGTTAGGGTTAGTACTAGGATTAGGTTTAGGGTTAGGGTTAGGATTAGGGTTAGGGTTAGGGTTAGGGTTAGGGTTTCGGTTTGGGTTATGTTTTGGGTTAGGTTTAGGGTTAGGGTTAGGGTTAGGGTTAGGGTTAGGATTAGGGTTAGGGTTTGACTTTGAATTAGGTTTAGGGTTAGCATTAGGGTTAGGGTTAGGTTTAGGATAAGTGTTTCAGTTAGGGTTAGGGTTAGGGTTAGGGTTAGGGTGAGGGTTAGGGTTTGATTTAGGGTTAGGGTTAGGGTTAGGGTTAGTGTTAGGGTTTGGGTTAGGGTTAGGGTTAGGACTAGGGTTAGTGTTAGGGTTAGGTTTAGGGTTAGCATTAGGGTTAGGGTTAGGGTTTGGGTTAGGGTTAGGGTTACAGTTAGGGTTAGGGTTTGGGTTAGGGTTAGGGTTAGGGTAAGGGTTTGGGTTAGGATTAGGGTTAGGGTTAGGGTTAGGGTTAGGGTTTGTGTTAAGATTAGGGTTTGGGTTTGGGTTAGGGTTAGGGTTAGGGTTAGGGTTAGGGTTAGGGTTAGGTTTACAATTAGGTTTAGTGTTAAAGTTAGGGTTAGGGTTAGGGTTAGGGTAAGGATGAAGGTTAGGGTTAGGGTTAGGATTAGGGTTACTATTTGGGTTATGGTTTGGGTTAGGGTTAGGGTTAGGGTTTGGGTTAGTGTTAGAGTTAGAGTTTGAGTTAGGGTTAGGTTTAGGGTTAGATTAGGGTTTGGGTTAGCGTCAGTGTTAGGGTTACGGTTTGGGTTTGGTTTAGAGTTAGGGTTTGGTTAGGGTTTGGGTTAGAGTTAGGGTTAGGGTGAGTTGTTGAATTAGGGTTATGGTTAGGATTTGGGTTTGGACTAGTGTTAGAGTTAGGGTTTGAGTTAGGGGTCGGTTTATGCTCACAATGGTGACTGGGTTAGAGTTAGGGTTAGGGTTAGGGTTTGGGTTTGGTTTAGAGTTAGGGTTAGGTTAGGGTTTGGGTTAGAGTTAGGGTTAGGGTGAGGTGTTGGATTAGGGTTATGGTTAGGGTTATGGTTAGTATTAGGGTTAGGGTTAGGGTACCGATTAGAGTTAGGTTTAGAGTTTGTGTTAGGGTAAGTGTTAAGGTTAGGATTAGGGTTAGGGTTAGGGTTAGGGTTAGGGTTAGCTTTAGGACTAGGATAAAGGTTAGATTTCGGGTTAGGGTTAGGATTAGGTTTTAAGGTTAGGGTTCCGAATAGAGTTAGGTTTAGTGTTTGGGTTTGGGTAAGGGTTAAGGTTAGGTTTAGGGTTAGGGTTAGGGTTAGGGTTAGGGTTAGGACTAGGATTAGCGTTAGGGTTAGGGTTTGGATTAGGGTTAGGGTTTTATTTTAGGTTTGGGTTATGGTTAGGGTAAGTGTTAGGGTTAGGGTTTAGGGTTAGGGTTAGGTTTAGGGTAAGGGTTTCGGTTTGGGTTATGTTTTGGGTTAGGTTTAGGGTTAGGGTTAGGGTTTGTATTGGAATTAGGTTTAGGGTTAGCATTAGGGTTAGGGTTACGTTTAGGATTAGTGTTTCAGTTAGGGTTAGGGTTAGGGTTAGGGTTAGGGTTTGGGTTCGGGTTAGGGTTAATATTAGGTTTAGGATTTGATTTAGGGTTAGGGTTAGGGTTAGGGTTAGTGTTAGGGTTTGGGTTAGGGTTAGGGTTAGGGTTAGGGTTTCGGTGTGGGTTATGTTTTGGGTTAGGTTTAGGGTTAGGGTTAGGGTTTTGGTTCGGGTTAGGATTAGGGTTAGGGTTTGAGTTTGAATTAGGTTTAGGGTTAGCATTAGGGTTAGGGTTAGGTTTAGGATTAGTGTTTTGGTTAGGGTTAGCGTTAGGGTTTGGATTAGGATTAGGTTTAGGGTTAGGGTTCCGATTAGAGTTAGGTTTAGAATTTGGGTTTGGGTAAGGGTTAAGTTTAGGTTTAGTGTTAGGGTTAGGGGTAGGGTTAGGACTAGGATTAGGGATAGGGTTAGGGTTAGGTTAGGGTTTATGTTAGAGTTAGGGTTAGCGTTAGGGGTTGGATTAGGGTTATGGTTAGGGTTAGGCTTTAGGTTTGGGTTATGGTTAGGGTTAGGGTTAGGGTTTAAGGGTAGGATTAGGGTTAGTGTTAGGTTTTGGGTTAGTGTTAGGGTTACGGTGTGGGTTTAGGTTAGGGTTAGGGTTAGGGTTAGGGTTTCGGTGTGGGTTATGTTTTGGGTTAGGTTTAGGGTTAGGGTTAGGGTTTCGGTTCAGGTTAGGATTAGGGTTAGAGTGTGAGTTTGAATTAGGTTTTGGTAAGCATTAGGGTTAGGGTAGGTTTAGGATTAGTGTTTCGGTTAGGGTTAGGGTTAGGGTTAGGGTTAGGGTTCCGATTAGAGTTAGGTTTAGAGTTTGGGTTTGGGTAAGGGTTAAGGTTAGGGTTACGGTTAGGGTTAGGGTTAGGGTTATTACTAGGATTAGGTTTAGGGTTAGAGTTAGGATTAGGGTTAGGGTTAGGTTTAGGGTTAGGGTTTCGGTTTGGGTTATGTTTTGGGTTAGGTTTAGGGTTAGGGTTAGGGTTAGGGTTAGGGTTAGGGTTAGGGTTAGGATTAGGGTTAGGGTTTGAGTTTGAATTAGGTTTAGGGTTAGCATTAGGGTTAGGGATAGGTTTAGGATAAGTGTTTCAGTTAGGGTTAGGGTTAGGGTGAGGGTTAGGGTTAGGGTTAGGGTTAGGGTTAGGGTTAGGGTTAGGGTTAGGACTAGGATTAGGTTTAGGGTTAGGGTTTGGATTAGGGTTAGGGTTTGGTTTTAGGTTTGGGTTATGGTTAGGGTAAGTGTTAGGGTTAGGGTTTAGGGTTAGGGTTAGGTTTAGGGTAAGGGTTTCGGTTTGGGTTATGTTTTGGGTTAGGTTTAGGGTTACGGTTAGGTTTTGAAATGGAATTAGGTTTAGGTTTAGCATTAGGGTTAGGGTTAGGTTTAGGATTAGTGTTTCAGTTAGGGTTAGGGTTAGGGTAAGGGTTTGGGTTCGGGTTAGGGTTAGGGTTAGGGTTAGGGTTAGGTTTTGATTTAGGGTTAGGGTTAGGGTTAGGGTTAGGGTTAGGGTTAGGGTTAGGGTTAGGGTTTCGGTTTGGGTTATGTTTTGGGTTAGGTTTAAGGTTAGTGTTAGGGTTAGGATTAGGGTTAGGTTTTGAGTTTGAATTAGGTTTAGGGTTAGCATTAGGTTTAGGGTTAGGTTTAGGATAACTGTTTCAGTTAGGGTTAGGGTTAGGGTTAGGGTTAGGGTGAGGGTTAGGGTTTGATTTAGGGTTAGGGTTAGGGTTAGGGTTAGTGTTAGGGTTTGGGTTAGGGTTAGGGTTAGGACTAGGGTTAGTGTTAGGGTTAGGTTTAGGGTTAGCATTAGGGGTAGGATTAGGGTTAGGGTTAGGGTTTGGGTTAGGGTTAGGGTTACGGTTAGGGTTAGGGTTTGGGTTAGGGTTAGGGTTAGGGTAAGGGTTTGGGGTAGGATTAGGGTTAGGGTTAGGGTCAGGGCTAGGGTTAGGGTTTGTGTTAAGATTAGGGCTTGGGTTTGGGTAAGGGTTAGGGTTAGGGTTAGGGTTAGGGTTAGGTTTACAATTAGGGTTAGTGTTAAAGTTAGGGTTAGGGTTAGGGTTAGGATAAGGATGAAGGTTAGGGTTAGGGTTAGGGTTAGGGTTACTATTTGGGTTATGGTTTGGGTTAGGGATAGGGGTAGGGTTTGGGTTAGTGTTAGAGTTAGGGTTTGAGGTAGGGGTAGGTTTAGGGTTAGATTAGGGTTTGGGTTAGCGTCAGTGTTAGGGTTACGGTTTGGGTTTGGTTTAGAGTTAGGGTTTGGTTAGGGTTTGGGTTAGAGTTAGGGTTAGGGTGATTTGTTTAATTAGGGTTATGGTTAGGGTTAGGGTTTGGGTTAGTGTTAGAGTTAGGGTTTGAGTTAGGGTTAGGTTTAGGCTTACATTGGGGTTTGGGTTAGAGTTAGGGTTAGAGTTAGGGTTTGGGTTTAGTTTAAAGTTAGGGTTAGGGTAGGTTTTGGGTTAGAGTTAGGGTTAGGGTCAGGTGTTGGATAAGGGTTATGGTTAGGGTTGGGGTTAGGATTAGGGTTAAGGTTAGGGTTCCGATTAGAGTTAGGTTTAGAGTTTGTGTTTCGGTAAGGGTTAAGGTTAGGTTTAGGGTTAGGGTTAGGGTTAGGGTTAGGGTTAGGACTAGGATTAGGGTTATGGTTAGGGTTAGGGTTAGGATTAGGTTTGGGGTTAGGGTTCCGAATAGAGTTAGGTTTAGAGTTTGGGTTTGGGTAAGGGTTAAGGTTAGGTTTAGGGTTAGGGTTAGGGTTAGAGTTAGGGTTAGGGTTAGGGTTAGGGTTAGGACTAGGATTAGGTTTAGGGTTAGGGTTTGGATTAGGGTTAGGGTTTGGTTTTAGGTTTGGGTTATGGTTAGGGTAAGTGTTAGGGTTAGGGTTTAGGGTTAGGGTTAGGTTTAGGGTAAGGGTTTCGGTTTGGGTTATGTTTTGGGTTAGGTTTAGTGTTAGGGTTAGGGTTTGTATTGGAATTAGGTTTAGGGTTAGCATTAGGGTTAGGGTTAGGTTTAGGATTAGTGTTTCAGTTAGGGTTAGGGTTAGGGTTAGGGTTTGGTTTCGGGTTAGGGTTAGGGTTAGATTTAGGGTTTGATTTAGGGTTAGGGTTAGGGTTAGGGTTAGTGTTAGGGTTTGGGTTAGGGTTAGGGTTAGGGTTAGGGTTTGGGTTTGTGTTAAGATTAGGGTTTGGGATTGGGTTAGGGTTAGGGTTAGGGTTTCGGTGTGGGTTATGTTTTGGGTTAGGTTTAGCGTTAGGGTTAGGGTTTTGGTTCGGGTTAGGATTAGGGTTAGGGTTTGAGTTTGAATTAGGTTTAGGGTTAGCATTAGGGTTAGGATTAGGGTTAGGTTTAGGGTTTGGGTTACGGCTAGGGTTAGTTTTAGTGTTAGGGTTAGGGTTTTTTGTTAGGGTTAGTGTTAGTGTTAGGGTTTGGGTTAGGGTTAGGCTTAGGATTAGGGTTAGGGTTTGTGTTAAGATTAGGGTTTGGGATTGGGTTAGGGTTAGGGTTAGGTTTTGGATTAAGGTTACGTTTAGGGTTAGGGTTTGGGTTTGGGTTAGGTTTAGGGTTAGGTTTACGTTTAGGGTTATTGTTTCGGTTTCGGTGTGGATTAGGCTTAGGTTTCGTGTTAGGGTTTGGGTTTGGGTAAGGATTAGGGTTAGGGTTAAGGTTAGGGTTAGGGTTTGGTTTAGGGTTAGGGTTAGGTTTAGGGTAAGCGTTTGGGTTAGGGTTAGGGTTAGGGTTTGATTTAGGGTTAGGGTTAGGGTTAGGGTTAGAGTTTGGGTTAGGGTTTGGGGTTAGGGGTTAGGGGTTAAGTTTAGGTTTATTGTTTGGGTTAGGGATTGGGTTAGGGTTAGGGTTAGGTTTAGGCTTAGTGTTAGGGTCAGCGTTTGGTTTAGGATTACGGTTAGGTTTAGGTTTTCGGTTAAGTTTCGGGTTAGGGTTAGGGTTTGCGTTCGGGTTGGGTTAGTGTTAGGGTTTTAGTTAGGGTTAGGGTTAGGGTTAGGGTTAGGGTTAGGTTTAGGGTTTGGGTTAGGGTTATGCTTAGGGTTAGGGTTTGAGTTTGAGTTAGGTTTAGGGTTAGCATTATGGTTAGGCTTAGGGTTAGGGTTAGGTTTTGGGTTAGGGTTAGGGTTAGATTTAGGGTTTGGGTTAGGGTTAGGTTTGAATCTGGGTTAGTGTTAGGGTTAGGGTTAGTGTTAAGATTATGGTTAGGGTTAGGGTTAGGGTTAGGTTTTCTGTTAGGATTAGGGTTAGGGTTAGAATTAGGGTTAGGGTTAGGGTTAGGGTTAGGGTTAGGGTTAGGATAAGGCTGAGGGTTAGGGTTAGTGTTAGGATTAGGGTTATTATTTAGGTTATGGTTTGGGTTAGGGTTAGGGTTAGGGTTTGGGTTAGTGTTAGAGTTAGGGTTTGAGTTAGGGTTAGGTTTAGGGTTAGGTTAGAGTTAGGGTTAGAGTTAGGGTTAGGATTAGGGTTAGGGTTAGAACTAGGATTAGGGTTAGGGTTAGGGTTAGGGTTAGGGTTTGGGTTAGGGTTTGGTGTTTGGGGTTAGGGGTTAAGTTTAGGTTTAGGGTTAGGGTTAGGGATTGGGTTAGGGTTAGGGTTAGGTTTAGGGTTAGGTTTAGGTTTTGGATTAGGGTTAGGGTTAGCGTTTGTGTTAGGGTTGGGGTTAGGGTTAGTGTTAGGGTTAGGATTTGGTTTAGGAATACGATTAGGTTTAGGTTTTCGGTTAATTTTCGTGTTAGGGTTATGTTTTGCGTTCGGGTTGGGTTAGTGTTAGGGTTTTAGTTAGGGTTAGGGTTAGGGTTAGGGTTAGGGTTTGGATTAGGGTTAGGCTTAGGGTTAGGGTTTGAGTTTGAGTTAGGTTTAGGGTTAGCATTAGGGTTAGGATTAGGGTTAGGGTTAGGGTTTGGGTTACGGTTAGGCTTAGGGTTAGGGTTAGGGTTTGGGTTACGGTTAGGATTGAATCTGGGTTAGTGTTAGGGTTATGGTTAGTGTTAAGATTATGGTTAGGGTTAGGGTTAGGGTTAGGTTTTGGGTTAGGGTTAGGGTTAGGGTTAGAATTAGGGTTAGGGTTAGGGTTAGGGTTAGGGATAGGGTTAGGAAAAGGATGAGGTTTAGGGTTAGGGTTAGGATAAGGTTTACTATTTGGGTTATGGTTTGGGTTAGGGTTAGGGTTAGGGTTTGGGTTAGTGTTAGAGTTAGGGTTAGGTTTAGGCTTACATTGGGGTTTGGGTTAGAGTTAGGGTGAGGGTTAGGGTTTGGGTTTGGTTTAGAGTTAGGGTTAGGTTAGGGTTTGGGTTAGAGTTAGGGTTAGGGTGAGGTGTTCGATTAGGGTTATGGTTAGGGTTAGGGTTAGGATTATGGTTACGGTTAGGGTTCCGATTAGAGTTAGGTTTAGAGTTTGGGTTTGGGTAAGGGTTAAGGTTAGGTTTAGGGTTAGGGTTAGGGTTAGGGTTAGGAATAGGGTTAGGGTTAGGGTTCCGATTAGAGTTAGGTTTAGAGTTTGGGTTTGGGTAAGGGTTAAGTTTTAGTTTAGGGTTAGGGTTAGGGGTAGGGTTAGGACTAGGATTAGGGATAGGGATAGGGTTAGGTTAGGGTTTAT
>JAJHUQ010000065.1:1330000-1335000 GCA_035773235.1 Eospalax fontanierii | reverse complement strand
TAGGATTAGGGTTAGGGTTAGGGTTTGGATTAGGGTTAGGGTTTGGTTTTAGGTTTGGGTTATGGTTAGGGTAAGTTTTAGGGTTAGGGTTTAGGGTTAGGGTTAGGTTTAGGGTAAGGGTTTCGGTTTGGGTTATGTTTTGGGTTAGGTTTAGGGTTAGGGTTAGGGTTTGAATTGGAATTAGGTTTAGGGTTAGCATTAGTGTTAGGGTTAGGTTTAGGATTAGTGTTTCAGTTAGGGTTAGGGTTAGGTTTAGGGTTTGGGTTCGAGTTAGGGTTAGGTTTATGTTTAGGGTTTGATTTAGGGTTAGGGTTAGGGTTAGGGTTAGTGTTAGGGTTTGGGTTATGGTTAGGGTTAGGACTTGGGTTAGTGTTAGGGTTAGGTTTATGGTTAGCATTAGGGTTAGGATTACGGTTAGGGTTAGGGTTTGGGTTTTGGTTAGGGTTAGGGTTAGCTTTAGGGTTAAGGTTTGGGTTAGGGTTAGGGTTAGGTTTAGCATTTGGATTAGGGTTAGGGTTAGGGTTAGGATTAGGGTTAGGGTTTGTGTTAAGATTAGGGTTTGGGTTTGGGTTAAGGTTAGGGTTAGGGTTTGGGATAAGGTTACGTTTAGGGTTAGGGTTAGTGTTAGGGTTAGGGTTAGTGTTAGGAGTAGGGTTAGTTTTTAGGTTTTTGGTTAGGGTTAGTGTTAGGGTTATTGTTAGGATTAGGGTATGGGTTAGGGTTTAGGTTTGGTTAGGTTTAGGGTTAGGGTTATGGTTATGGTTAGGTTTAGCATTAGGGTTAGGGTTAGGGTTATGGTTAGGGTTGGCGTTAGGTTTAGGGTTAGGGTTTGGGTTTGGGTTAGGGTTTGGGTTAGGGTTAGGGTTTGGGTTAGAGTTAGGGTTAGGGTTCGGGTTAGGATTTGGGTTAGGGTTAGGGTTAGAGTCGGATTTGGGGTAGAGTTATGGTGAAGGTTAGGGGTTGGGTTAGGGTTAGGGTTACGGTTAGGATTAGGGTTACGGTTAGGATTAGGGTTAGGGTTAGTGTTTGGATTAGGGTTAGTTTTAGGGTTTGGGTTTGGGTAAGGGTAAGGGTTAGGGTTAGGGTTTGGAGTAGGTTTAGGTTTTCGGTTAGGGTTAATGTTAGGGTTAAGATAAGGGTTAGGGTTTGGTTTAGGGTAAAGGTTAGGGTTAAGGTTTAGGTTAGGTTTAGGGTTAGGGTTACGGTTTCGGTTAGCGTTATGGTTGGGGTTCGGGTTTGGGTTAGGGTTAGGGTTAGGGTTAGGGTTAGGGTTAGGGTTAGGATTAGGGTTAGGGTTTGGGTTTGGGTTAGGGTTAGGCTTAGGTTTGAATTTGGGTTAGTGTTAGGGCTAGGGTTAGTGTAAAGTTTATGGTTTGGATTTGGGTTAGGGTTAGGGTTTGAGTTACCATTAGGGTAAAGTTTAGGGTTTAGGTTTGGGTTAGGTTTATGGTTAGGGTTTGGGTTATGGTTAGGTTTAGGGTTAGGGTTAGGGTTAGGGTTTGGGTTAAGTTTAGGGTTAGGGTTAGGGTTAGGATTTGGGTTAGGGTTAGGGTTAGGGTTCGGGTTTGGGTTAGAGTTAGCGTGAGGGTTAAGGGTTGGGTTAGGGTTAGGGTTACGGTTAGGATTAGGATTACGGTTAGGGTTCAGATTAGGGTTAGTTTTAGGGTTTGTGTTTGGGTAAGGGTAAGGGTTAGGGTTAGGGTTAGGATAAGGATGAGGGTTAGGTTTAGGGTTAGGATTAGGGTTAGTGTTTGGGTTATGGTTTAGGTTTGGGTTAGGGTTAGGGTTTGGGTTAGTGTTAGATTTAGGTTTTGAGTTAGGGTTAGGGTTAGGGTTAGGTTAGGATTTGGGTTAGAGATAGGGTTAGGGTTAGGGTTTGGGTTTGGGTTAGGGTTAGGGTTAGGTTAGGGTTTGGGTTAGAGTTAGGGTTAGGTTATGGGTTGGATTAGGGTTATGGTTAGGGTTAGGTTTAGGATTAGGGTTAGGGTTATTCTTTAGTTTTGGGTTATGGTTAGGGTTAGGGTTAGGGTTTAAGGGTAGGATTAGGGTTAGTGTTACGGTTTGGGTTAGGGTTAGGCTTCCGGTGTGGGTTTGGGTTAGGGTTAGGGGTAGGGTTAGGGTTTCGGTGTGGGTTTTGTTTTGGGTTAGGTTTAGGGTCAGGGTTAGGATTTCGGTTCGGGTTAGGATTAGGGTTAGGGTTTGAGTTTGAATTAGGTTTAGGGTTAGCATTAGGGTTAGGGTTAGGTTTAGGATTAGTGTTTCGGTTAGGGTTAGGGTTAGGGTTTGGGTTAGGGTTAGGGTTAGGATTAGGGGTTAGGTTTAGGTTTAGGGTTATTTTCAGGGTTTGGGTTAGGGTTAGTGTTAGAGTTTGGGTTAGGGTTAGGATTAGGGTTAGGGTTAGGGTTACGATTATGGTTAAGTTTAGGGTTCGTGTTTGGGTTAGGTTGAGGCTTAGGGTTAGGGTTAGTGTTAAGGTTTGGGTTAGTGTTAGGTTTAGGTTTTGGGTTAGGGTTAGGGTTAGTGTTAGGAATAGGGTTAGGGTTAGGGTTAGGGTTAGGGTTTGGGTTAGTGTTAGGGTTAGGTTTAGGGTTAGGTTTAGGGTTAGAATAAGGATGAGGGTTAGGGTTAGGGTTAGGATTAGGGTTATTATTTGGGTTGTGGTTTGGGTTAGTGTAAGGGTTAGGGTTTGGGTTAGTGTTAGAGTAAGGGTTTGAGTTAGGCTTAGGTTAAGGTTTAGGCTAGGGTTTGGGTTAGAGAAAGGGTTAGGGTTAGGGTATGGGTTTGGTTTAGAGTTAGGGTTAGGTTAGGGTTTGGGTTAGAGTTAGGGTTAGGGTGAGGTGTTGGATTAGGGTTATGGTTTTTTAGGGTTAGGATTAGGTTTAGGGTTAGGGTTCCGATTAGAGTTAGGTTTAGAGTTTGGGTTTGAGTTAGGGTTAGAGTTTGAGTTAGGGTTAGGTTTAGGGTGAGGGTTAGGGTTAGGGTTTGGGTTAGGGTTAGGGTTAGGGTTAGGGTTAGGGTTACGGTTTCGGTTTGGGTTATGTTTTGGGTTAGTTTTAGTGTTAGGGTTAAGGTTTGAGATGGGTTATTATTAGGGTTAAGGTTTGACTTTGAATTAGGTTTAGGGTTAGCATTAGGGTTAAGGTTAGGTTTAGGATAAGTGTTTCAGTTAGGGTTAGGGTTAGGGTTAGGTTTTGGGTTCGGGTTAGGGTTAGGGTTACGGTTAGGGTTTGATTTAGGGTTAAGGTTAGGATTAGGGTTAGTGTTAGGGTTTGGGTTAGGTTTAGGGTTAAGAGTAGGGTTAGTTTTAGGGTTAGGTTTAGGGTTAGCATTAGGGTTAGGATTAGCGTTAGGGTTAGGGTTACGGTTAGGGTTAGGGTTAGGGTTTGTGTTAAGATTAGGGTTTGGGTTTGGGTTAGGGTTAGGGTTAGGGTTAGGGTTAGGGTTAGGGATAGGGTTAGAATTAGGGTTAGGGTTAAGGTTAGGGTTAGGGTTTGGTTTAGGGTTAGGGTTAGGGTTAGGGTTAGGGTTAGGTTTTCTGTTAGGATTAGGGTTAGGGTTAGAATTAGGGTTACCGTTAGGGTTACGGTTAGGGTTAGGTTTAGGATAAGGATGAGAGTAAGGGTTAGGGTTAGGATGAGGGTTTTTATTTGGGTTATAGTTTGGGTTAGGGTTTGGGTTAGTGTTAGAGTTAGGGTTTGAGTTAGGGTTAGGTTTAGGTTTAGGTTAGGGTCAGGGCTAGGGGTAGGGTTAGGGTTAGGGTTAGGGTTACGACTAGGATTAGGGTTAGGGTTAGGGTTAGGGTTAGGGTTTGGTTTAGGGATTGGGGTTAGGGGTTAGGGGTTAAGTTTAGGTTTAGGGTTAGGGTTAGGGATTGGTTTAGGGTTAGGGTTCGGTTTAGCGTTAGGTTTAGGTTTTGGGTTAGTGTTAGGATTAGCGTTTGGGTTACGGTTAGGGTTAGGGTTAGTGTTAGGGTTACGGTTTGGTTTAGGATTACGGTTAGGTTTAGGTTTTTGGTTAAGTTTCGGGTTAGGGTTATGGTTTGCGTTCGGGTTCGGTTAGTGTTAGGGTTTTAGTTAGGGTTAGGATTAGGGTTAGGCTTAGGGTTAGGGTTTGAGTTTGAGTTAGGTTTAGGGTTAGCATTAGGGTTAGGATTAGGGTTAGGGTTTTGGTTTGGGTTAGGGTTAGGGTTAGGGTTAGGGTTTGGGTTAGGGTTTGGGGTTCGGGGTTAGGGGTTAAGTTTAGGTTTAGGGTTAGGGTTAGTGTTCGGGTTAGGATTTGGGTTAGGGTTAGGGTTAGAGTCGGATTTGGGTTAGAGTTATGGTGAAGGTTAGGGGTTGGGTTAGGGTTAGGGTTACGGTTAGGATTAGGGTTACGGTTAGGATTAGGGTTAGGGTTAGTGTTTGGATTAGGGTTAGTATTAGGGTTTGGGTTTGGGAAAGGGTAAGGGTTAGGGTTAGGGTTAGGATTAGGGTTAGGGTTTGGGTTAGTGTTAGGCTTAGGTTTGAATTTGGGTTAGTGTTAGGGCTAGGGTTAGTGTAAAGTTTATGGTTTGGATTTGGGTTAGGGTTAGGTTTTGAGTTACCATTAGGGAAAAGTTTAGGGTTTAGGTTTGGGTTAGGTTTATGGTTAGGGTTTGGTTTATGGTTAGGTTTAGGGTTAGGGTTAGGGTTAGGGTTTGGGTTAAGTTTAGGGTTAGGGTTAGGGTTAGGATTTGGGTTAGGGTTAGGGTTAGGGTTCGGGTTTGGGTTAGAGTTAGGGTGAGGGTTAGGGGTTGGGTTAGGGTTAGGGTTACGGTTAGGATTAGGATTACGGTTAGGGTTCGGATTAGGGTTAGTTTTAGGGTTTGAGTTTGGGTAAGGGTAAGGGTTAGTGTTAGGGTTAGGATAAGGATGAGGGTTAGGTTTAGGGTTAGGATTAGGGTTAGTGTTTGGGTTATGGTTTAGGTTTGGGTTCGGGTTAGGGTTTGGGTTAGTGTTAGAGTTAGGTTTTGAGTTAGGGTT
>JAJHUQ010000065.1:1320000-1322500 GCA_035773235.1 Eospalax fontanierii | reverse complement strand
TAGGGTTAGGGTTAGGTTTGGGTTATGGTTAGGGTAAGTGTTAGGGTTAGGGTTTAGGGTTAGGGTTAGGTTTAGGGTAAGGGTTTCGGTTTGGGTTATGTTTTGGGTTAGGTTTAGGGTTAGGGTTAGGGTTTGAATTGGAATTAGGTTTAGGGTTAGCATTAGGGTTAGGGTTAGGTTTAGGATTAGTGTTTCAGTTAGGGTTAGGGTTAGGGTTAGGGTTTGGGTTCGGGTTAGGGTTAGGGTTAGGTTTAGGGTTTGATTTAGGGTTAGGGTTAGGGTTAGGGTTAGTGTTAGGGTTTGGGTTATGGTTAGGGTTAGGACTAGGGTTAGTGTTAGGGTTAGGTTTATGGTTAGCATTAGGGTTAGGATTACGGTTAGGGTTAGGGTTTGGGTTTTGGTTAGGGTTAGGGTTAGGATTAGGGTTAGGGTTTGTGTTTAGGTTTGGGTTATGGTTAGGGTTAGGATTAGGGTTAGGGTTTGTGTTAAGATTAGGGTTTGGGTTTGGGTTAAGGTTAGGGTTAGGGTTTGGGTTAAGGTTACGTTTAGGGTTAGGGTTTGTGTTAGGGTTAGGGTTAGCGTTAGGAGTAGGGTTAGGGTTTAGGTTTTTGGTTAGGGTTAGTGTTAGGGTTAGTGTTAGGATTAGGGTTTGGGTTAGGGTTTAGATTTGGTTAGGTATAGGGTTAGGGTTAGGGTTATGGTTAGGTTTAGCATTAGGGTTAGGGTTAGGGTTATGGTTAGGGTTGGCGTTAGGTTTAGGGTTAGGGTTTGGGTTTGGTTTAGGGTTTGGGTTAGGGTTAGGGTTTGGGTTAGGGTTAGGGTTAGGGTTCGGGTTAGGATTTGGGTTAGGGTTAGGGTTAGAGTCGGATTTGGGTTAGAGTTTTGGTGAAGGTTAGGGGTTGGGTTAGGGTTAGGGTTACGGTTAGGATTAGGGTTACGGTTAGGATTAGGGTTAGGGTTAGTGTTTGGATTAGGGTTAGTTTTAGGGTTTGGGTTTGGGTAAGGGTAAGTGTTAGGGTTAGGGTTTGGAGTAGGGTTAGGTTTAGGTTTTCGGTTAGGGCTAATGTTAGGGTTAGGGTTAGGGTTTGGTCTAGGGTTAAGATTAGGGTTAAGGTTTAGGTTAGGGTTAGGTTTAGGGTTAGGGTTGGGGTTCAGGTTGGGGTTAGGGTTAGGGTTAGGGTTAGGGTTAGGGTTAGGATTAGGATTAGGGTTAGGGTTTGGGTTAGGGTTAGGCTTAGGTTTGAATTTGGGTTAGTGTTAGGGCTAAGGTTAGTGTAAAGTTTATGGTTTGGATTTGGATTAGGGTTAGGGTTTGAGTTACGATTAGGGTAAAGTTTAGGGTTTAGGTTTGGGTTTTGTTTATGGTTAGGGTTTGGGTTATGGTTAGGTTTAGGGTTAGGGTTAGGGTTAGGGTTTGGGTTAAGTTTAGGGTTAGGGTTAGGGTTAGGATTTGGGTTAGGGTTAGGGTTTGGGTTAGAGTTAGGGTGATGGTTAGGGGTTGGGTTAGGGTTAGGGTTACGGTTAGGATTAGGATTACGGTTAGGGTTCGGATTAGGGTTAGTTTTAGGGTTTGGGTTTGGGTAAGGATAAGGTTTAGGTTTAGGGTTAGGTTAA
Source organism: Eospalax fontanierii (assembly GCA_035773235.1). Taxonomy (NCBI): domain Eukaryota; kingdom Metazoa; phylum Chordata; class Mammalia; order Rodentia; family Spalacidae; genus Eospalax; species Eospalax fontanierii. Next base: position 1,320,886 of record JAJHUQ010000065.1, on the reverse strand, counting down.
GGATGAGGGTTTGGGTTAGGGTTAGGATTAGGGTTAGTGTTTGGGTTATGGTTTAGGTTTGGGTTAGGGTTAGGGTTTGGGTTAGTGTTAGAGTTTGGTTTTGAGTTAGGGTTAAGGTTAGGGTTAGGTTAGGATTTGGGTTAGAGTTAGGGTTAGGGTTAGGGTTTGGGTTTGGGTTAGGGTTAGGGTTAGGTTAGGGTTTGGGTTAGAGTTAGGGTTAGGGTTATGGGTTGGATTAGGGTTATGGTTAGGGTTAGGTTTAGGATTAGGGTTAGGGTTATTCTTTAGTTTTGGGTTATGGTTAGGGTTAGGGTTAGGGTTTAAGGGTAGGATTAGGGTTAGTGTTACGGTTTGGGTTAGGGTTTGGCTTACGGTGTGGGTTTGGGTTAGGGTTAGGGATAGGGTTAGGGTTTCGGTGTGGGTTATGTTTTGGGTTAGGTTTAGGGTTAGGGTTAGGATTTCGGTTCGGGTTAGGATTAGGGTTAGGGTTTGAGTTTGAATTAGGTTTAGGGTTAGCATTAGGGTTAGGGTTAGGTTTAGGATTAGTGTTTCGGTTAGGGTTAGGGTTAGGGTTTGGGTTAGGTTTAGGGTTAGGATTAGGGGTTAGGTTTAGGTTTAGGGTTATTATAAGGGTTTGGGTTAGGGTTAGTGTTAGAGTTTGGTTAGGGTTAGGATTAGGGTTAGGGTTAGGGTTAGGGTTACGATTATGGTTAAGTGTAGGGTTCGTGTTTGGGTTAGGATTAGGCTTAGGGTTAGGGTTAGTGTTAAGGTTTGGGTTAGTGTTAGGTTTAGGGTTTGGGTTAGGGTTAGGGTTAGTGTTAGGAGTAGGGTTAGGGTTAGGGTTAGGGTTAGGGTTTGGGTTAGTGTTAGGGTTAGGTTTAGGGTT
>JAJHUQ010000065.1:1307500-1312500 GCA_035773235.1 Eospalax fontanierii | reverse complement strand
GTTAGGTTTAGGGTTAGGATTAGGGTTTGGGTTTTGCTTAGGAATAGGGTTATGGTTTGAGTTTGAATTAGGTTTAGGGTTAGCATTAGGGTTAGCATTAGAGTTAGGGTTAGGGTTTGGGTTAGGGTGAGGGTTAGGGTTAGGGTTAGGGGTTAGGTTAGGGTTAGGTTTGAATCTGGGTTAGTATTAGGGTTATGGTTAGTGTTAAGATTATGGTTAGGGTTAGGGTTAGGGTTAGGTTTTGGGTGAGGGTTAGGGTTAGGTTTAGGGTTAGACTTAGGTTTAGGGTTAGGGTTAGGGTTAGGGTTAGGGTTAGGATAAGGATGAGGGTTAGGGTTAGGGTTAGGATTAGGGTTATTATTTGGGTTAAGATTTGGGTTAGGGTTAGTGTTAGGTTTTGGGTTAGTGTTAGAGTTAGGGTTTGAGTTAGGGTTAGGTTTAGGCTTACATTGGGGTTTGGGTTAGAGTTAGGGTTAGGGTTAGGGTTTGGGTTTGGTTTAGAGTTAGGGTTAGGTTAGGGTTTGGGTTAGAGTTAGGGTTAGGGTGAGGTGTTGGTTTAGGGTTATGGTTAGGGTTAGGTTTAGGATTAGGGTTAGGGTTAGGGTTCCGATTAGAGTTTGGTTTAGAGTTTGGGTTTGGGTAAGGGTTAAGGTTAGGGTTAGAGTTAGGGTTAGGTTTAGGGTTAGGTTTAGGACTAGGATTAGGGTTAGGGTTAGTGTTAGGTTTAGGGTTAGGGTTTGGGTTTAGGTTTGGGATATGGTTACGGGTAGTGTTAGTGTTAGGGTTTAGGGTTAGGGTTAGGGTTAGGGTTAGGGTTAGGGTTTCGGGTTGGGTTATGTTTTGGGTTAGGTTTAGGGTTAGGTTTAGGTTTTGGGTTCGGGTTAGGAATAGGGTTATGGTTTGAGTTTGAATTAGGTTTAGGGTTAGCATTAGGGTTACGGTTAGGTTTAGGATTAGTGTTTCAGTTAGGCTTAGTGTTAGGGTTAGGGTTTGGGTTAGGGTTTGATTTAGGGTTAGGGTTAAGGTTAGGGTTAGTGTTGGGGTTTGGGTTAGGGTAAGGGTTAGGAATAGGGTTAGTGATAGGGTTAGGTTTAGGGTTAGCATTAGGGTTAGGATTAGGTTTATGGTTAGGGTTTGGGTTAGGGTTAGGGTTAGGGTTAGGGTTAGGTTTAGGGTTTGGTTTAGGGTTATGGTTAGGGTTAGGTTTTGGGTGAGGGTTAGGGTTAGGGTTAGGGTTAGGGTTAGGGTTTGTGTTAAGATTATGATTTGGGTTTGGGTTAGGTTAGGGTTTGGGTTACAGTTAGGGTTAGGGTTAGGGTTTGGGTTTGGTTTAGTGTTAGGGTTAGGTTAGGGTTTAGGTTAGAGTAAGTTTTAGGGTGAGGTGTTGGATTAGGGTTATGGTTACGGTTAGGGTTAGGATTAGGTTTAGGGTTAGGGTTCCGATTAGAGTTAGGTTTAGAGTTTGGGTTTGGGTAAGGGTTAAGGTTAGGGTTAGGGTTAGGGTTAGGGTTAGGACTAGGATTAGGGTTAGTGTTAGGGTTAGGATTAGGGTTACGGTTAGGGTTAGGGTTAGGTTTTCGGTTTGGGTTATGTTTTGGTTTAGGTTTAGGGTAAGGGTTAGAGTTAGGGTTAGGGAAAAGGTTAGGATTAGGGTTAGGGTTTGAGTTTGAATTAGGTTTAGGGTTAGCATTAGGGTTAGGGTTAGATTTAGGATAAGTGTTTCAGTTAGGGTTTGGGTTAGGGTTAGGGTTAGGGTTAGGATTTGGGTTAAGGTTTGGGTTAGTGTTAGGTTTAGGGTTTGGGTTAGGGTTAGGGTTAGTGTTAGGAATAGGGTTAGGGTTAGGGTTAGGGTTAGGGTTTGGGTTAGTGTTAGGGTTAGGTTTAGGGTTAGGGTTAGGGTTAGAATAAGGATGAGAGTTAGGGTTAGGGTTAGGATTAGGGTTATTATTTGGGTTATGGTTTGGGTTAGTTTTAGTGTTAGGGTTTGGGTTAGTGTTGGAGTTAGGGTTTGAGTTAGGGTTAGGTTTAGGGTTAGGTTAGGGTTTGGGTTAGAGATAGGGTTAGGGTTAGGGTTAGGGTTAGTGTTAGGGTTTGGGTTAGGGCTAGGGTTAGGACTAGGGTTAGTGTTAGTGTTAGGTTTAGGGTTAGCATTAGGGTTAGGATTAGGGTTAGGGTTAGGGTTTGGGTTAGGGTTAGGGTTAGGGTTAGGGTTAGGTTTTGGGTTAGGGTTAGGGTTAGGTTTAGGGTTTGGGGTAGGATTAGGGTTAGGGTTAGGGTTAGGGTTAGGGTTAGGGTTTTTGTTAAGATTAGGGTTTGGGTTTGGGTTAGGGTTAGGGTTAGGGTTAGGGTTAGGGTTAGGGTTAGGGTTAGGTTTACAATTCGGGTTAGTGTTAAGGTTAGGGTTAGGGTTAGGGTTAGGATAAGGATGAAGGTTAGGGTTAGGTTAGGATTTGGGTTACTATTTGGGTTATGGTTTGGGTTAGGGTTAGGGTTAGGTTTTGGGTTAGTGTTAGAGTTAGGGTTTGAGTTAGGGTTAGATTTAGGGTTAGATTAGGGTTTGGGTTAGAGTCAGTGTTAGGGTTACGGTTTGGGTTTGGTTTAGAGTTAGGGTTTGGTTAGGGTTTGGGTTAGAGTTAGGGTTAGGGTGAGGTGTTGGATTAGGGTTATGGTTAGGGTTAGGGTTTGGGTTACTGTTAGAGTTAGGGTTTGAGTTAGGGTTAGGTTTAGGCTTACATTGGGGTTTGGGTTAGAGTTAGGGTTAGGGTTATGTGTTGGGTTTGGTTAGGAGTTAGGGTTAGGTTAGGGTTTGGGTTAGAGTTAGGGTTAGGGTGAGGTGTTGGATTAGGGTTATGGTAAGGGTTAGGGTTAGGATTAGGGTTAGGGTTAGGGTTCCGATTAGAGTTAGGTTTAGAGTTTGGGTTTCGGTAAGGGTTAGGGTTAGGTTTAGGGTAAGAGTTTTGGTTTGGGTTATGTTTTGGGTTAGGTTTACGGTTAGGGTTAGGGTTTGAATTGGAATTAGGTTTAGGGTTAGCATTAGGGTTAGGGTTAGGGTTAGGGTTAGGGTTAGGGTTAGGGTTAGGGTTAGGGTTAGGATTAGGGTTAGGTTTAGGGTTCCGATTAGAGTTAGGTTTAGAGTTTGGGTTTCGGTAAGGGTTAAGGTAAGGTTTAGGGTTAGGGTTAGGGTTAGGGTTAGGGTTAGGGTTAGGACTAGGATTAGGGTTATGGTTAGGGTTAGGGTTAGGATTAGGGTTAGGGTTAGGGTTCCGAATAGAGTTAGGTTTAGAGTTTGGGTTTGGGTAAGGGTTAAGGTTAGGTTTAGGGTTAGGGTTAGGGTTAGGGTTAGGGTTAGGACTAGGATTAGGTTTTGGATTAGGGTTAGGGTTTGGTTTTAGGTTTGGGTTATGGTTAGGGTAAGTGTTAGGGTTAGGGTTTAGGGTTAGGGTTAGGTTTAGGGTAAGGGTTTCGGTTTGGGTTATGTTTTGGGTTAGGTTTACGGTTAGGGTTAGGGTTTGAATTGGAATTAGGTTTAGGGTTAGCATTAGGGTTAGGGTTAGGTTTAGGATTAGTGTTTCAGTTAGGGTTAGGGTTAGGGTTAGGGTTTGGGTTCGGGTTAGGGTTAGGGTTAGGTTTATGGTTTGATTTAGGGTTAGGGTTAGGGTTAGGGTTAGTGTTAGGGTTTGGGTTAGGGTTAGGGTTAGGCTAGGGTTAGTGTTAGGGTTAGGTTTAGGGTTAGCATTAGGGTTAGGATTACGGTTAAGGTTAGGGTTTGGGTTTTGGTTAGGGTTAGGGTTAGGTTTAGGGTTAAGGTTTGGGTTAGGGTTAGGGTTAGGGTTAGCGTTTGAGTTACGGTTACGGTTAGGGTTAGGATTAGGGTTAGGGTTTGTGTTAAGATTAGGGTTTGGGTTTGGGTTAAGGTTAGGGTTAGGGTTTGGGTTAAGGTTACGTTTAGGGTTAGGGTTTGTGTTAGGGTTAGGGTTAGCGTTAGGAGTAGGGTTAGGGTTTAGGTTTTTGGTTAGGGTTAGTGTAAGGGTTATTGTTAGGATTAGGGTTTGGGTTAGGATTTAGGTTTGGTTAGGTTTAGGGTTAGGGTTAGGGTTAGGGTTAGGTTTAGCATTAGGGTTAAGGTTAGGTTTATGGTTAGGGTTGGCGTTAGGTTTAGGGTTAGGGTTTGGGTTTGGGTTAGGGTTTGGGTTAGGGTTAGGGTTTGGGTTAGGGTTAGGGTTAGAGTTCGGTTTGGGATTGGGGTTAGTGTTAGGGTTAGAGTCGGATTTGGGTTAGAGTTATGGTGAAGGTTAGGGGTTGGGTTAGGGTTAGGGTTACGGTTAGGATTAGGGTTACGGTTAGGATTAGGGTTAGGGTTAGTGTTTGGATTAGGGTTAGTTTTAGGGTTTGGGTTTGGGTAAGGGTAAGGGTTAGGTTTAGGGTTTGGAGTAGGGTTAGGTTTAGGTTTTCGGTTAGGGTTAATGTTAGGGTTAGGGTTAGGGTTAGGGTTTGGTTTAGGGTTAAGGTTAGGGTTAGGGTTTAGGTCAGGGTTAGGATTAGGGTTTGGGTTAGGGTTATGGTTGGGGTTGGGGTTTCGGTTAGGGTTAGGGTTAGGGTTAGGATTAGGGTTAGGGTTTGGGTTAGGGTTAGGCTTAGGTTTGAATTTGGGTTAGTGTTAGGGCTAGGGTTAGTGTAAAGTTTATGGTTTGGATTTGGGTTAGGGTTAGGGTTTGAGTTACGATTAGGGTAAAGTTTAGGGTTTAGGTTTGGGTTAGGTTTATGGTTAGGGTTTGGGTTATGTTTAGGTTTAGTGTTAGGGTTAGGGTTAGGGTTAGGGTTTGGGTTAAGTTTAGGGTTAGGGTTAGGGTTAGGATTTGGGTTAGGGTTAGGGTTTGGGTTAGAGTTAGGGTGAGGGTTAGGGGTTGGGTTAGGGTTAGGGTTACGGTTAGGATTAGGATTACGGTTAGGGTTCGGATTAGGGTTAGTTTTAGGGTTTGGGTTTGGGTAAGGGTAAGGGT
>JAJHUQ010000065.1:1295000-1302500 GCA_035773235.1 Eospalax fontanierii | reverse complement strand
TGTTAGGGTTAGGGTTTGGGTTTAGGGTTAGGATTAGGGTTAGGGTTTCGGTTTGGGTTATGTTTAGGGTTAGGTTTAGTGTTAGGGTTAGGGTTTGGGTTCGGGTTAGGAATAGGGTTATGGTTTGAGTTTGAATTAGGTTTAGGGTTAGCATTAGGGTTAGGGTTAGGTTTAGGATTAGTGTTTCAGTTAGGCTTAGTGTTAGGGTTAGGGTTTGGGTACGGGTTATGTTTAGGGTTAGGGTTAGGGTTTGATTTATGGTTAGGGTTAAGGTTAGGGTTACTGTTAGGGTTCGGGTTAGGGTTAGGGTTAGGAATAGGGTTAGTGATAGGGTTAGGTTTAGGGTTAGCATTAGGGTTAGGATTAGGTTTAGGGTTAGGGTTTGGGTTAGGGTTAGGGTTAGGGTTAGGGTTAGGTTTATGGTTTGGTTTAGGGTTATGGTTAGGGTTAGGTTTTGGGTGAGGGTTAGGGTTAGGGTTAGGGTTAGGGTTAGGGTTTGTGTTAAGATTATGATTTGGGTTTGGGTTAGGTTAGGGTTTGGGTTACAGTTAGGGTTAGGGTTAGGGTTTGGGTTTGGTTTAGTGTTAGGGTTAGGTTAGGGTTTAGGTTAGAGTAAGGGTTAGGGTGAGGTGTTGGATTAGGGTTATGGTTAGGGTTAGGGTTAGGATTAGGGTTAGGGTTAGGGTTCCGATTAGAGTTAGGTTTAGAGTTTGGGTTTGGGTAAGGGTTAAGGTTAGGGTTAGGGTTAGGGTTAGGGTTAGGACTAGGATTAGGGTTAGGGTTAGGGTTAGGATTAGGGTTACGGTTAGGGTTAAGGTTAGGTTTTCGGTTTGGGTTATGTTTTGGGTTAGGTTTAGGGTTAGGGTTAGGGTTAGGGTTAGGATTAAGGTTAGGATTAGGGTTAGGGTTTGAGTTTGAATTAGGTTTAGGTTTAGCATGAGGGTTAGGGTTAGATTTAGGATAAGTGTTTCAGTTAGGGTTTGGGTTAGGGTTAGGGTTAGGGTTAGGGTTTGGGTTAGGGTTAGGGTTAGGGTTAGGTTTTGGGTTAGGGTTAGGGTTAGGGTTAGGACTAGGATTAGGGTTATGGTTAGGGTTAGGGTTAGGATTAGGGTTAGGGTTAGGGTTCCGATTAGAGTTAGGTTTAGAGTTTGGGTTTGGGTAAGGGTTAAGGTTAGGTTTAGGGTTAGGGTTAGGGTTAGGGTTAGGACTAGGATTAGGGCTAGGTTTAGGGTTAGGATTAGTGTTAGGTTTTGGTTTTAGTTTTGGGTTATGGTTAGGGTAAGTGTTAGGGTTAGGGTTTAGGGTTACAGTTAGGTTTAAGCTTATGGTTTCGGTTTGGGTTATGTTTTGGGTTAGGTTTAGGGTTAGGGTTAGGGTTTGCGTTCGAATTAGGTTTAGGGTTAGCATTAGGGTTAGGGTTAGGGTTAGGATTAGTGTTTCAGTTAGGTTTAGGGTTAGGGTTAGGGTTAGGATTTGGGTTCGGGTTAGGGTTAGGGTTAGGTTTAGGTTTTGATTTAGGGTTAGGGTTAGGGTTAGGGTTTTTGTTAGGGTTTGGGTTAGGGTTCGGGTTAAGACTAGGGTTAGTGTTAGGGTTAGGTTTAGGGTTAGCATTAGGGCTAGTATTAGGGTTAGGGTTACGGTTTGGGTTAGGGTTAGGGTTAGGGTTAGGGTTATGGTTAGGGTTAGGGTTAGGGTTAGGGTTAGGATAAGGGTTACTATTTGGGTTATGGTTTGGGTTAGGGTTAGGGTTAGGGTTTGGGTTAGTGTTAGAGTTAGGGTTTGAGTTAGGGTTAGGTTTAGGCTTACATTGGGGTTTGGGTTAGAGTTAGGGTTAGGGTTAGGTCTGGGTTTGGTTTAGAGTTAGGGTTATGTTAGGGTTTAGGTGAGAGTTAGGGTTAGGGTGAGGTGTTGGATTAGGGTTATGGTTAGGGTTAGGGATAGGATTAGGGTTAGGGTTAAGGTTCCGATTAGAGTTAGGTTTAGAGTTTGGGTTTGGGTAAGGGTTAAGGTTAGCGTTAGGGTTAGGGTTAGGGTTAGGGTTAGGGTTAGGTTTAGGACTAGGATTAGGGTTAGGGTTAGTGTTAGGTTTAGGGTTAGGGTTTGGGTTTAGGTTTGGGTTATGGTTAGGGTTAGTGTTAGGGTTAGGGTTTAGGGTTAGGGTTAGGGTTAAGGTTAGGGTTTCGGTTTGGGTTATGTTTTGGGTTAGGTTTAGGGTTAGGGTTAGGGTTTGGGTTCGTGTTAGGAATAGGGTTATGGTTTGAGTTTGAATTAGGTTTAGGGTTAGCATTAGCGTTAGGATTAGAGTTAGGGTTAGGGTTTGGGTTAGGGTGAGGGTTAGGGTTTGGGTTAGGGTTTGGGTTAGGGTTAGGTTTGAATCTGGGTTAGTATTAGGGTTATGGTTAGTGTTAAGATTATGGTTAGGTTTAGGGTTAATGTTAGGTTTTGGGTGAGGGTTAGGGTTAGGGTTAGGGTTAGGGTTAGACTTAGGTTTAGGGTTAGGGTTAGGGTTAGGGTTAGGGTTAGGATAAGGATGAGGGTTAGGGTTAGGGTTAGGATTAGGGTTATTATTTGGGTTAAGATTTGGGTTAGGGTTAGTGTTAGGTTTTGGGTTAGTGTTAGAGTTAGGGTTTGAGTTAGGGTTAGGTTTAGGCTTACATTGGGGTTTGGGTTAGAGTTAGAGTTAGGGTTAGGGTTTGGGTTTGGTTTAGAGTTAGGGTTATGTTAGGGTTTGGGTTAGAGTTAGGGTTAGGGTGAGGTGTTGGATTAGGGTTATGGTTAGGGTTAGGACTAGGATTAGGGTTAGGGTTAGGGTTAGGATTAGGGTTACGTGTAGGGTTAGGGTTAGGTTTTCGGTTTGGGTTATGTTTTGGGTTAGGTTTAGGGTTAGGGTTAGTGTTAGGGTTTGGGTTAGGGTTTGGATTAGGGTTAGGGTTAGGGTTAGGGTTTGAGTTTGAATTAGGTTTAGGGTTAGCATTAGGGTTAGGGTTAGATTTAGGACAAGTGTTTCAGTTAGGGTTTGGGTTAGGGTTAGGGTTAGGGTTAGGGTTTGGGTTAAGGTTTGGGTTAGTGTTAGGTTTAGGGTTTGGGTTAGGGTTAGGGTTAGTGTTAGGAATAGGGTTAGGGTTAGGGTTAGGGTTAGGGTTTGCGTTCGTGTTAGGGTTAGGTTTAGGGTTAGGGTTAGGGTTAGAATAAGGATGAGGGTTAGGGTTAGGGTTAGGATTAGGGTTAGGGTTAGGGTTAGGGCTAGGGTTAGGGTTAGGGTTAGGGTTATTATTTGGGTTATGGTTTGGGTTAGTGTTAGGGTTAGGGTTTGGGTTAGTGTTAGAGTTAGGGTTTGAGTTAGGGTTAGGTTTAGGGTTAGGTTAGGGTTTGGGTTAGAGATAGGGTTAGGGTTAGGGTTTGGGTTTGGTATAGAGTTAGGGTTAGGTTAGGGTTTGGGTTAGGGTTAGTGTTAGGGTTCGGGTTAGGATTTGGGTTAGGGTTAGGGTTAGAGTCGGATTTGGGTTAGAGTTATGGTGAAGGTTAGGGGTTGGGTTAGGGTTAGGGTTACGGTTAGGATTAGGGTTACGGTTAGGATTAGGGTTAGGGTTAGTGTTTGGATTAGGGTTAGTTTTAGGGTTTGGGTTTGGGTAAGGGTAAGGGTTAGGGTTAGGGTTTGGAGTAGGGTTAGGTTTAGGTTTTCGGTTAGGGTTAATGTTAGGGTTAGGGTTAGGGTTAGGGTTTGGTTTAGGGTTAAGTTTAGGGTTAGGGTTTAGTTTAGGGTTAGGGTTAGGGTTAGGGTTTGGGTTAGGGTTATGGTTGGGGTTCGGGTTTGGGTTAGGGTTAGGGTTAGGTTTAGGGTTAGGATTAGGGTTAGGGCTTGGGTTAGGGTTAGGCTTAGGTTTGAATTTGGGTTAGTGTTAGGGCTAGGGTTAGTGTAATGTTTATGGTTTGGATTTGGGTTAGGGTTAGGTTTTGAGTTACGATTAGGGTAAAGTTTAGGGTTTAGGTTTGGGTTAGGTTTATGGTTAGGGTTTGGGTTAAGTTTAGGGTTAGGTTTAGGGTTAGGGTTTGGGTTAGGTTTAGGATTAGGATTAGGGTTAGGGTTAGGGTTCCGATTAGAGTTAGGTTTAGAGTTTGGGTTTGGGTAAGGGTTAAGGTTAGGTTTAGGGTTAGGGTTAGGGTTAGGGTTAGGACTAGGATTAGGGCTAGGGTTAGGGTTAGGATTAGGGTTAGGTTTTGGTTTTAGGTTTGGGTGATGGTTAGGGTAAGTGTTAGGGTTAGGGTTTAGGGTTAGGGTTAGGTTTAAGGTTATGGTTTCGGTTAGGGTTATGTTTTGGGTTAGGTTTAGGGTTAGGGTTAGGGTTTGAGTTGGAATTAGGTTTAGGGTTAGCATTATGGTTAGGGTTAGGGTTAGGATTAGTGTTTCAGTTAGGGTTAGGGTTAGGGTTAGGGTTAGGGTTAGGGTTAGGGTTAGGGTTCGGGTTAGGATTTGGGTTAGGGTTAGGGTTAGAGTCGGATTTGGGTTAGAGTTAGGGTTATGGTTAGGTTTAGCATTAGGGTTAGGGTTATGGTTATGGTTAGCTTTAGGGTTAGGGTTAGGGTTAGGGTTTGGGTTAGGGTTAGGCTTTGGGTTAGGGTTAGGGTTAGGGTTCGGGTTAGGATTTGGGTTAGGGTTAGGGTTAGATTCGGATTTGGGTTAGAGTTATGGTGAGGGTTAGGGGTTGGTTTAGGGTTAGGGTTACGGTTAGGGTTAGGGTTATGGTTTGGGTTAGGATTAGGGTTAGGGTTAGGGTTAGGGTTACGGTTTCGGTTTCGGTTATATTTTGGGTTAGTTTAAGGGTTAGGGTTAGGGTTTGGGTTGGGTTAGGATTAGGGTTAGGGTTTGAGTTTGAATTAGGTTTAGGGTTAGCATTAGGGTTAGGGTTCGGTTTAGTATAAGTGTTTCAGTTAGGGTTAGGGTTAGGGTTAGGGTTTGGGTTCGGGTTAGGGTTAGGGTTAGGGTTTGATTTAGGGTTAAGGTTAGGGTTAGGGTTAGTGTTAGGGTTTGGGTTAGGGTTACGGTTAGGAGTAGGTTTAGTGTTAGGGTTAGGTTTAGGGTTAGCATTAGGGTTACGATTCGCGTTAGGGTTAGGGTTTGGGTTAGGGTTAGGGTTAGGGTTAGGGTTAGGGTTTGGGTTAGGGTTAGGTTTAGGGTTAGGGTTAGGGTCTGGTTAGGGTTAGGGTTAGGATTAGGGTTAGGGTTTGTGTTAAGATCAGGGTTTGGGTTTGGGTTAGGGTTAGGGTTAGGGTTAGGGTTATTATTTGGGTTATGGTTTGGGTTAGGGTTAGTGTTAGGATTTGGGTTAGTGTTAGAGTTAGGTTTTGAGTTAGGGTTAGGTTTAGGGTTAGGTTAGGGTTAGGGTTAGAGTTAGGGTTAGGGTTAGGGTTTGGGTTTCGTTTAGAGTTAGGGTTAGGTTAGGGTTTGGGTTAGAGTTAGGGTTAGGGTGAGGTGTTGGATTAGGGTTATGGTTAGGGTTAGGGTCAGGATTAGGGTTACGGTTAGGGTTCCGATTACAGTTAGGTTTAGAGATTGGGTTTGGGTAAGGGTTAAGGTTAGGGTTAGGGTAAGGGTTAGGGTTACGGTTAGGACTAGGATTAGGGTTAGGGTTAGGGTTAGTGTTACGGTTAGGGTTTGGGTTTAGGGTTAGGGTTAGGGTTAGGGTTTCGGTTTGGGTTATGTTTAGGGTTAGGTTTAGTGTTAGGGTTAGGGTTTGGGTTCGGGTTAGGAATAGGGTTATGGTTTGAGTTTGAATTAGGTTTAGGGTTAGCATTAGGGTTAGGGTTAGGTTTAGGATTAGTGGTTCAGTTAGGCTTAGTGTTAGGGTTAGGGTTTGGGTACGGGTTATGTTTAGGGTTAGGGTTAGGGTTTGATTTATGGTTAGGGTTAAGGTTAGGGTTACTGTTAGGGTTTGGGTTAGGGTTAGGGTTAGGAATAGGGTTAGTGATAGGGTTAGGTTTAGGGTTAGCATTAGGGTTAGGATTAGGTTTAGGGTTAGGGTTTGGGTTAGGGTTAGGGTTAGGGTTAGGGTTAGGTTTATGGTTTGGTTTAGGGTTATGGTTAGGGTTAGGGTTTGGGTGAGGGTTAGGGTTAGGGTTAGGGTTAGGGTTTGTGTTAAGATTAGGGTTTGGGTTTGGGTTAGGTTAGGGTTTGGGTTACAGTTAGGGTTAGGGTTAGGGTTTGGGTTTGGTTTAGTGTTAGGGTTATGTTAGGGTTTAGGTTAGAGTTAGGGTTAGGGTGAGGTGTTGGATTAGGGTTATGGTTAGGGTTAGGGTTAGGATTAGGGTTAGGGTTAGGGTTCCGATTAGAGTTAGGTTTAGAGTTTGGGTTTGGGTAAGGGTTAAGGTTAGGGTTAGGGTTAGGGTTAGGGTTAGGACTAGGATTAGGGTTAGGGTTAGGGTTAGGATTAGGGTTACGGTTAGGGTTAAGGTTAGGTTTTCGGTTTGGGTTATGTTTTGGGTTAGGTTTAGGGTTAGGGTTAGGGTTAGGGTTAGGATTAAGGTTAGGATTAGGGTTAGGGTTTGAGTTTGAATTAGGTTTAGGTTTAGCATGAGGGTTAGGGTTAGATTTAGGATAAGTGTTTCAGTTAGGGTTTGGGTTAGGGTTAGGGTTAGGGTTAGGGTTTGGGTTAGGGTTAGGGTTAGGGTTAGGTTTTGGGTTAGGGTTAGGGTTAGGGTTAGGACTAGGATTAGGGTTATGGTTAGGGTTAGGGTTAGGATTAGGGTTAGGGTTAGGGTTCCGATTAGAGTTAGGTTTAGAGTTTGGGTTTGGGTAAGGGTTAAGTTTAGGTTTAGGGTTAGGGTTAGGGTTAGGGTTAGGACTAGGATTAGGGCTAGGTTTAGGGTTAGGATTAGTGTTAGGTTTTGGTTTTAGTTTTGGGTTATGGTTAGGGTAAGTGTTAGGGTTAGGGTTTAGGGTTACAGTTAGGTTTAAGGTTATGGTTTCGGTTTGGGTTATGTTTTGGTTTAGGTTTAGGGTTAGGGTTAGGGTTTGCGTTCGAATTAGGTTTAGGGTTAGCATTAGGGTTAGGGTTAGGGTTAGGATTAGTGTTTCAGTTAGGTTTAGGGTTAGGGTTAGGGTTAGGATTTGGGTTCGGGTTAGGGTTAGGGTTAGGTTTAGGTTTTGATTTAGGGTTAGGGTTAGGGTTAGGGTTTTTGTTAGGGTTTGGGTTAGGGTTCGGGTTAAGACTAGGGTTAGTGTTAGGGTTAGGTTTAGGGTTAGCATTAGGGCTAGTATTAGGGTTAGGGTTACGGTTTGGGTTAGGGTTAGGGTTAGGGTTAGGGTTAGGGTTAGAATTAGGGTTAGGGTTAGGGTTAGGATAAGGGTTACTATTTGGGTTATGGTTTGGGTTAGGGTTAGGGTTAGGGTTTGGGTTAGTGTTAGAGTTAGGGTTTGAGTTAGGGTTAGGTTTAGGCTTACATTGGGGTTTGGGTTAGAGTTAGGGTTAGGGTTAGGTCTGGGTTTGGTTTAGAGTTAGGGTT
>JAJHUQ010000065.1:1272500-1290000 GCA_035773235.1 Eospalax fontanierii | reverse complement strand
CGGGTAAGATTAGAGTGAAGTTTAGAGTTTGTATTAGGGTTAGGGTTAGGGTTCGGGTTTCGATTAGGATTAAGTTTAGGGCTTGGGTTTGGGTTAGGTTTAGGGTTAGGGTTAGGTTTAGAGATAGGTTTAGAGTTAGGGTTAGGGTTAGGGTTTGGGTTAAGGTTAGGGTTAGGGTTAGGGTTAGGAATAGGGTTAGGTTTAGGGTAACTGTTAGGGTTATGGTTAGGGTTTGGGTTAGCCTTAAGTTTAGGGTTTCGGTTAGGTATAGGGTTAGGGTTAGGGTTTGGTTTTGGGTTAGGGTTAGTGTTAGGATTAGTGTTAGGGTTAGTGTTAGTGTTTGGTTTTGGGTTAGGGTTATTAATAGGGTTAGGGTTAGGGTTAGGGTTACGATTAGGTTTAGGTTTAGGGTTTGCGTTTCGGTTAGGGTTAGGGATAGGTTTAGTGTTAGGGTTAGGGTTAGGGTTTGGGTTAGGGTTAGGGTTTGGATTAGGGTTAGGGTTTGGGTTAGGGTTATCGTTAGGGTTAGGGTTAGAATTAGGGTTAGTGTTAGGGATCGTGTTAGCGTTAGGTTTAGTGTTAGGGTTAGTTTTAGATTTAGGGTTAGGGTTAGGGTTTGTATTAGAGTTAGGGTTAGGGTTTTGGCTTGGGTAAGGGTTAGGGTTAGGGTTTGGGTTAGTGTTAGGGTTAGGGTTAGTGTTAGTTTTAGGGTTTGGGTTAGGGTTAGGGTTAGTATTTGGGTTACGTTTAGGGTTAAGTTTAGGGTTTGTGTTTCCGTTAGGTTTAGGGTTATGGGTAGGGTTATTGTTAGGGTTTAGGGTTAGGGTTAGGTTCAGGGATTGGGTTGGGGTTAGGGTTAGGGTTAGGGTTAGGGTTAGGGTTAGGATTAGGTTTAGGGTTAGGGTTAGGGTTAGATTTTGGTTTAGGTTTAGGGTTAGGGTTAGGTTTAGGTTTTGGGTTAGGTTTAGGGTTAGGGTTATGTTTTGGGTTCGGTTTAGAATTAGGGTTAGTGTTAGGGTTTCAGTTAGGGTTAGGGTTAGGGTAAAGTTTCGGGTTAGGGTTAGGGTTAGGGTTAGTGTGTGAGTTTTAGTTAGGTTTAGTGTTAGCATTAGGGTCAAGTTTAGTTTTAGTGTTATGATTTGATTAGGGTTAGGGTTAGGGTTAGGGTTTGGATTAGGGTTAGGTTTAGGTTTTGATTTGGGTTAGTGTTACGGTTAGGATTAGTGTTAAGTTTAGAGTTTGTATTAGGGTTAGGGTTAGGGTTAGGGTTACGATTAGGATTAAGTTTAGGGCTTGGGTTTGGGTTAGGTTTAGGGTTAGGGTTAGGTTTAGAGATAGGTTTAGAGTTAGGGTTAGGGTTAGGGTTTGGGTTAAGGTTAGGGTTAGGGTTAGGGTTAGGAATAGGGTTAGGTTTAGGGTAACTGTTAGGGTTATGGTTAGGGTTTGGGTTAGCCTTAAGTTTAGGGTTTCGGTTAGGTATAGGGTTAGGGTTAGGGTTTGGTTTTGGGTTAGGGTTAGTGTTAGGATTAGTGTTAGGGTTAGTATTAGTGTTTGGTTTTGGGTTAGGGTTATTAATAGGGTTAGGGTTAGGGTTACGATTACGTTTAGGTTTAGGGTTTGCGTTTCGGTTAGGGTTAGGGATAGGGTTAGTGTTAGGGTTAGGGTTAGGGTTTGGGTTAGGGTTAGAGTTAGGGTTAGGGTTTGGATTAGGGTTAGGGTTTGGGTTAGGGTTATCGTTAGGGTTAGGGTTAGAATTAGGGTTAGTGTTAGGGATCGTGTTAGCGTTAGGTTTAGTGTTAGGGTTAGTTTTAGATTTAGGGTTAGGGTTAGGGTTTGTATTAGAGTTAGGGTTAGGGTTTTGGCTTGGGTAAGGGTTAGGGTTAGGGTTTGGGTTAGTGTTAGGGTTAGGGTTAGTGTTAGTTTTAGGGTTTGGGTTAGGGTTAGGGTTAGTATTTGGGTTACGTTTAGGGTTAAGTTTAGGGTTTGTGTTTCCGTTAGGTTTAGGGTTAGGGGTAGGGTTATTGTTAGGGTTTAGGGTTAGGGTTAGGTTCAGGGATTGGGTTGGGGTTAGGGTTAGGGTTAGGGTTAGGGTTAGGGTTAGGATTAGGTTTAGGGTTAGGGTTAGGGTTAGATTTTGGTTTAGGTTTAGGGTTAGGGTTAGGTTTAGGTTTTGGGTTAGGTTTAGGGTTAGGGTTATGTTTTGGGTTCGGTTTAGAATTAGGGTTAGTGTTAGGGTTTCAGTTAGGGTTAGGGTTAGGGTAAAGTTTCGGGTTAGGGTTAGGGTTAGGGTTAGTGTGTGAGTTTTAGTTAGGTTTAGTGTTAGCATTAGGGTCAAGTTTAGTTTTAGTGTTATGATTTGATTAGGGTTAGGGTTAGGGTTAGGGTTAGGGTTTGGATTAGGGTTAGGTTTAGGTTTTGATTTGGGTTAGTGTTACGGTTAGGATTAGTGTTAAGTTTAGAGTTTGTATTAGGGTTAGGGTTAGGGTTAGGGTTACGATTAGGATTAAGTTTAGGGCTTGGGTTTGGGTTAGGTTTAGGGTTAGGGTTAGGTTTAGAGATAGGCTTAGAGTTAGGGTTAGGGTTAGGGTTTGGGTTAAGGTTAGGGTTAGGGTTAGGGTTAGGAATAGGGTTAGGTTTAGGGTAACTGTTAGGGTTATGGTTAGGGTTTGGGTTAGCCTTAAGTTTAGGGTTTCGGTTAGGTATAGGGTTAGGGTTAGGGTTTGGTTTTGCGTTAGGGTTAGTGTTAGGGTTTGGGTTAATGTTTGTGGTTAGGAGTTAGGGGTTAGGTTTAGGGTTAGGGTTAGGGTTATGTTTAGGGTTTGGGTTAGGGTTAGGGTTACGGAGTGGGTTTGGGTTATGGATAGAGTTAAGGTTTGGGTTTCGGTTAGGGTTAGTGTTAGGTTTAGGGTTTGGGTTAGGGTTAGGATTAGGTTTAGGGTTAGGGTTAGGTTTAGGGTTAGGGTTTCTGTTCGGGTTAGGGTTAGGGTTAGGGTTTGAGTTAGGGTTAGGGTTTGGGTTAGGGTTAGGTTTAGGGTTAGGTTTAGGGTTAGGGTTAGGATTAGAGTTGGGGTTAGGGTTTTGGTTTGGGTAAGGGTTAGGGTTAGGGTTTGGGTTAGCGTTAAGTTAAGGGTTTCGGTTAGGTATAGGGTTAGGGTTAGGGTTTGGATTTGGGTTAGGGTTAGGGTTACGGTGTGGGTTTGTTTTAGGGATAGTGTTAGGGTTTGGGTTTGGGTGACGGTTAGGGTTATTAATAGGGTTAGTGTTAGGGTTATTGTTAATGTTTGGGTTAGGGTTTGGGTTAGGGTTAGGGTTAGGCTTTGGGTTAGGGTTATGGTTAGGGTTAGAGTTTAGGGCTAGTGTTAGGTTGAGGGTTTGGGTTAGGGTTGGGGTTAGGGTTAGGATTAGGGTTAGGGTGAGGTTTAGGGCTTTGGTTTGGTTTAGGGTTAGGGTTAGGGTTAGGTTTAGGTTTCGGGTTAGGTCTAGGGTTAGTGTTATGGTTAGGAATAAGGTTAGGGTTTGGGTTAGGGTTAGGGTTACAGTGTGATTTTGGGTTAGTGATAGGATTAGGGTTTGTGTTTGATTTAGGGTTAGGTTTAGGTTTAGGTTTAGGTTTTGGGTTTATATTAGTGTTAGGGTTATGGTTTGTGTTAGGGTTAGGGTTAGGAATAGGGTTAGGGTTAGGATTATTGTTAGGGTTTGGTTTAGGGTTTGGGTTAGTGTTAGGTTTAGGTTTTGGGTTAGGGTTAGATTTAGGGTTAGGGTTTGGGTTATGAATAGGGTTTGGGTTAGGATTAGGTTTAGGGTTAGGGTTAGGTTTAGGGTTCGGGTTTAGGGTTAGGATTACGTTTAGGGTTTGGGTTAGGATTAGGGTTAGGGTGAGGGTTGGGTTAGGATTAGGGATAGGGTTAGGGTTAGGGTTAAGATTTGTTTTAGGCTTAGGAATAGGGTTAGGTTTTGGTTTAGGGTTAGGGCTACGGTGCGGGTTTGGGTTAGTGATAGGTTTAGGGTTTGGGTTTGGGTTAGGGTTAGGGTTACGGTTAGGGTTTGGCTTAGGGTTTGGTTTAGGGTTACTGTTAGGTTAGGGTTAGTGTTAGGGTTAGGATGTGGTTTAGGATTAGGTTTAGGGTTAGGGTTATTGTTTGGGTTAGGGTTAGGTTTAGGGTTAGCGTTAGGGTTTGGTTTTGGGTTAGGGTTAGGTTTAGGGTTAGGGTTACGGTTAGCGTTAGGGTTAGGGTTAGGATTAGGGTTAGGGTTAGGTTTAGGGTTAGGTTTAGGGTTACGGTTTGGGTTTGGATTAGGGTTAGGATTAGGATTAGGTTTAGGGTTAGGGTTTTGGTTAGGGTTACGCTTAGCGTTAGGATTAGGGTTAGGTTTAGGGTTTTGTTAGGCTTAGGGTTAGGGTTAGGGTTATGGTTAGGATTAGGGTTATGGATAGGGTTAGTGTTTTGGTTTGGGTTAGGGTCAGGGTTAGGGTTTGGGTTATTGTTAGTATTAGGTTTAGTGTTGGGGTTAGGGTTTGAGTTAGGGTTAGAGTTAGGGTTAGGTTTAAGGTTTGGGTTAGGGTTAGGGTTAGGGTTAGGGTTTGAGTTTGAATTAGGTTTAGGGTTAACATTAGGGTTAAGTTTAGGGTTAGTGTTATGGTTTGATTAGGGTTAGGATTAGTGTTAAGGTTTGGGTTAGGGTTAGGTTTAGGTTTTGATTTTGGTTAGTATTAGCGTTAGGGTTAGTGTTAAGTTTAGGGTTTGGGTTAGGGTTATGGTTAGGGTTAGGGATACGATTAAGGTTAAATTTACGGTTTGGGTTTGGGTTAGGTTTAGGGTTAGGGTTATGGTTAGGGTTAGGTTTAGTGTTAGGGTTAGGGTTAGGGTTTGGTTTAAGGTTAGGGTTAGGGTTACGGTTAGGGTTAGGGTTAAGGTTTGGGTTAGGGTTAGAGTTAGCGTTAAGTTTTGAGTTTTGGTTTGGTTAAGGGTTAGGTTTAGGTTTAGGGTTAGGGTTTGGGTTTGGGTCAAGGTTGGGTTAGGATTTGGGTTTCGTTTAGGGTTAGGGTTAGGGTTAGGGTTAGTGAAAGTGTTGTTGTTATTGTTTTATTAGGGTTAGGGTTAGGGTTATTGTTAGGGTTTGTTTAGGGTTAGGATTAGGGTTAGGGTTTGTGTTAGGGTTAGGGTTAGGGTTAGCGTTAGGGTTAGGGTTTTGGTCAGGGTTAGGTTTAGGTTTTGATTTGGGTTAGTGTTAGGGTTAGGGTTAGTGTTAAGTTTAGGGTTTGGGTTAGGGTTCGGGTTAGGGTTAGGGTTACGATTAGGGTTAAGTTTAGGTTTTGGGTTTGGGTAAGGTTTAGTGTTAGGGTTAGGGTTAGGGTTAGGGTTAGATTTTGGTTTACGGTTTGGGTTAGGGTTAGGTTTAGGTTTTAGGTTAGGGTTAAGGTTAGGGGTAGGGTTTGCATTAGGGTTAGGGTTAGGGTTAGGGTTAAGGTTAGGGTTTGTGTTAGGGTTAGGGTTAGTTTTTGGCTTAGGGTTAGGGTTAGGATTAAGGTTATGGTTAGGTTTAGGGTTAGGGTTTGGGTTAGGGTAAGGGTTAGGGTTTGAGTTAGGGTTAGGGTTAGGGTTAGGGTTTGGGTTAGGGTTAGGGTTAGGGTTAGGGATTGGGTTTGGGTTAGGGTTAGGGTTAGTTTTAGGTTTTGATTTGGGTTAGTGTTAGGGTTACGGTTAGTGTTAAGTTGAGGGTTTGTTTTAGGGTTAGGGTTCGGGTTAGGGTTACGATTAGGGTTAAGTTTAGGGTTTGGTTTTGGGTTAGGTTTAGGTTTAGGGTTAGGGTTAGGGTTAGGGTTAGGTTTAGGGTTAGGGTTAGGGTAAGGGTTTGGGTTAAGGTTAGGGTTAGGGTTAGGGTTAGGTATAGGATTAGGTTTAGTGTTAGGGTTAGAGTTTGGGTTAGGGTTAGCGTTAGGGTTAGGGTTTGGGTTAGATTTAGGGTTAGGGTTAGGGTTTAGGTTTGGGTTAGGTTTAGGGTTAGGGTTTGGGTTAATGTTTGGGGTTAGGGGTTATGGGTTAGGTTTAGGGTTAGGGTTTGGGTAAGGGTTAGAGTTAGGTTTAGGGTTAGTGTTTGGGTTAAGGTTAGGGTTAGAGTTAGGGTTTTGGTTTGGCTTAGGGTTAGGGTTAGGTTTAGGGTTAGTGTTAGGGCTAGTGTTAGGGTTTGGGTTTGGGTTATGGTTATGGATAGGGTTAGGTTTAGGGTTAGGGTTATTGTTTGGGTTAGGGTTAGGTTTAGGGTTAGCGATAGGGTTTGGTTTTGGGTTAGGGTTAGGTTTAGGGTTAGGGTTACGGTTAGCGTTAGGGTTAGGGTTAGGATTAGGGTTAGGGTTAGGTTTAGGGTTAGGTTTAGGGTTACGGTTTGGGTTTGGATTAGGGTTAGGGTTAGGATTAGGTGTAGGGTTAGGGTTTTGGTTAGGGTTATGGTTAGGGTTAGGATTAGGGTTAGGTTTAGGGTTTTGTTAGGGTTAGGGTTTGGGTTAAGGTTAGGGTTAGGGTTAGGGTTAGGGTTAGGAATAGGGTTAGGGTTAGGGTTAGGGTTAGCGTTAGCGTTAGGGATTGGGTTAGGGTTAGGGTTAGGGTTAGGGTTTGTGTTTGGGTTAGGGTTAGGGTTAGGCTTTGGGTTTCAGTTAGGGTTAGGGTTAGGGTTAGGGTTAGGGTTAGGATTAGTGTTAGGGTTAGTGTTAGGGTTTGGGTTTGGGTTAGGGTTATTAATAGGGTTAGGTTTAGGGTTAGGGTTACGATTAGGGTTAGGTTTAGGGTTTGGGTTTCGGTTAGGGTTAGGGTTAGTGTTAGGGTTAGGGTTAGGGTTTGGGTTAGGGTTAGAGTTAGGGTTCGGGTTTGGATTAGGGTTAGGGTTTGGGTTAGGGTTATCGTTAGGGTTAGGATTAGGATTAGGGTTAGTGTTAGTGTTCGTGTTAGGGCTAGTGTTAGTGTTAGGGTTAGTTTTAGATTTAGGGTTAGGTTTGTATTAGAGTTAGGGTTAGGGTTTTGGCTTGGGTAAGGGTTATGGTTAGGGTTTGGATTAGTTTTAGGGTTAGGGTTAGTGTTAGTTTTAGGGTTTGGGTTTGGATTAGGGTTAGGTTTAGGTTTAGGATTAGGGTTTGGGTTTGGGTTTGGGTTAGGGTTAGGGTTAGGGTTAGCGTTTGGGTTTGGGTTTGTTTAAGGTTTAGGTTTAGGTTTAGGGTTAGGGTTTGGGTTTGGGTTAGGGTTAGGGTTAGGGTTTGGGTTTCAGTTAGGGTTAGGGTTAGTGTTTGGGTTTGGGTTAGGGTTATTAATAGGGTTAGGGTTAGGGTTAGGGTTACGATTAGGGTTAGGTTTAGGGTTTGCGTTTCGGTTAGGGTTAGGGTTAGGTTTAGTGTTAGGGTTAGGGTTAGGGTTTGATTTAGGGTTAGGGTTTGGGTTAGGGTTAGGTTTAGGGTTAGGGTTAGGGTTAGGGTTAGGATTAGAGTTGGGGTTAGGGTTTTGGTTTGGGTAAGGGTTAGGGTTAGGGTTTGGGTTAGCGTTAAGTTAAGGGTTTCGGTTAGGTATAGGGTTAGGGTTAGGGTTTGGATTTGGGTTAGGGTTAGGGTTACGGTGTGGGTTTGTTTTAGGGATAGTGTTAGGGTTTGGGTTTGGGTGACGGTTAGGTTTAGGAATAGGGTTAGTGTTAGGGTTATTGTTAATGTTTGGGTTAGGGTTTGGGTTAGGGTTAGGGTTAGGCTTTGGGTTAGGGTTATGGTTAGGGTTAGAGTTTAGGGCTAGTGTTAGGTTGAATGTTTGGGTTAGGGTTGGGGTTAGGGTTAGGATTAGGGTTAGGGTGAGGTTTAGGGATTTGGTTTGGTTTAGGGTTAGGGTTAGGGTTAGAGTTGGGGTTAGGGTTTTGGTTTGGGTAAGGGTTAGGGTTAGGGTTTGGGTTAGCGTTAAGTTAAGGGTTTCGGTTAGGTATAGGGTTAGGGTTAGGGTTTGGATTTGGGTTAGGGTTAGGGTTACGGTGTGGGTTTGTTTTAGGGATAGTGTTAGGGTTTGGGTTTGGGTGACGGTTAGGTTTAGGAATAGGGTTAGTGTTAGGGTTATTGTTAATGTTTGGGTTAGGGTTAGGGTTAGGGTTTGGGTTTGGGTTTGTTTAAGAGTTAGGTTTAGGTTTAGGGTTAGGGTTTGGGTTAGGGTTAGGGCTAGGGTTTGGGTTTCAGTTAGGGTTAGGGTTAGTGTTTGGGTTTGGGTTAGGGTTATTAATAGGGTTAGGGTTAGGGTTAGGGTTACGATTAGGGTTAGGTTTAGGGTTTGCGTTTCGGTTAGGGTTAGGGTTAGGTTTAGTGTTAGGGTTAGGGTTAGGGTTTGGGTTAGGGTTAGAGTTAGGGTTAGGATTTGGATTAGGGTTAGGGTTTGGGTTAGGGTTATCTTTAGGGTTAGGGTTTGAATTAGGGTTAGTGTTAGGGATCGTGTTAGCGTTAGGTTTAGTGTTAGGGTTAGTTTTAGATTTAGGGTTAGGGTTAGGGTTTGTATTAGAGTTAGGGTTAGGGTTTTGGCTTGGGTAAGGGTTAGGGTTAGGGTTTGGGTTAGTGTTAGGGTTAGGGTTAGTGTTAGTTTTAGGGTTTGGGTTAGGGTTAGGGTTAGTATTTGGGTTACGTTTAGGGTTAAGTTTAGGGTTTGTGTTTCCGTTAGGTTTAGGGTTAGGGTTAGGGTTATTGTTAGGGTTTAGGGTTAGGGTTAGGTTCAGGGATTGGGTTGGGGTTAGCGTTAGGGTTAGGGTTAGGGTTAGGATTAGGTTTAGGGTTAGGGTTAGTGTTAGATTTTGGTTCAGGTTTAGGGTTAGGTTTAGGTTTAGGTTTTGGGTTAGGTTTAGGGTTAGGGTTATGTTTTGGGTTCGGTTTAGAATTAGGGTTAGGGTTAGGGTTTCAGTTAGGGTTAGGGTTAGGGTTAGGGTAAAATTTTGGGTTAGGGTTAGGGTTAGGGTTAGTGTGTGAGTTTTAGTTAGGTTTAGTGTTATCATTAGGGTTAAGTTTAGTTTTAGTGTTATGATTTGATTAGGGTTAGGGTTAGGGTTAGGGTTAGGGTTTGGATTAGGGTTAGGTTTAGGTTTTGATTTGGGTTAGTGTTACGGTTAGGATTAGTGTTAAGTTTAGAGTTTGTATTAGGGTTAGGGTTAGGGTTAGGGTTACGATTAGGATTAAGTTTAGGGCTTGGGTTTGGGTTAGGTTTAGGGTTAGGGTTAGGTTTAGAGTTAGGTTTAGAGTTAGGGTTAGGGTTAGGGTTTGGCTTAAGGTTAGGGTTAGGGTTAGGGTTAGGAATAGGGTTAGGTTTAGGGTAACTGTTAGGGTTATGGTTAGGGTTTGGGTTAGCGTTAAGTTTAGGGTTTCGGTTAGGTAAAAGGTTAGGGTTAGGGATTGGTTTTGGCTTAGGGTTAGTGTTAGGGTTTGGGTTAATGTTTGTGGTTAGGGGTTAGGGGTTAGGTTTAGGTTTAGGGTTAGGGTTATGTTTAGGGTTTGGGTTAGGGTTAGAGTTACGGTGTGGGTTTGGGTTATGGATAGAGTTAGGGTTTGGGTTTCGCTTAGTGTTAGTGTTAGGTTTAGTGTTTGGGTTAGGGTTAGGATTAGGTTTAGGGTTAGGGTTAGTTTTAGGGTTAGGGTTTCTGTTCGGGTTAGGGTTAGGGTTAGGGTTTGAGTTAGGGTTAGGGTTTGGGTTAGGGTTAGGTTTAGGGTTTTGGTTTGGGTAAGGGTTAGGGTTAGGGTTTGGGTTAGCGTTAAGTTAAGGGTTTCGGTTAGGTATAGGGTTAGGGTTAGGGTTTGGATTTGGGTTAGGGTAAGGGTTACGGTGTGGGTTTGTTTTAGGGATAGTGTTAGGGTTTGGGTTTGGGTGACGGTTAGGTTTAGGAATAGGGTTAGTGTTAGGGTTATTGTTAATGTTTGGGTTAGGGTTTGGGTTAGGGTTAGGGTTAGGCTTTGGGTTAGGGTTATGATTAGGGTTAGAGTTTAGGGCTAGTGTTAGGTTGAATGTTTGGGTTATGGTTGGGGTTAGGGTTAGGATTAGGTTTAGGGTGAGGTTTAGGGCTTTGGTTTGGTTTAGGGTTAGAGTTGGGGTTAGGGTTTTGGTTTGGGTAAGGGTTAGGGTTAGGGTTTGGGTTAGCGTTAAGTTAAGGGTTTCGGTTAGGTATAGGGTTAGGGTTAGGGTTTGGATTTGGGTTAGGGTTAGGGTTACGGTGTGGGTTTGTTTTAGGGATAGTGTTAGGGTTTGGGTTTGCGTGACGGTTAGGTTTAGGAATAGGGTTAGTGTTAGGGTTATTGTTAATGTTTGGGTTAGGGTTTGGGTTAGGGTTAGGGTTAGGCTTTGGGTTAGGGTTATGGTTAGGGTTAGAGTTTAGGGCTAGTGTTAGGTTGAATGTTTGGGTTAGGGTTGGGGTTAGGGTTAGGATTAGGGTTAGGGTGAGGTTTAGGGCTTTGGTTTGGTTTAGGGTTAGGGTTAGGGTTAGGTTTAGGTTTCGGGTTAGGTCTAGGGTTAGTGTTATGGTTAGGAATAAGGTTTGGGTTTGGGTTAGGGTTAGGGTTACGGTGTGATTTTGGGTTAGTGATAGGATTAGGGTTTGTGTTTGGGTTAGGGTTAGGTTTAGGTTTAGGTTTAGGTTTTGGGTTTATATTAGTGTTAGGGTTATGGTTTGTGTTAGGGTTAGGGTTAGGAATAGGGTTAGGGTTAGGATTATTGTTAGGGTTTGGTTTAGGGTTTGGGTTAGTGTTAGGTTTAGGTTTTGGGTTAGGGTTAGAGTTAGGGTTAGGGTTTGGGTTATGGTTAGGTTTTGGGTTAGGATTAGGTGTAGGGTTACGGTTAGGTTTAGGGTTCGGGTTTAGGGTTAGGATTACGTTTAGGGTTTGGGTTAGGATTAGGGTTAGGGTGAGGGTTGGGTTAGGATTAGGGATAGGGTTAGGGTTAGGGTTAAGATTTGTTTTAGGGTTAGGAATAGGGTTAGGTTTTGGTTTGGGGTTAGGGCTACGGTGCAGGTTTGGGTTAGTGATAGGTTTAGGGTTTGGGTTTGGGTTAGGGTTAGGGTTAGGGTTAGGGTTTGGCTTAGGGTTTGGTTTAGGGTTACTGTTAGGTTAGGGTTAGTGTTAGGGTTAGGATGTGGTTTAGGATTCGGTTTAGGGTTAGGGTTATTGTTTGGGTTAGGGTTAGGTTTAGGGTTAGCGTTAGGGTTTGGTTTTGGGTTAGGGTTAGGTTTAGGGTTAGGGTTACGGTTAGCGTTAGGGTTAGGGTTAGGATTAGTGTTTGGGTTAGGTTTAGGGTTAGGTTTACGGTTACGGTTTGGGTTTGGATTAGGGTTAGGATTAGGATTAGGTTTAGGTTTAGGGTTTTGGTTAGGGTTACGCTTAGGGTTAGGATTAGGGTTAGGTTTAGGGTTTTGTTAGGGTTAGGGTTAGGGTTAGGGTTAGGGTAAGATTAGGGTTATGGATAGGGTTAGTGTTTTGGTTTGGGTTAGGGTCAGGGTTAGGGTTTGGGTTATTGTTAGTATTAGGTTTAGTGTTGGGGTTAGGGTTTGAGTTAGGGTTAGAGTTAGGGTTAGGGTTAAGGTTTGGGTTAGGGTTAGGGTTAGGGTTAGGGTTTGACTTTGAGTTAGGTTTAGGGTTAACATTAGGGTTAAGGTTAGGGTTAGTGTTATGGTTTGATTAGGTTTAGGATTAGTGTTAAGGTTTGGGTTAGGGTTAGGTTTAGGTTTTGATTTGGGTTAATATTAGCGTTAGGGTTAGTGTTAAGTTTAGGGTTTGGGTTAGGGTTATGGTTAGGGTTAGGGATACGATTAAGGTTAAATTTACGGTTTGGGTTTGGGTTAGGTTTAGGGGTAGGGTTATGGTTAGGGTTAGGTTTAGTGGTAGGGTTAGGGTTTGGTTTAAGGTTAGGGTTAGGGTTACGGTTAGGGTTAGGGTTAGAGTTAGCGTTAAGTTTTGAGTTTTGGTTTGGTTAAGGGTTAGGTTTAGGTTTAGGGTTAGGGTTTGGGTTTGGGTCAAGGTTGGGTTAGGATTTGGGTTTCGTTTAGGGTTAGGGTTAGGGTTAGGGTTAGTGAAAGTGTTGTTGTTATTGTTTTATTAGGGTTAGGGTTAGGGTTATTGTTACGGTTTGTTTAGGGTTAGGATTAGGGTTAGGGTTTGTGTTAGGGTTAGGGTTAGGGTTAGCATTAGGGTTAGGGTTTTGGTCAGGGTTAGGTTTAGGTTTTGATTTGGGTTAGTGTTAGGGTTAGGGTTAGTGTTAAGTTTAGGGTTTGGGTTAGGGTTCGGGTTAGGGTTAGGGTTAGGTTTGGGGCTAAGTTTGGGTTTGGGGTTGGGGTAAGGTTAAGTGTTAGGGTTAGGGTTGGGGTTAGGGTTAGATTTTGGTTTACGGTTTGGGTTAGGGTTAGGTTTAGGTTTTAGGTTAGGGTTAAGGTTAGGGGTAGGGTTTGCATTAGGGTTAGGGTTAGGGTTAGGGTTAAGGTTAGGGTTTGTGTTAGGGTTAGGGTTAGTTTTTGGCTTAGGGTTAGGGTTAGGATTAAGGTTATGGTTAGGTTTAGGGTTGGGGTTTCGGTTAGGGTAAGGGTTAGGGTTTGAGTTAGGGTTAGGGTTAGGGTTAGGGTTTGGGTTAGGGTTAGGGTTAGGGTTAGGGATTGGGTTTGGGTTAGGGTTAGGGTTAGTTTTAGGTTTTGATTTGGGTTAGTGTTAGGGTTACGGTTAGTGTTAAGTTGAGGGTTTGGTTTAGGGTTAGGGTTAGGGTTAGGGTTACGATTAGGGTTAAGTTTAGGGTTTGGTTTTGGGTTAGGTTTTGGGTTTAGGGTTAGGGTTAGGGTTAGGGTTAGGTTTAGGGTTAGGGTTAGGGTAAGGGTTTGGGTTAAGGTTAGGGTTAGGGTTAGGGTTAGGAATAGGATTAGGTTTAGGGTTAGGGTTAGAGTTTGGTTTAGGGTTAGCGTTAGGGTTAGGGTTTGGGTTAGAGTTAGGGTTAGGGTTAGGGTTTGGGTTTGGGTTAGGTTTAGGGTTAGGGTTTGGGTTAGTGTTTGGGGTTAGTGGTTATGGGTTAGGTTGAGGGTTAGGGTTTGGGTAAGGGTTAGAGTTAGGTTTAGGGTTAGTGTTTGGGTTAAGGTTAGGGTTAGAGTTAGGGTTTTGGTTTGGCTTAGGGTTAGGGTTAGGTTTAGGGTTAGTGTTAGGGCTAGTGTTAGGGTTTGGGTTTGGGTTATGGTTATGGATAGGGTTAGGTTTAGGGTTAGGGTTATTGTTTGGGTTAGGGTTAGGTTTAGGGTTAGCGTTAGGGTTTGGTTTTGGGTTAGGGTTAGGTTTAGGGTTAGGGTTACGGTTAGCGTTAGGGTTAGTGTTAGGATTAGGGTTAGGGTTAGGTTTAGGGTTAGGTTTAGGGTTACGGTTTGGGTTTGGATTAGGGTTAGGGTTAGGATTAGGTTTAGGGTTAGGGTTTTGGTTAGGGTTATGTTTAGGGTTAGGATTAGGGTTAGGTTTAGGGTTTTGTTAGGGTTAGGGTTTGGGTTAAGGTTAGGGTTAGGGTTAGGGTTAGGGTTAGGAATAGGGTTAGGGTTAGGGTTAGGGTTAGCGTAAGCGTTAGGGATTGGGTTAGGGTTAGGGTTAGGGTTAGGGTTTGTGTTTGGGTTAGGGTTAGGGTTAGGGTTTGGGTTTCAGTTAGGGTTAGGGTTAGGGTTAGGGTTAGGGTTAGGATTAGTGTTAGGGTTAGTGTTAGGGTTTGGGTTTGGGTTAGGGTTATTAATAGGGTTAGGTTTAGGGTTAGGGTTACGATTAGGGTTAGGGTTAGGGTTTGGGTTTCGGTTAGGGTTAGGGTTAGGGTTAGTGTTAGGGTTAGGGTTAGGGTTTGGGTTTGGGTTAGGATTAGAGTTAGGTTTCGGGTTTGGATTTGGGTTAGGGTTTGGGTTAGGGTTATCGTTATGGTTATGATTAGGATTAGGGTTAGTGTTAGGGTTCGTGTTAGGGTTAGTGTTAGTGTTAGGGTTAGTTTTAGATTTAGGGATAGGGTTTGTATTAGAGTTAGGGTTAGGGTTTTGGCGTGGGTAAGGGTTATGGTTAGGGTTTGGTTTAGTTTTAGGGTTAGGGTTAGTGTTAATTTTAGGGTTTGGGTTTGGATTAGTGTTAGGTTTAGGTTTAGGATTAGGGTTTGGGTTTGGGTTAGGGTTAGGGTTAGGGTTAGGGTTAGGGTTAGGGTTAGGGTTAGGATTAGTGTTAGGGTTAGTGTTAGGGTTTGGGTTTGGGTTAGGGTTATTAATAGGGTTAGGGTTAGGGTTAGGGTTACGATTAGGGTTAGGTTTAGGGTTTGGGTTTCGGTTAGGGTTAGGGTTAGGTTTAGTGTTAGGGTTAGGGTTAGGGTTTGGGTTAGGGTTAGAGTTAGGGTTACGGTTTGGATTAGGGTTAGGGTTTGGGTTAGGGTTATCGTTAGGGTTAGGATTAGAATTAGGGTTAGTGTTAGGGTTCGTGTTAGCCTTAGGGTTAGTGTTAGGGTTAGTTTTAGATTTAGGGTTAGGGTTAGGGTTTGTATTAGAGTTAGGGTTAGGGTTTTGGCTTGGGTAAGGGTTAGGGTTAGGGTTTGGGTTAGTGTTAGGGTTAGGGTTAGTGTTAGTTTTAGGGTTTGGGTTAGGGTTAGGGTTAGTATTAGGGTTACGTTTAGGGTTAAGTTTAGGGTTTGTGTTTCCGTTTCGTTTAGGGTTAGGGTTAGGGTTATTGTTAGGGTTTAGGGTTAGGGTTAGGTTCAGGGATTGGGTTGGGGTTAGGGTTAGGGTTAGGGTTAGGGTTAGGATTAGGTTTAGGGTTAGGGTTAGGGTTAGATTTTGGTTTAGGTTTAGGGTTAGGGTTAGGGTTAGGGTTAGGATTAGTGTTAGGGTTAGTGTTAGGGTTTGGGTTTGGGTTAGGGTTATTAATAGGGTTAGGTTTAGGGTTAGGGTTACGATTAGGGTTAGGTTTAGGGTTTGGGTTTCGGTTAGGGTTAGGGTTAGGGTTAGGGTTAGGGTTAGTGTTAGGGTTAGGGTTAGGTTTTGGGTTAGGGTTAGAGTTAGGGTTCGGGTTTGGATTAGGGTTAGGGTTTGGGTTAGGGTTATCGTTAGGGTTAGGATTAGGATTAGGGTTAGTGTTAGGGTTCGTGTTAGGGTTAGTGTTAGTGTTAGGGTTAGTTTTAGATTTAGGGTTAGGTTTGTATTAGAGTTAGGGTTAGGGTTTTGGCTTGGGTAAGGGTTATGGTTAGGGTTTGGATTAGTTTTAGGGTTAGGGTTAGTGTTAGTTTTAGGGTTTGGGTTTGGATTAGGGTTAGGTTTAGGTTTAGGATTAGGGTTTGGGTTTGGGTTTGGTTTAGGGTTAGGGTTAGGGTTAGGGTTTGGGTTTGGGTTTGTTTAAGGGTTAGGTTTAGGTTTAGGGTTAGGGTTTGGGTTTGGGTTAGGGTTAGGGTTAGGGTTAGGTTTAGAGATAGGTTTAGAGTTAGGGTTAGGGTTAGGGTTTGGGTTAAGGTTAGGGTTAGTATTTGGGTTACGTTTAGGGTTAAGTTTAGGGTTTGTGTTTCCGTTAGGTTTAGGGTTAGGGGTAGGGTTATTGTTAGGGTTTAGGGTTAGGGTTAGGTTCAGGGATTGGGTTGGGGTTAGGGTTAGGGTTAGGGTTAGGGTTAGGGTTAGGATTAGGTTTAGGGTTAGGGTTAGGGTTAGATTTTGGTTTAGGTTTAGGGTTAGGGTTAGGTTTAGGTTTTGGGTTAGGTTTAGGGTTAGGGTTATGTTTTGGGTTCGGTTTAGAATTAGGGTTAGTGTTAGGGTTTCAGTTAGGGTTAGGGTTAGGGTAAAGTTTCGGGTTAGGGTTAGGGTTAGGGTTAGTGTGTGAGTTTTAGTTAGGTTTAGTGTTAGCATTAGGGTCAAGTTTAGTTTTAGTGTTATGATTTGATTAGGGTTAGGGTTAGGGTTAGGGTTAGGGTTTGGATTAGGGTTAGGTTTAGGTTTTGATTTGGGTTAGTGTTACGGTTAGGATTAGTGTTAAGTTTAGAGTTTGTATTAGGGTTAGGGTTAGGGTTAGGGTTACGATTAGGATTAAGTTTAGGGCTTGGGTTTGGGTTAGGTTTAGGGTTAGGGTTAGGTTTAGAGATAGGTTTAGAGTTAGGGTTAGGGTTAGGGTTTGGGTTAAGGTTAGGGTTAGGGTTAGGGTTAGGAATAGGGTTAGGTTTAGGGTAACTGTTAGGGTTATGGTTAGGGTTTGGGTTAGCCTTAAGTTTAGGGTTTCGGTTAGGTATAGGGTTAGGGTTAGGGTTTGGTTTTGGGTTAGGGTTAGTGTTAGGGTTTGGGTTAATGTTTGTGGTTAGGAGTTAGGGGTTAGGTTTAGGGTTAGGGTTAGGGTTATGTTTAGGGTTTGGGTTAGGGTTAGGGTTACGGAGTGGGTTTGGGTTATGGATAGAGTTAAGGTTTGGGTTTCGGTTAGGGTTAGTGTTAGGTTTAGGGTTTGGGTTAGGGTTAGGATTAGGTTTAGGGTTAGGGTTAGGTTTAGGGTTAGGGTTTCTGTTCGGGTTAGGGTTAGGGTTAGGGTTTGAGTTAGGGTTAGGGTTTGGGTTAGGGTTAGGTTTAGGGTTAGGTTTAGGGTTAGGGTTAGGATTAGAGTTGGGGTTAGGGTTTTGGTTTGGGTAAGGGTTAGGGTTAGGGTTTGGGTTAGCGTTAAGATAAGGGTTTCGGTTAGGTATAGGGTTAGGGTTAGGGTTTGGATTTGGGTTAGGGTTAGGGTTACGGTGTGGGTTTGTTTTAGGGATAGTGTTAGGGTTTGGGTTTGGGTGACGGTTAGGTTTAGGAATAGGGTTAGTGTTAGGGTTATTGTTAATGTTTGGGTTAGGGTTTGGGTTAGGGTTAGGGTTAGGCTTTGGGTTAGGGCAATGGTTAGGGATAGAGTTTAGGGCACGTGTTAGGTTGAGGGTTAGGGTTAGGGAAGGGGTTAGGGTTAGAATTAGGGTTAGGTTGAGGTTTAGGGTTATGGCTTTGTTTAGGGTTAGGGTTAGGGTTAGGTTTAGGTTTCGGGTTAGGTCTAGGGTTAGTGTTATGGTTAGGAATAAGGTTAGGGTTTGGGTTAGGGTTAGGGTTACAGTGTGATTTTGGGTTAGTGATAGGATTAGGGTTTGTGTTTGATTTAGGGTTAGGTTTAGGTTTAGGTTTAGGTTTTGGGTTTATATTAGTGTTAGGGTTATGGTTTGTGTTAGGGTTAGGGTTAGGAATAGGGGTAGGGTTAGGATTATTGTTAGGGTTTGGTTTAGGGTTTGGGTTAGTGTTAGGTTTAGGTTTTGGGTTAGGGTTAGATTTAGGGTTAGGGTTTGGGTTATGAATAGGGTTTGGGTTAGGATTAGGTTTAGGGTTAGGGTTCGGTCTAGTGTTCGGGTTTAGGGTTAGGATTACGTTTAGGGTTTGGGTTAGGATTAGGGTTAGGGTGAGGGTTGGGTTAGGATTAGGGATAGGGTTAGGGTTAGGGTTAAGATTTGTTTTAGGCTTAGGAATAGGGTTAGGTTTTGGTTTAGGGTTAGGGCTACGG
>JAJHUQ010000065.1:1257500-1267500 GCA_035773235.1 Eospalax fontanierii | reverse complement strand
AGTGTGTGAGTTTTAGTTAGGTTTAGTGTTATCATTAGGGTTAAGTTTAGTTTTAGTGTTATGATTTGATTAGGGTTAGGGTTAGGGTTAGGGTTAGGGTTTGGATTAGGGTTAGGTTTAGGTTTTGATTTGGGTTAGTGTTACGGTTAGGATTAGTGTTAAGTTTAGAGTTTGTATTAGGGTTAGGGTTAGGGTTAGGGTTACGATTAGGATTAAGTTTAGGGCTTGGGTTTCGGTTAGGTTTAGGGTTGGGGTTAGGTTTAGAGTTAGGTTTAGAGTTAGGGGTAGGGTTGGGGCTTGGCTTAAGGTTAGGGTTAGGGTTACGGTTCGGAATAGGGTTAGGTCTAGGGTAACTGTTAGGGTTATGGTTAGGGTTTGGGTTAGCGTTAAGTTTAGGGTTTCGGTTAGGTAAAAGGTTAGGGTTAGGGATTGGTTTTGGCTTAGGGTTAGTGTTAGGGTTTGGGTTAATGTTTGTGGTTAGGGGTTAGGGGTTAGGTTTAGGTTTAGGGTTAGGGTTATGTTTAGGGTTTGGGTTAGGGTTAGAGTTACGGTGTGGGTTTGGGTTATGGATAGAGTTAGGGTTTGGGTTTCGCTTAGTGTTAGTGTTAGGTTTAGTGTTTGGGTTAGGGTTAGGATTAGGTTTAGGGTTAGGGTTAGTTTTAGGGTTAGGGTTTCTGTTCGGGTTAGGGTTAGGGTTAGGGTTTGAGTTAGGGTTAGGGTTTGGGTTAGGGTTAGGTTTAGGGTTTTGGTTTGGGTAAGGGGTAGGGTGAGGGGTGGGGTGAGCGTTAAGGTAGGGGTTTCGGTTAGGTATAGGGTTAGGGTTGGGGTTTGGATTTGGGTTAGGGTAAGGGTTACGGTGTGGGTTTGTTTTAGGGATAGTGTTAGGGTTTGGGTTTGGGTGACGGTTAGGTTTAGGAATAGGGTTAGTGTTAGGGTTATTGTTAATGTTTGGGTTAGGGTTTGGGTTAGGGTTAGGGTTAGGCTTTGGGTTAGGGTTATGATTAGGGTTAGAGTTTAGGGCTAGTGTTAGGTTGAATGTTTGGGTTATGGTTGGGGTTAGGGTTAGGATTAGGTTTAGGGTGAGGTTTAGGGCTTTGGTTTGGTTTAGGGTTAGGGTTAGGGTTAGAGTTGGGGTTAGGGTTTTGGTTTGGGTAAGGGTTAGGCTTAGGGTTTGGGTTAGCGTTAAGTTAAGGGTTCCGGTTAGGTATAGGGTTAGGGTTAGGGTTTGGATTTGGGTTAGGGTTAGGGTTACGGTGTGGGTTTGTTTTAGGGATAGTGTTAGGGTTTGGGTTTGCGTGACGGTTAGGTTTAGGAATAGGGTTAGTGTTAGGGTTATTGTTAATGTTTGGGTTAGGGTTTGGGTTAGGGTTAGGGTTAGGCTTTGGGTTAGGGTTATGGTTAGGGTTAGAGTTTAGGGCTAGTGTTAGGTTGAATGTTTGGGTTAGGGTTGGGGTTAGGGTTAGGATTAGGGTTAGGGTGAGGTTTAGGGCTTTGGTTTGGTTTAGGGTTAGGGTTAGGGTTAGGTTTAGGTTTCGGGTTAGGTCTAGGGTTAGTGTTATGGTTAGGAATAAGGTTAGGGTTTGGGTTAGGGTTAGGGTTACAGTGTGATTTTGGGTTAGTGATAGGATTAGGGTTTGTGTTTGATTTAGGGTTAGGTTTAGGTTTAGGTTTAGGTTTTGGGTTTATATTAGTGTTAGGGTTATGGTTTGTGTTAGGGTTAGGGTTAGGAATAGGGTTAGGGTTAGGATTATTGTTAGGGTTTGGTTTAGGGTTTGGGTTAGTGTTAGGTTTAGGTTTTGGGTTAGGGTTAGAGTTAGGGTTAGGGTTTGGGTTATGGTTAGGTTTTGGGTTAGGATTAGGTTTAGGGTTACGGTTAGGTTTAGGGTTCGGGTTTAGGGTTAGGATTACGTTTAGGGTTTGGGTTAGGATTAGGGTTAGGGTGAGGGTTGGGTTAGGATTAGGGATAGGGTTAGGGTTAGGGTTAAGATTTGTTTTAGGCTTAGGAATAGGGTTAGGTTTTGGTTTGGGGTTAGGGCTACGGTGCGGGTTTGGGTTAGTGATAGGTTTAGGGTTTGGGTTTGGGTTAGGGTTAGGGTTAGGGTTAGGGTTTGGCTTAGGGTTTGGTTTAGGGTTACTGTTAGGTTAGGGTTAGTGTTAGGGTTAGGATGTGGTTTAGCATTCGGTTTAGGGTTAGGGTTATTGTTTGGGTTAGGGTTAGGTTTAGGGTTAGCGTTAGGGTTTGGTTTTGGGTTAGGGTTAGGTTTAGGGTTAGGGTTACGGTTAGCGTTAGGGTTAGGGTTAGGATTAGTGTTTGGGTTAGGTTTAGGGTTAGGTTTACGGTTACGGTTTGGGTTTGGATTAGGGTTAGGATTAGGATTAGGTTTAGGTTTAGGGTTTTGGTTAGGGTTACGCTTAGGGTTAGGATTAGGGTTAGGTTTAGGGTTTTGTTAGGGTTAGGGTTAGGGTTAGGGTTAGGGTAAGATTAGGGTTATGGATAGGGTTAGTGTTTTGGTTTGGGTTAGGGTCAGGGTTAGGGTTTGGGTTATTGTTAGTATTAGGTTTAGTGTTGGGGTTAGGGTTTGAGTTAGGGTTAGAGTTAGGGTTAGGGTTAAGGTTTGGGTTAGGGTTAGGGTTAGGGTTAGGGTTTGACTTTGAGTTAGGTTTAGGGTTAACATTAGGGTTAAGGTTAGGGTTAGTGTTATGGTTTGATTAGGTTTAGGATTAGTGTTAAGGTTTGGGTTAGGGTTAGGTTTAGGTTTTGATTTGGGTTAATATTAGCGTTAGGGTTAGTGTTAAGTTTAGGGTTTGGGTTAGGGTTATGGTTAGGGTTAGGGATACGATTAAGGTTAAATTTACGGTTTGGGTTTGGGTTAGGTTTAGGGTTAGGGTTATGGTTAGGGTTAGGTTTAGTGTTAGGGTTAGGGTTTGGTTTAAGGTTAGGGTTAGGGTTACGGTTAGGGTTAGGGTTAGAGTTAGCGTTAAGTTTTGAGTTTTGGTTTGGTTAAGGGTTAGGTTTAGGTTTAGGGTTAGGGTTTGGGTTTGGGTCAAGGTTGGGTTAGGATTTGGGTTTCGTTTAGGGTTAGGGTTAGGGTTAGGGTTAGTGAAAGTGTTGTTGTTATTGTTTTATTAGGGTTAGGGTTAGGGTTATTGTTACGGTTTGTTTAGGGTTAGGATTAGGGTTAGGGTTTGTGTTAGGGTTAGGGTTAGGGTTAGCGTTAGGGTTAGGGTTTTGGTCAGGGTTAGGTTTAGGTTTTGATTTGGGTTAGTGTTAGGGTTAGGGTTAGTGTTAAGTTTAGGGTTTGGGTTAGGGTTCGGGTTAGGGTTAGGGTTACGATTAGGGTTAAGTTTAGGTTTTGGGTTTGGGTAAGGTTTAGTGTTAGGGTTAGGGTTAGGGTTAGGGTTAGATTTTGGTTTACGGTTTGGGTTAGGGTTAGGTTTAGGTTTTAGGTTAGGGTTAAGGTTAGGGGTAGGGTTTGCATTAGGGTTAGGGTTAGGGTTAGGGTTAAGGTTAGGGTTTGTGTTAGGGTTAGGGTTAGTTTTTGGCTTAGGGTTAGGGTTAGGATTAAGGTTATGGTTAGGTTTAGGGTTGGGGTTTCGGTTAGGGTAAGGGTTAGGGTTTGAGTTAGGGTTAGGGTTAGGGTTAGGGTTTGGGTTAGGGTTAGGGATTGGGTTTGGGTTAGGGTTAGGGTTAGTTTTAGGTTTTGATTTGGGTTAGTGTTAGGGTTACGGTTAGTGTTAAGTTGAGGGTTTGGTTTAGGGTTAGGGTTAGGGTTAGGGTTACGATTAGGGTTAAGTTTAGGGTTTGGTTTTGGGTTAGGTTTTGGGTTTAGGGTTAGGGTTAGGGTTAGGGTTAGGTTTAGGGTTAGGGTTAGGGTAAGGGTTTGGGTTAAGGTTAGGGTTAGGGTTAGGGTTAGGAATAGGATTAGGTTTAGGGTTAGGGTTAGAGTTTGGGTTAGGGTTAGCGTTAGGGTTAGGGTTTGGGTTAGAGTTAGGGTTAGGGTTAGGGTTTGGGTTTGGGTTAGGTTTAGGGTTAGGGTTTGGGTTAGTGTTTGGGGTTAGTGGTTATGGGTTAGGTTGAGGGTTAGGGTTTGGGTAAGGGTTAGAGTTAGGTTTAGGGTTAGTGTTTGGGTTAAGGTTAGGGTTAGAGTTAGGGTTTTGGTTTGGCTTAGGGTTAGGGTTAGGTTTAGGGTTAGTGTTAGGGCTAGTGTTAGGGTTTGGGTTTGGGTTATGGTTATGGATAGGGTTAGGTTTAGGGTTAGGGTTATTGTTTGGGTTAGGGTTAGGTTTAGGGTTAGCGTTAGGGTTTGGTTTTGGGTTAGGGTTAGGTTTAGGGTTAGGGTTACGGTTAGCGTTAGGGTTAGTGTTAGGATTAGGGTTAGGGTTAGGTTTAGGGTTAGGTTTAGGGTTACGGTTTGGGTTTGGATTAGGGTTAGGGTTAGGATTAGGTTTAGGGTTAGGGTTTTGGTTAGGGTTATGTTTAGGGTTAGGATTAGGGTTAGGT
Source organism: Eospalax fontanierii (assembly GCA_035773235.1). Taxonomy (NCBI): domain Eukaryota; kingdom Metazoa; phylum Chordata; class Mammalia; order Rodentia; family Spalacidae; genus Eospalax; species Eospalax fontanierii. The sequence goes on along the minus strand of JAJHUQ010000065.1, from coordinate 1,262,999 downwards.
TTAGGGTTTTGTTAGGGTTAGGGTTTGGGTTAAGGTTAGGGTTAGGGTTAGGGTTAGGGTTAGGAATAGGGTTAGGGTTAGGGTTAGGGTTAGCGTAAGCGTTAGGGATTGGGTTAGGGTTAGGCTTAGGGTTAGGGTTTGTGTTTGGGTTAGGGTTAGGGTTAGGGTTTGGGTTTCAGTTAGGGTTAGGGTTAGGGTTAGGGTTAGGGTTAGGATTAGTGTTAGGGTTAGTGTTAGGGTTTGGGTTTGGGTTAGGGTTATTAATAGGGTTAGGTTTAGGGTTAGGGTTACGATTAGGGTTAGGGTTAGGGTTTGGGTTTCGGTTAGGGTTAGGGTTAGGGTTAGTGTTAGGGTTAGGGTTAGGGTTTGGGTTTGGGTTAGGATTAGAGTTAGGTTTCGGGTTTGGATTTGGGTTAGGGTTTGGGTTAGGGTTATCGTTATGGTTATGATTAGGATTAGGGTTAGTGTTAGGGTTCGTGTTAGGGTTAGTGTTAGTGTTAGGGTTAGTTTTAGATTTAGGGATAGGGTTTGTATTAGAGTTAGGGTTAGGGTTTTGGCGTGGGTAAGGGTTATGGTTAGGGTTTGGTTTAGTTTTAGGGTTAGGGTTAGTGTTAATTTTAGGGTTTGGGTTTGGATTAGTGTTAGGTTTAGGTTTAGGATTAGGGTTTGGGTTTGGGTTAGGGTTAGGGTTAGGGTTAGGGTTAGGGTTAGGGTTAGGATTAGTGTTAGGGTTAGTGTTAGGGTTTGGGTTTGGGTTAGGGTTATTAATAGGGTTAGGGTTAGGGTTAGGGTTACGATTAGGGTTAGGTTTAGGGTTTGGGTTTCGGTTAGGGTTAGGGTTAGGTTTAGTGTTAGGGTTAGGGTTAGGGTTTGGGTTAGGGTTAGAGTTAGGGTTACGGTTTGGATTAGGGTTAGGGTTTGGGTTAGGGTTATCGTTAGGGTTAGGATTAGAATTAGGGTTAGTGTTAGGGTTGGTGTTAGCCTTAGGGTTAGTGTTAGGGTTAGTTTTAGATTTAGGGTTAGGGTTAGGGTTTGTATTAGAGTTAGGGTTAGGGTTTTGGCTTGGGTAAGGGTTAGGGTTAGGGTTTGGGTTAGTGTTAGGGTTAGGGTTAGTGTTAGTTTTAGGGTTTGGGTTAGGGTTAGGGTTAGTATTAGGGTTACGTTTAGGGTTAAGTTTAGGGTTTGTGTTTCCGTTTCGTTTAGGGTTAGGGTTAGGGTTATTGTTAGGGTTTAGGGTTAGGGTTAGGTTCAGGGATTGGGTTGGGGTTAGGGTTAGGGTTAGGGTTAGGGTTAGGATTAGGTTTAGGGTTAGGGTTAGGGTTAGATTTTGGTTTAGGTTTAGGGTTAGGGTTAGGGTTAGGGTTAGGATTAGTGTTAGGGTTAGTGTTAGGGTTTGGGTTTGGGTTAGGGTTATTAATAGGGTTAGGTTTAGGGTTAGGGTTACGATTAGGGTTAGGTTTAGGGTTTGGGTTTCGGTTAGGGTTAGGGTTAGGGTTAGGGTTAGTGTTAGGGTTAGGGTTAGGTTTTGGGTTAGGGTTAGAGTTAGGGTTCGGGTTTGGATTAGGGTTAGGGTTTGGGTTAGGGTTATCGTTAGGGTTAGGATTAGGATTAGGGTTAGTGTTAGGGTTCGTGTTAGGGTTAGTGTTAGTGTTAGGGTTAGTTTTAGATTTAGGGTTAGGTTTGTATTAGAGTTAGGGTTAGGGTTTTGGCTTGGGTAAGGGTTATGGTTAGGGTTTTCTTAGTTTTAGGGTTAGGGTTAGTGTTAGTTTTAGGGTTTGGGTTTGGATTAGGGTTAGGTTTAGGTTTAGGATTAGGGTTTGGGTTTGGGTTTGGTTTAGGGTTAGGGTTAGGGTTAGGGTTTGGGTTTGGGTTTGTTTAAGGGTTAGGTTTAGGTTTAGGGTTAGGGTTTGGGTTTGGGTTAGGGTTAGGGTTAGGGTTTGGGTTTCAGTTAGGGTTAGGGTTAGTGTTTGGGTTTGGGTTAGGGTTATTAATAGGGTTAGGGTTAGGGTTAGGGTTACGATTAGGGTTAGGTTTAGGGTTTGCGTTTCGGTTAGGGTTAGGGTTAGGTTTAGTGTTAGGGTTAGGGTTAGGATTTGGGTTAGGATTAGGGTTAGGGTTAGGGTTTGGATTAGGGTTAGGGTTTGGGTTAGGGTTATCGTTAGGGTTAGGGTTAGAATTAGGGTTAGTGTTAGGGATCGTGTTAGCGTTAGGTTTAGTGTTAGGGTTAGTTTTAGATTTAGGGTTAGGGTTAGGGTTTGTATTAGAGTTAGGGTTAGGGTTTTGGCTTGGGTAAGGGTTAGGGTTAGGGTTTGGGTTAGTGTTAGGGTTAGGGTTAGTGTTAGTTTTAGGGTTTGGGTTAGGGTTAGGGTTAGTATTTGGGTTACGTTTAGGGTTAAGTTTAGGGTTTGTGTTTCCGTTAGGTTTAGGGTTAGGGTTAGGGTTATTGTTAGGGTTTAGGGTTAGGGTTAGGTTCAGGGACTGGGTTGGGGTTAGGGTTAGGGTTAGGGTTAGGGTTAGGGTTAGGATTAGGTTTAGGGTTATGGTTAGGGTTAGATTTTGGTTTAGGTTTAGGGTTAGGGTTAGGTTTAGGTTTTGAGTTAGGTTTAGGGTTAGGGTTATGTTTTGGGTTCGGTTTAGAATTAGGGTTAATGTTAGGGTTTCAGTTAGGGTTAGGGTTAGGGTTAGGGTAAAGTTTTGGGTTAGGGTTAGGGTTAGGGTTAGTGTGTGAGTTTTAGTTAGGTTTAGTGTTAGCATTAGGGTTAAGTTTAGTTTTAGTGTTATGATTTGATTAGGGTTAGGGTTAGGGTTAGGGTTAGGGTTTGGATTAGGGTTAGGTTTAGGTTTTGATTTGGGTTAGTGTTACGGTTAGGATTAGTGTTAAGTTTAGAGTTTGTATTAGGGTTAGGGTTAGGGTTAGGGTTACGATTAGGATTAAGTTTAGGGCTTGGGTTTGGGTTAGGTTTAGGGTTAGGGTTAGGTTTAGAGTTAGGTTTAGAGTTAGGGTTAGGGTTAGGGTTTGGGTTAAGGTTAGGGTTAGGGTTAGGGTTAGGAGTAGGTTTAGGTTTAGGGTACCTCTTAGGGTTAGGGTCTGGGTCCGGGTTAGCCTTAAGTTTAGGGTTCCGGTTAGGTATAGCGTTAGGGTCAGGGTTTGGTTTTGGTTTAGGGTAAGTGTTAGGGTTTGGGTTAATGTTTGTGGTTAGGGGTTAGGGGTTAGGTTTAGGGTTAGGGTTAGGGTTATGTTTAGGTTTTGGGTTAGGGTTAGGTTTACGGTGTGGGTTTGGGTTATGAATAGAGTTAGAGTTTGGGTTTCGGTTAGTGTTAGTGTTAGGTTTAGGGTTTGGGTTAGGGTTAGGATTAGGTTTAGGGTTAGGGTTAGGTTTAGGGTTAGGGTTTCTGTTCGGGTTAGGGTTTGAGTTAGGGTTAGGGTTTGGGTTAGAGTTAGGTTTAGGGTTAGGGTTAGGGTTAGGGTTAGGATTAGAGTTGGGGTTAGGGTTTTGGTTTGGGTAAGGGTTAGGGTTAGGGTTTGGGTTAGCGTTAAGTTAAGGGTTTCGGTTAGGTATAGGGTTAGGGTTAGGGTTTGGATTTGGGTTAGGGTTAGGGTTACGGTGTGGGTTTGTTTTAGGGATAGTGTTAGGGTTTGGGTTTGGGTGACGGTTAGGTTTAGGAATAGGGTTAGTGTTAGGGTTATTGTTAATGTTTGGGATAGGGTTTGGGTTAGGGTTAGGGTTAGGCTTTGGGTTAGGGTTATGGTTAGGGTTAGAGTTTAGGGCTAGTGTTAGGTTGAATGTTTGGGTTAGGGTTGGGGTTAGGGTTAGGATTAGGGTTAGGGTGAGGTTTAGGGCTTTGGTTTGGTTTAGGGTTAGGTTTAGGGTTAGAGTTGGGGTTAGGGTTTTGGTTTGGGTAAGGGTTAGGGTTAGGGTTTGGGTTAGCGTTAAGTTAAGGGTTTCGGTTAGCTATAGGGTTAGGGTTAGGGTTTGGATTTGGGTTAGGGTTAGGGTTACGGTGTGGGTTTGTTTTAGGGATGGTGTTAGGGTTTGGGTTTGGGTGACGGTTAGGTTTAGGAATAGGGTTAGTGTTAGGGTTATTGTTAATGTTTGGGTTAGGGTTTGGGTTAGGGTTAGGGTTAGGCTTTGGGTTAGGGTTATGGTTAGGTTTAGAGTTTAGGGCTAGTGTTAGGTTGAATGTTTGGGTTAGGGTTGGGGTTAAGGTTAGGATTAGGGTTAGGGTGAGGTTTAGGGCTTTGGTTTGGTTTAGGGTTAGGGTTAGGGTTAGGGTTAGGTTTAGGTTTCGTGTTAGGTCTAGGGTTAGTGTTATGGTTAGGAATAAGGTTAGGGTTTGGGTTAGGGTTAGGGTTACGGTGTGATTTTGGGTTAGTGATAGGATTAGGGTTTGTGTTTGGGTTAGGGTTAGGTTTAGGTTTAGGTTTAGGTTTTGGGTTTATATTAGTGTTAGGGTTATGGTTTGTGTTAGGGTTAGGGTTAGGAATAGGGTTAGGGTTAGGATTATTGTTAGGGTTTGGTTTAGGGTTTGGGTTAGTGTTAGGTTTAGGTTTTGGGTTAGGGTTAGAGTTAGGGTTAGGGTTTGGGTTATGGTTAGGGTTTGGGTTAGGATTAGGTTTAGGGTTAGGGTTAGGTTTAGGGTTCGGGTTTAGGGTTAGGATTACGTTTAGGGTTTGGGTTAGGATTAGGGTTAGGGTGAGGGTTGGGTTAGGATTAGGGATAGGGTTAGGGTTAGGGTTAAGATTTGTTTTAGGGTTAGGAATAGGGTTAGGTTTTGGTTTGGGGTTAGGGCTACGGTGCGGGTTTGGGTTAGTGATAGGTTTAGGGTTTGGGTTTGGGTTAGGGTTAGGGTTAGGGTTAGGGTTTGGCTTAGGGTTTGGTTTAGGGTTACTGTTAGGTTAGGGTTAGTGTTAGGGTTAGGATGTGGTTTAGGATTCGGTTTAGGGTTAGGGTTATTGTTTGGGTTAGGGTTAGGTTTAGGGTTAGCGTTAGGGTTTGGTTTTGGGTTAGGGTTAGGTTTAGGGTTAGGGTTACGGTTAGCGTTAGGGTTAGGGTTAGGATTAGGGTTAGGGTTAGGTTTAGGGTTAGGTTTAGGGTTACGGTTTGGGTTTGGATTAGGGTTAGGATTAGGATTAGGTTTAGGGTTAGGGTTTTGGTTAGGGTTACGCTTAGGGTTAGGATTAGGGTTAGGTTTAGTGTTTTGTTAGGGTTAGGGTTAGGGTTAGGGTTAGGGTTAGGATTAGGGTTATGGATAGGGTTAGTGTTTTGGTTTGGGTTAGGGTCAGGGTTAGGGTTTGGGTTATTGTTAGTATTACGTTTAGTGTTGAGGTTAGGGTTTGAGTTAGGGTTAGAGTTAGGGTTAGGGTTAAGGTTTGGGTTAGGGTTAGGGTTAGGGTTAGGGTTTGACTTTGAGTTAGGTTTAGGGTTAACATTAGGGTTAAGGTTAGGGTTAGTGTTATGGTTTGATTAGTGTTAGGATTAGTGTAAAGGTTTGGGTTAG
>JAJHUQ010000065.1:1237500-1252500 GCA_035773235.1 Eospalax fontanierii | reverse complement strand
TAGGGTTAGGGTTAGGGTTAGGGTTAGGGTTAGGGTTTCGGGTTAAGGTTAGTTTTAGGGTTAAGTTTAGGGGTTGGGTTTGAGTTAGATTTAGGGTTAGCATTAGGGTTAAGGTTAGGGTTGTGTTATGGTTTGATTAGGGTTAGGGTTAGGGTTAGGGATAGTGTTAGGGTTTGGGTTAGGGTTAGGGTTAGGGTTAGGGTTAGGGTTTTGGTTAGGGTTAGGTTTAGGTTTTGATTTCGGTTAGTGTTAGGGTTAGTGTTAAGTTTCAGCTTTGGGTTATGGTTAGGGTTAGGGTTAGGGTTAGGATTACGATTAGGGTTAATTTTAGGGTTTGAGTTTGGGTTAGGTTTAGTTTTAGGGTTTGGGTTAGGGTTAGGGTTAGGGTTTGGTTTAGGGTTAGGTTTAGGGTTACTGTTAGGTTTAGGGTTAGGGTTTGGGTTAGGTTGAGGTTTAGGTTTGGATTTGGGTTAGTCTTAGGGTTAGGGTTAGTGTTAAGGTTAGGGTTTGTGTTATTGTTAGGGTTAGATTTTGGGTTAGGCTTAGGGTTAGGGTTTAGGTTTAAGATTAGTGTTAGGGTTAGGGTTAGGTTTTGAGTTACGGTTACTGTTAGGTTTAGGATTAGGGTTAGGGTTAGTCTTAGGGTTAGGGTTAGGTTTAGGTTTAGGGTTAGGGTTACGATTAGGTTTAAGTTTAGCGTTTGGGTTTGGGTTATGTTTAGGGTTAGGGTTAGGGTTAGGGTTAGGGTTAGGTTTAGGTTTAGGGTTAGGTTTAGGGTTAGGTTTTGGGTTTGCGTTAAGGTTAGTTTTAGGGTTAGGGTTAGGGTTAGGGTTTCGGTTTGGGTAAGGGTTAGGTTTGGGTTTAGGCCTAGGGTTTGGGTTTGGGTTAGGGTTAGGGTTAGGGTTTGGGTTAAGGTTAGGGTTTGGGTTCGGGTTAGCGTTAGGGTTAGGATTAGGATTAGGGTTAGGGTTAGGGTTCGGGTTTGGGTTAGGTTTAGGGTTAGGATTAGTGTTAGGTTTAGGGTTAGGGTTAGGGTTAGGGTTTGTTTTAGGGTTAGTGTTAGGGTTAGGTTTAGGTTTTGTGTTAGGTTAAGTGTTAGGGCTATGGTTTGTTTTCGGGTTCGATTTAGGGTTAGGGTTAGTGTTTGAGTTAGGGTTAGGGTTAGGGTTAAGGTTTGAGATAGGGTTAGAGTTAGTGTTAAGGTTTGAGTTTGGGTTTGGTTAAGGGTTAGGTTTAGGTTTAGGGTTAGGGTTTGGGTTTGGGTTAGGGTTGGGTTAGGATTTGGGTTTCGGTTAGGGTTAGGGTTAGGTTTAGGGTTAGTGAAAGGGTTGTTGTTATTGTTTTATTAGGGTTAGGGTTAGGGTTAGGGTTAGGGTTTGTTTAGGGTTTGGTTTAGGGTTAGGGTTTGGGTTAGGGTTAGGGTTAGGGTTAGCGTTAGGGTTAGGGTTTGGGTCAGGGTTAGATTTAGGTTTTGATTTGGGTTAGTGTTAGGGTTAGGGTTAGTGTTAAGCTTAGGGTTTGGTTAGGGGTCGGGTTAGGGTTAGGGTTACTATTAGGGTTAAGTTTAGGTTCTGGGTTTGGGTAAGGTTTAGTGTTAAGGTTAGGGTTAGGGTAAGGTTTAGGGTTAGGGTTAGGGTTAGGGTTTGGTTTAAGGTTGGGTTTAGGTATAGGGTTAGGGTTAGGGTTAGGAATAGGGTTAGGGTTAGGGTTAGGGTTAGGGTTAGCGTTAGGGTTACGGTTTGGGTTAGGGTTAGGGTTAGGGTTAGGGTTAGGGTTAGGGTTAGGGTTAGGGTTAGGTTTACGATTATGGTTACGTTTAGGGTTTGGGTTAGGGTTAGGTTTAGGGTTAGGGTCAGGGTTAGGTTTAGGGTTAGGGTTAGGGTAAGGTTTTGGGTTAAGGTTAGGGTTAGGGTTAGGAATAGGGTTAGGTTTAGGGTTAGGGTTACGGTTTGGGTTAGGGTTAGCGTTAGCATTAGGGTTTGGGTTAGAGTTAGGTTTATGGTTAGGGTTTGGGTTTGGGTTACCTTTAGGTTTAGGGTTTGGGTTAATGTTTGGGGTTAGGGGTTATTGTTTAGGTTTAGGGTTAGGGTTAGGGTTAGGGTTAGGGTTAGGTTTAGGTTTAGGTTTAGGTTTAGGTTTAGGTTTAGGGTTAGGTTTTGTGTTTGCGTTAGGGTTAGTTTTAGGGTTAGGGTTAGGGTTAGGGTTTCGGTTTGGGTAAGGGTTAGGTTTGGGTTTAGGCTTAGGATTTGGGTTTGGGTTAGGGTTAGGGTTAGGGTTTGGGTTAAGGTTAGGGTTTATGTTCAGGTTAGCATTAGGGTTAGGATTAGGATTAGGGTTAGGGTTAGGGTTTGGGTTTGGGTTAGGTTTTGGGTTAGGGTTAGGTTTATTGTTACGGGTTAGTGATAGGGTTAGGTTTAGGGTTTGGGTTTAGGTTAGGGTTAGGGTTAGGGTTAGGTTTTGGATTAGTGTTAGGTTTAGGGTTAGGGTTTGGTTTAGGGTTAGGGTTAGGGTTAGGTTTAGGTTTTGTGTTAGGTTAAGGGTTAGGGTTATGGTTTGTGTTCGGGTTCCAATTAGGGTTAGGGTTAGTGTTTGAGTTAGGGTTAGGGTTAGGGTTAAGGTTTGGGTTAGGGTTAGAGTTAGTGTTAAGGTTTGAGTTTGGGTTTGGTTAAGGGTTAGGGTTAGGGTTACTGTTAGGTTTAGGGTTAGTGTTTGGGTTAGGTTGAGGTTTAGGTTTTGATTTGGGTTAGTGTTAGAGTTAGGGTTAGTGTTAAGTTTAGGGTTTGCGTTAGGGTTAGGATTAGGGTTATTGTTACGATTAGGGTTAAGATTTGCGTTTTAGTTTGGGTTATGTTTAGTGTAAGGGTAAGGGTATGGCTTAGAGTTAGGCTTAGCTTTTGGTTTAGGGTGAGGGTGAGGGTTAGGGTTGGGGTTAGGGTTAGGGATAGGTTTAGAGTTAGGGTTAGGGTTTTGGTTTAGGTTAGGGTTAGGGTTAGGGTTAGGGTTAGGGTTTCGGTTTGGGTAAGGGTTAGGTTTGGGTTTAGGCTTTGGGTTTGGGTTTGGGTTAGTGTTAGGGTTAGTGTTTGGGTTTTGGTTAGGGTTAGGGTTAAGTTTAGGGTTAGTGTTAGGGCTAGTGTTAGGGTTTGGGTTTGGGTTAGGGTTATGGATTAGGGTTAGGTTTAGGGTTAGGGTTTCGGTTAGGTTTAGGGTTAGGGTTAGGGTTAGGGTTAGCATTTAGGGTTAAGGTTAGTGTTAGTGTTAGGGTTAGGGTTTTTTGTTAGGGTTAGTGTTAGGTTTAGGATTAGGGTTAGGGTTAGTGTCAGGGTTAGTGTTTGGGTTAACGTTAGGATTTGGGTTCGGGTTAGCGTTAGGGTTAGGATTAGGATTAGGGTTAGGTTTAGGGTTCGGGTTTGGGTTAGGTTTACGGTTAGGGATAGGGTTATTGTTACGGGTTAGTGTTAGGTTTAGGTTTAGGGTTTCGGTTGGGGTTAGGGTTAGGGTTAGTGTTAGGGTTAAGATTAGTGTTAGGTTTAGGGTTAGGGTTAGGGTTAGGGTTTGGTTTAGGTTTAGGGTTAGGGTTAGGTTTAGGTTTAGTGTTAGGTTAAGGGTTATGGTTATGGTTTGGGTTCGGGTTCGAATTAGGGTTAGGGTTAGTGTTTGAGTTAGGGTTAGGGTTAAGGTTTGGGTTAGGGTTATAGTTAGCGTTAAGGTTTGAGTTTGGGTTTGGGTAAGGGTTAGGTTTAGGTTTAGGGTTAGGGTTTGGGTTTGGGTTAGGGTTGGTTTAGGATTTGGGTTTCGGTTAGGGTTAGGGTTAGGGTTAGGTTTAGTGAAAGGGTTGTTGTTATTGTTTCTTAGGGTTAGGGTTAGGGTTAGGGTTAGGGTTTGTTTAGGGTTAGGTTTAGGGTTAGGGTTTGGGTTAGGGTTAGGTTAAGGGTTAGCGTTAGGGTTAGGGTTTGGGTCAGGTTTAGGTTTAGGTTTTGATTTGGGTTAGTGTTAGGGTTAGGGTTAGTGTTAAGTTTAGGGTTTGGCTTAGGGTTCGGGTAAGGGTTAGGGTTACGATTAGGGTTAAGTTTAGGTTTTGGGTTTGGGTAAGGTTTAGTGTTAGGGTTAGGGTTAGGGTTAGGTTTAGGGTTAGGGTTAGGGTTAGGGTTTGGTTTAGGCTTGGGGTTAGGGTTAGGGTTAGGGTTAGGAATAGGGTTAGGGTTAGGGTTAGGGTTAGGGTTAGGGTTAGCGTTAGCGTTACGGTTTGGGTTAAGTTTAGGTTTAGGGTTAGGGTTAGGGTTAGGGTTAGATTTTGGTTTACGGTTTGGGTTAGGGTTAGGTTTAGGTTTTAGGTTAGGGTTAAGGTTAGGCGCGGGTTTGCATTAGGGTTAGGGTTAGGGTTAAGGTTACGATTTGCGTTAGGGTTAGGGTTAGTTTTTGGCTTAGGGTTAGGGTTAGGATTAAGGTTATGGTTAGGTTTAGGGTTAGGGTTTGGGTTAGGGTAAGGTTTAGGGTTTGAGTTAGGGTTAGGGTTAGGGTTAGGGTTAGGGTTAGGGTTAGGGTTTGGGATTGGGTTAGGGGTAGGGTTAGGGATTGGCTTTGGGTTAGGTTTAGGGTTAGGTTTAGGTTTTGATTTATGTTAGTGTTAGGGTTACGGTTACTGTTAAGTTGAGGGTTTGGGTTAGGGTTAGGGTTAGGGTTTGGGTTTGAGTTAGGTTTAGGGTTAGCATTAGGGTTAAGGTTAGGGTTGTGTTATGGTTTGATTAGGGTTAGGGTTATGGTTAGCGATAGGGTTAGGGTTTCGGTTATGGTTAGGGTTAGGGTTAGGGTTTGGGTTAGGGTTAGGGTTAGGGTTAGGGTTAGGGTTTGTGTTAGGGTTAGGTTTAGGTTTTGATTTCGGTTAGTGTTAGCGTTAGTGTTAAGATTAGGGTTTGGGTTATGGTTATGGTTAGGGTTAGGGTTACGATTAGGGTTAATTTTAGGGTTTGAGTTTGGGTTAGGTTTAGGGTTAGGGTTTGGGTTAGGGTTAGGGTTACGGTGTGGGTTTGAGTTAGGGTTAGGGTTAGGGTTTGGGTTTGGGTAAGGATTAGGTTTAGTTTTAGGATTAGGGTTTGGGTTTCGGTTTGGGTTTGGGTTTGGGTTAGGTTTAGTGTTAGGGTTAGGGTTTGGGTTTGGTTTGATTAAGGGTTAGGTTTATGTTTAGGGTTAGGGTTTGATTTTGAGGAAGGTTAGGGTTAGTGTTAAGATTATGGTTAATTTTAGGGTTTGGGTATCGATTAGGGTTGGGTTAGGGTTAGGTTAATGTTAGGGTTTGTGTTAGGGTTTGGGTTTGGGTTAGGGTTATGGATAGTGTTAGGGTTAAGGTTAGGGTTACGATTAGGGTTAGGTTTAGGGTTTGGGTTTCGGTTAGGGTTATGGTTAGGGTTAGGGTTAGGGTTTGGGTTAGGTTTAGAGTTAGATTTAGGATTAGGGTTAGGTTTAGTGTTAGGGTTAGGGTTTGGGTTAGGGTTAACCTTACGGTTAGGTTTAGGATTAGGATTAGGGTTAGTGTTAGGATTAGGGTTTGGGTTAGGGTTAGGGTTAGGGTTAGGGTTAGGGTTAGGGTTAGGGTTTGGGTTGATTAAGGGTTAGGTTTAGGTTTAGGGTTAGGGTTTGGGTTTAAGTAAGGTTAGGTTTAGGGTTAAGATTAGGGTTAAATTTAGGGTTTGGGTATCGGTTAGGATTAGGGTTAAGGTTAGGTTCACGGTTTGGGTTAGGGTTAGGGTTAGGTGTAGGGTTAGGGTTAGGGTTAGGGTTTTGGTTTTCGTTAGGGTTAGGGTTAGGGTTTGAGTTAGTGTTAGGGTTAGTTTTAGTGTTAGGTTTAGGATTTGGGTTAGGGTTAGGGTGAGTATTATGGTTACATTTAGGGTTAAGTTTACGGTTTGGGTTCGAGTTAGGTTTAGGGTTAGGGTTTGGGTTATTGTTAGGGTTTAGTGTTAGGGTTAGGTTTAGGGTTTGGGTTGGGGTTAGGGTTAGGGTTAGGGTTAGGGTTAGGGTTAGGTTTAGGTTTTGGGTTAGGTTTAGGGTTAGGGAAATGGTTTGGGTTCGGGTTCGAATTAGGGTTAGGGTTAGGGTTTGAGTTAGGGTTAGGGTTAGGGTTAGGGATAAGGTTTGGGTTAGGGTTAGAGTTAGGTTTAAGGTTTGAGTTTGGGTTTGGTTAAGGGTTAGGGTTAGGTTTAGGGTTAGGTTTTGGGTTTGGGTTAGGGTTATGGTTATGGTTTCGGTTTCGGTTAGGGTTAGGGTTAGGGTTAGTGTTAGGGTTAGTGTTATGGTTTGATTAGGGTTAGGGTTAGGGTTAGAGTTACTGATTGGTTTAGGGTTAAGGTTATGGTTAGGGTTTGGGTTAGGGTTAGGGTTAGGGTTAGGGTTATGGTTATGGTTATGGTTAGGGTTAGGGTTAGGGTTACCATTAGGGTTAAGTTTAGGTTTTGGGTTTGGGTTAGGTTTAGTGTTAGGGTTACGTTTACGGTTAGGTATGGGGTTAGGGTTAGGGTTATGGTCAGGGTTTGGTTTAAGTTTAGGGTTAGTGTTAGGCATAGGGTTAGGGATAGGGTTAGGGTTAGGGTTAGGGTTAGGGTTAAGGTTAGGGTTTGGGAAAGGGTTAGGCTTAGCTTTTGGATTAGGGTTAGTTTTAGGATTAAGGTTAGGGTTAGGGTTAGGTTTAGGACTAGGGTTTGGTCAGGGTTTGGGTTAGGATTAGGGTTAATTTTAGGGTTTGGGTTAGGGTTAGGTTTAGTTTTTGGGTTAGGGTTAGGGTTAGGGTTAGGTTTAGTATTAGGGTTTGGGTTATTGTTAGGCTTACGTTTAGGGTTTGAGTTAGGGTTAGGGTTAGGGTTAGTGTTTGGGTTAGGGTTAGGGTTCGGGTTAGGTTTAGGTTTAGGGTTAGGGTTAGGATTTGGGTTAGGGTTAGGTTTAGGTTTTGATTTGGGTTAGTGTTTTTGTTAGGGTTAATGTTAAGATTAGGGTTTGTGTTAGGGTTAGGGTTAGGGTTTGGGTTAGGTTTAGGGTTAGATTTTGGGTTAGTGTTAGGGCTAGAATTAGGGGAAGAGTTAGGTTTAGGGATAGAGTTTGGGAGAGAGTTAGGGATAGGGTTAGGGTTAGGGTTTGTGTTAGGTTTATGGTTAGGTTTAAGTTTAGGTTTTGGGTTAGGGTTAAGTTTATGGTTAGGGGTTGGGTTTGGGTTAGGTTTAGGGTTAGGGTTAGGTTTAGGATTAGGGTTAAGGTTAGGGTTAGGGTTAGGTGTAGGTTTAGGGTTAGGGTTATAGTTAGGGTTAGGGTTAGGGTTAGGGTTAGGATTAGGGTTAGGGTTAGGGTTAGGATTAGAGTTAGGGTTAGGATTTTTTTTTGCATTAGGGTTAGGGTTAGTGTTAGGGCTAGGGTTTGGGTTAGGGTTAGGTTTAGGGTTACGTTTAGGTTTTGAATTAGGTTTAGGGTAAGGGTTAGGGTTTGGGTTCGGGTTCGGGTTCGGGTTATGGTTAGGGTTTACGGTTAGTGTTAGGTTTAGGGTTTGGGTTAGGATTAGGGATAGGGTTAGTTTTAGGGTTTGGTTTAGGGTTACGGTTAGGTTTATGTTTAGGTTTTGGTTTAGATTTAGTGTTAGGTTTGGGTTTGGGTTAGGATTAGGGATAGGGTTAGGGTTAGGGTTAGGGTTAGGGTTAGGATTTAGGGTTAGGGTTAGGGTTAGGGTTAGGGTTAGGGTTAGCCTTAGGGTTAAGATTAGGTTTAGTGTTAGGGTTTGTGTTAGGGTTTGGGTTTGTTTTAGGGTTAAGGATAGGGTTAGGGTTAGGGTTAGGGTTACGATTAGGGTTAGGTTTAGGGTTTGCATTTCGGTTAGGGTTAGGCTTAGGGTTAGGGTTAGGGTTAGAGTTAGGGTTAGGGTTAGGGTTTGGATTAGGGTTAGGGTTAAGTTTTGGGTTAGGGTTATAGTTAGCGTTAAGGTTTGAGTTTGGGTTTGGTTAAGGGTTAGGTTTAGGTTTAGGGTTAGGGTTAGGGTAAGGGTTTGGGTTAAGGTTAGGGTTAGGGTTAGGGTTAGGAATAGGATTAGGTTTAGGGTTAGGGTTAGAGTTTGGGTTAGGGTTAGCGTTAGGGTTAGGGTTTGGGTTAGAGTTAGGGTTAGGGTTAGGGTTTGGGTTTGGGTTAGGTTTAGGGTTAGGGTTTGGGTTAGTGTTTGGGGTTAGTGGTTATGGGTTAGGTTGAGGGTTAGGGTTTGGGTAAGGGTTAGAGTTAGGTTTAGGGTTAGTGTTTGGGTTAAGGTTAGGGTTAGAGTTAGGGTTTTGGTTTGGCTTAGGGTTAGGGTTAGGTTTAGGGTTAGTGTTAGGGCTAGTGTTAGGGTTTGGGTTTGGGTTATGGTTATGGATAGGGTTAGGTTTAGGGTTAGGGTTATTGTTTGGGTTAGGGTTAGGTTTAGGGTTAGCGTTAGGGTTTGGTTTTGGGTTAGGGTTAGGTTTAGGGTTAGGGTTACGGTTAGCGTTAGGGTTAGTGTTAGGATTAGGGTTAGGGTTAGGTTTAGGGTTAGGTTTAGGGTTACGGTTTGGGTTTGGATTAGGGTTAGGGTTAGGATTAGGTTTAGGGTTAGGGTTTTGGTTAGGGTTATGGTTAGGGTTAGGATTAGGGTTAGGTTTAGGGTTTTGTTAGGGTTAGGGTTTGGGTTAAGGTTAGGGTTAGGGTTAGGGTTAGGGTTAGGAATAGGGTTAGGGTTAGGGTTAGGGTTAGCGTAAGCGTTAGGGATTGGGTTAGGGTTAGGGTTAGGGTTAGGGTTTGTGTTTGGGTTAGGGTTAGGGTTAGGGTTTGGGTTTCAGTTAGGGTTAGGGTTAGGGTTAGGGTTAGGGTTAGGATTAGTGTTAGGGTTAGTGTTAGGGTTTGGGTTTGGGTTAGGGTTATTAATAGGGTTAGGTTTAGGGTTAGGGTTACGATTAGGGTTAGGGTTAGGGTTTGGGTTTCGGTTAGGGTTAGGGTTAGGGTTAGTGTTAGGGTTAGGGTTAGGGTTTGGGTTTGGGTTAGGATTAGAGTTAGGTTTCGGGTTTGGATTTGGGTTAGGGTTTGGGTTAGGGTTATCGTTATGGTTATGATTAGGATTAGGGTTAGTGTTAGGGTTCGTGTTAGGGTTAGTGTTAGTGTTAGGGTTAGTTTTAGATTTAGGGATAGGGTTTGTATTAGAGTTAGGGTTAGGGTTTTGGCGTGGGTAAGGGTTATGGTTAGGGTTTGGTTTAGTTTTAGGGTTAGGGTTAGTGTTAATTTTAGGGTTTGGGTTTGGATTAGTGTTAGGTTTAGGTTTAGGATTAGGGTTTGGGTTTGGGTTAGGGTTAGGGTTAGGGTTAGGGTTAGGGTTAGGGTTAGGGTTAGGATTAGTGTTAGGGTTAGTGTTAGGGTTTGGGTTTGGGTTAGGGTTATTAATAGGGTTAGGGTTAGGGTTAGGGTTACGATTAGGGTTAGGTTTAGGGTTTGGGTTTCGGTTAGGGTTAGGGTTAGGTTTAGTGTTAGGGTTAGGGTTAGGGTTTGGGTTAGGGTTAGAGTTAGGGTTACGGTTTGGATTAGGGTTAGGGTTTGGGTTAGGGTTATCGTTAGGGTTAGGATTAGAATTAGGGTTAGTGTTAGGGTTCGTGTTAGCCTTAGGGTTAGTGTTAGGGTTAGTTTTAGATTTAGGGTTAGGGTTAGGGTTTGTATTAGAGTTAGGGTTAGGGTTTTGGCTTGGGTAAGGGTTAGGGTTAGGGTTTGGGTTAGTGTTAGGGTTAGGGTTAGTGTTAGTTTTAGGGTTTGGGTTAGGGTTAGGGTTAGTATTAGGGTTACGTTTAGGGTTAAGTTTAGGGTTTGTGTTTCCGTTTCGTTTAGGGTTAGGGTTAGGGTTATTGTTAGGGTTTAGGGTTAGGGTTAGGTTCAGGGATTGGGTTGGGGTTAGGGTTAGGGTTAGGGTTAGGGTTAGGATTAGGTTTAGGGTTAGGGTTAGGGTTAGATTTTGGTTTAGGTTTAGGGTTAGGGTTAGGGTTAGGGTTAGGATTAGTGTCAGGGTTAGTGTTAGGGTTTGGGTTTGGGTTAGGGTTATTAATAGGGTTAGGTTTAGGGTTAGGGTTACGATTAGGGTTAGGTTTAGGGTTTGGGTTTCGGTTAGGGTTAAGGTTAGGGTTAGGGTTAGTGTTAGGGTTAGGGTTAGGTTTTGGGTTAGGGTTAGAGTTAGGGTTCGGGTTTGGATTAGGGTTAGGGTTTGGGTTAGGGTTATCGTTAGGGTTAGGATTAGGATTAGGGTTAGTGTTAGGGTTCGTGTTAGGGTTAGTGTTAGTGTTAGGGTTAGTTTTAGATTTAGGGTTAGGTTTGTATTAGAGTTAGGGTTAGGGTTTTGGCTTGGGTAAGGGTTATGGTTAGGGTTTGGATTAGTTTTAGGGTTAGGGTTAGTGTTAGTTTTAGGGTTTGGGTTTGGATTAGGGTTAGGTTTAGGTTTAGGATTAGGGTTTGGGTTTGGGTTTGGTTTAGGGTTAGGGTTAGGGTTAGGGTTTGGGTTTGGGTTTGTTTAAGGGTTAGGTTTAGGTTTAGGGTTAGGGTTTGGGTTTGGGTTAGGGTTAGGGTTAGGGTTTGGGTTTCAGTTAGGGTTAGGGTTAGTGTTTGGGTTTGGGTTAGGGTTATTAATAGGGTTAGGGTTAGGGTTAGGGTTACGATTAGGGTTAGGTTTAGGGTTTGCGTTTCGGTTAGGGTTAGGGTTAGGTTTAGTGTTAGGGTTAGGGTTAGGGTTTGGGTTAGGGTTAGAGTTAGGGTTAGGGTTTGGATTAGGGTTAGGGTTTGGGTTAGGGTTATCGTTAGGGTTAGGGTTAGAATTAGGGTTAGTGTTAGGGATCGTGTTAGCGTTAGGTTTAGTGTTAGGGTTAGTTTTAGATTTAGGGTTAGGGTTAGGGTTTGTATTAGAGTTAGGGTTAGGGTTTTGGCTTGGGTAAGGGTTAGGGTTAGGGTTTGGGTTAGTGTTAGGGTTAGGGTTAGTGTTAGTTTTAGGGTTTGGGTTAGGGTTAGGGTTAGTATTTGGGTTACGTTTAGGGTTAAGTTTAGGGTTTGTGTTTCCGTTAGGTTTAGGGTTAGGGTTAGGGTTATTGTTAGGGTTTAGGGTTAGGGTTAGGTTCAGGGACTGGGTTGGGGTTAGGGTTAGGGTTAGGGTTAGGGTTAGGGTTAGGATTAGGTTTAGGGTTATGGTTAGGGTTAGATTTTGGTTTAGGTTTAGGGTTAGGGTTAGGTTTAGGTTCTGAGTTAGGTTTAGGGTTAGGGTTATGTTTTGGGTTCGGTTTAGAATTAGGGTTAATGTTAGGGTTTCAGTTAGGGTTAGGGTTAGGGTTAGGGTAAAGTTTTGGGTTAGGGTTAGGGTTAGGGTTAGTGTGTGAGTTTTAGTTAGGTTTAGTGTTAGCATTAGGGTTAAGTTTAGTTTTAGTGTTATGATTTGATTAGGGTTAGGGTTAGGGTTAGGGTTAGGGTTTGGATTAGGGTTAGGTTTAGGTTTTGATTTGGGTTAGTGTTACGGTTACGATTAGTGTTAAGTTTAGAGTTTGTATTAGGGTTAGGGTTAGGGTTAGGGTTACGATTAGGATTAAGTTTAGGGCTTGGGTTTGGGTTAGGTTTAGGGTTAGGGTTAGGTTTAGAGTTAGGTTTAGAGTTAGGGTTAGGGTTAGGGTTTGGGTTAAGGTTAGGGTTAGGGTTAGGGTTAGGAATAGGGTTAGGTTTAGGGTAACTGTTAGGGTTATGGTTAGGGTTTGGGTTAGCCTTAAGTTTAGGGTTTCGGTTAGGTATAGGGTTAGGGTTAGGGTTTGGTTTTGGGTTAGGGTTAGTGTTAGGGTTTGGGTTAATGTTTGTGGTTAGGGGTTAGGGGTTAGGTTTAGGGTTAGGGTTAGGGTTATGTTTAGGTTTTGGGTTAGGGTTAGGTTTACGGTGTGGGTTTGGGTTATGAATAGAGTTAGAGTTTGGGTTTCGGTTAGTGTTAGTGTTAGGTTTAGGGTTTGGGTTAGGGTTAGGATTAGGTTTAGGGTTAGGGTTAGGTTTAGGGTTAGGGTTTCTGTTCGGGTTAGGGTTTGAGTTAGGGTTAGGGTTTGGGTTAGAGTTAGGTTTAGGGTTAGGGTTAGGGTTAGGGTTAGGATTAGAGTTGGGGTTAGGGTTTTGGTTTGGGTAAGGGTTAGGGTTAGGGTTTGGGTTAGCGTTAAGTTAAGGGTTTCGGTTAGGTATAGGGTTAGGGTTAGGGTTTGGATTTGGGTTAGGGTTAGGGTTACGGTGTGGGTTTGTTTTAGGGATAGTGTTAGGGTTTGGGTTTGGGTGACGGTTAGGTTTAGGAATAGGGTTAGTGTTAGGGTTATTGTTAATGTTTGGGATAGGGTTTGGGTTAGGGTTAGGGTTAGGCTTTGGGTTAGGGTTATGGTTAGGGTTAGAGTTTAGGGCTAGTGTTAGGTTGAATGTTTGGGTTAGGGTTGGGGTTAGGGTTAGGATTAGGGTTAGGGTGAGGTTTAGGGCTTTGGTTTGGTTTAGGGTTAGGTTTAGGGTTAGAGTTGGGGTTAGGGTTTTGGTTTGGGTAAGGGTTAGGGTTAGGGTTTGGGTTAGCGTTAAGTTAAGGGTTTCGGTTAGCTATAGGGTTAGGGTTAGGGTTTGGATTTGGGTTAGGGTTAGGGTTACGGTGTGGGTTTGTTTTAGGGATGGTGTTAGGGTTTGGGTTTGGGTGACGGTTAGGTTTAGGAATAGGGTTAGTGTTAGGGTTATTGTTAATGTTTGGGTTAGGGTTTGGGTTAGGGTTAGGGTTAGGCTTTGGGTTAGGGTTATGGTTAGGTTTAGAGTTTAGGGCTAGTGTTAGGTTGAATGTTTGGGTTAGGGTTGGGGTTAAGGTTAGGATTAGGGTTAGGGTGAGGTTTAGGGCTTTGGTTTGGTTTAGGGTTAGGGTTAGGGTTAGGGTTAGGTTTAGGTTTCGTGTTAGGTCTAGGGTTAGTGTTATGGTTAGGAATAAGGTTAGGGTTTGGGTTAGGGTTAGGGTTACGGTGTGATTTTGGGTTAGTGATAGGATTAGGGTTTGTGTTTGGGTTAGGGTTAGGTTTAGGTTTAGGTTTAGGTTTTGGGTTTATATTAGTGTTAGGGTTATGGTTTGTGTTAGGGTTAGGGTTAGGAATAGGGTTAGGGTTAGGATTATTGTTAGGGTTTGGTTTAGGGTTTGGGTTAGTGTTAGGTTTAGGTTTTGGGTTAGGGTTAGAGTTAGGGTTAGGGTTTGGGTTATGGTTAGGGTTTGGGTTAGGATTAGGTTTAGGGTTAGGGTTAGGTTTAGGGTTCGGGTTAGGGTTAGGATTAGGGTTAGGGTTTGGGTTAGGATTAGGGTTAGGGTGAGGGTTGGGTTAGGATTAGGGATAGGGTTAGGGTTAGGGTTAAGATTTGTTTTAGGGTTAGGAATAGGGTTAGGTTTTGGTTTGGGGTTAGGGCTACGGTGCGGGTTTGGGTTAGTGATAGGTTTAGGGTTTGGGTTTGGGTTAGGGTTAGGGTTAGGGTTAGGGTTTGGCTTAGGGTTTGGTTTAGGGTTACTGTTAGGTTAGGGTTAGTGTTAGGGTTAGGATGTGGTTTAGGATTCGGTTTAGGGTTAGGGTTATTGTTTGGGTTAGGGTTAGGTTTAGGGTTAGCGTTAGGGTTTGGTTTTGGGTTAGGGTTAGGTTTAGGGTTAGGGTTACGGTTAGCGTTAGGGTTAGGGTTAGGATTAGGGTTAGGGTTAGGTTTAGGGTTAGGTTTAGGGTTACGGTTTGGGTTTGGATTAGGGTTAGGATTAGGATTAGGTTTAGGGTTAGGGTTTTGGTTAGGGTTACGCTTAGGGTTAGGATTAGGGTTAGGTTTAGTGTTTTGTTAGGGTTAGGGTTAGGGTTAGGGTTAGGGTTAGGATTAGGGTTATGGATAGGGTTAGTGTTTTGGTTTGGGTTAGGGTCAGGGTTAGGGTTTGGGTTATTGTTAGTATTACGTTTAGTGTTGAGGTTAGGGTTTGAGTTAGGGTTAGAGTTAGGGTTAGGGTTAAGGTTTGGGTTAGGGTTAGGGTTAGGGTTAGGGTTTGACTTTGAGTTAGGTTTAGGGTTAACATTAGGGTTAAGGTTAGGGTTAGTGTTATGGTTTGATTAGGGTTAGGATTAGTGTTAAGGTTTGGGTTAGGGTTAGGTTTAGGTTTTGATTTGGGTTAGTATTAGCGTTAGGGTTAGTGTTAAGTTTAGGGTTTGGGTTAGGGTTATGGTTAGGGTTAGGGATACGATTAAGGTTAAATTTACGGTTTGGGTTTGGGTTAGGTTTAGGGTTAGGGTTATGGTTAGGGTTAGGTTTAGTGTTAGGGTTAGGGTTAGGGTTTGGTTTAAGTTTAGGGTTAGGGTTACGGTTAGGGTTAGGGTTAAGGTTTGGGTTAGGGTTAGAGTTAGCGTTAAGTTTTGAGTTTTGGTTTGGTTAAGGGTGAGGTTTAGGTTTAGGGTTAGGGTTTGGGTTTGGGTCAAGGTTGGGTTAGGATTTGGGTTTCGTTTAGGGTTAGGGTTAGGGTTAGTGAAAGTGTTGTTGTTATTGTTTTATTAGGGTTAGGGTTAGGGTTATTGTTAGGGTTTGTTTAGGGTTAGGATTAGGGTTAGGGTTTGGGTTAGGGTTAGGGTTAGGGTTAGGGTTAGCGTTAGGGTTAGGGTTTGGGTCAGGGTTAGGTTTAGGTTTTGATTTGGGTTAGTGTTAGGGTTAGGGTTAGTGTTAAGTTTAGTGTTTGGGTTAGGGTTCGTGTTAGGGTTAGGGTTACGATTAGGGTTAAGTTTAGGTTTTGGGTTTGGGTAAGGTTTAGTTTTAGGGTTAGGGTTAGGGTTAGGGTTAGATTTTGGTTTACGGTTTGGGTTAGGGTTAGGTTTAGATTTTAGGTTAGGGTTAAGGTTAGGGGTAGGGTTTGCATTAGGGTTAGGGTTATGGTTAGGGATAAGGTTAGGGTTTGTGTTAGGGTTAGGGTTAGTTTTTGGCTTAGGGTTAGGGTTAGGATTAAGGTTATGGTTA
>JAJHUQ010000065.1:1225000-1235000 GCA_035773235.1 Eospalax fontanierii | reverse complement strand
GGTTTCAGTTTGGGTAAGGGTTAGGTTTGGGTTTAGGCTTAGGGTTTGGGGTTGAGTTAGGTTTAGGGTTAGGGTTTGGGTTTCGTTTAGGGTTAGGGGTAAGGTTAGGGTTAGTGTTAGGGCTAGTGTTAGGGTTTGGGTTTGGGTTAGGGTTATGGATTAGGGTTAGGTTTAGGGTTAGGGTTAGGGTTAGGGTTACAATTAGGGTTAGGTTTAGGGTTTGGGTTTCGGTTAGGTTTAGGGTTAGGGTTAGGGTTAGGGTTAGGGTTAGCGTTTAGGGTTAAGGTTAGTGTTAGTGTTAGTGTTAGGGTTTGGGTTAGGGTTAGTGTTAGGTTTAGGATTAGGGTTAGAGTTAGTGTTAGGGTTAGTGTTTGGGTTAAGGTTTGGGTTAGGATTAGGCTTAAGGTTAGGGTTAGGGTTTGCGTCGGGGTTAGGTTTAGGTTTTGATTTGGGTTAGTGTTAGGGTTAGGGTTAGTGTTAAGCTTAGGGTTTGGGTTAGGGTTCGGGTTAGGGTTAGGGTTACGATTAGGGTTAAGTTTAGGTTTTGGGTTTGGGTAAGGTTTAGTGTTAGGGTTAGGGTTAGGGTTAGGTTTAGTGTTAGGGTTAGGGTTAGGGTTTGGTTTAAGTTTGGGTTTAGGGTTAGGGTTAGGGTTACGGTTTGGGTTAGAGTTAGGGTTAGGCTTAGGGTTAGGGTTAGGGTTAGGGTTAGGGTTAGGGTTAGGGTTATCGTTAGGGTTACGGTTTGGTTTAGGGTTAGGGTTAGGGTTAGGTTTAGGTTTACAATTACGGTTAGGTTTAGGGTTTGGGTTAGGGTTAGGTTTAGGGTTAGGGTCAGGGTTAGGTTTAGGGTTAGGGTTAGGGTAAGGTTTTGGGTTAAGTTTAGGGTTAGGGTTAGGAATAGGGTTAGGTTTACAGTTATGGTTATGGTTTGGGTTAGGGTTAGCGTTAGCGTTAGGGTTTGGGTTAGAGTTAGGGTTAGGTTTAGGGTTTGGGTTTGGGTTAGGTTTAGGGTTAGGGTTTGGGTTAGGATTTCGGGTTAAGGTTAGTTTTAGGGTTAAGTTTAGGGCTTGGGTTTGAGTTAGATTTCGGGTTAGCATTAGGGTTAAGGTTAGGGTTGTGTTATGGTTTGATTAGGGTTTGGGTTTGGGTTAGGTTTAGGGTTAGGGTTTGGGTTAATGTTTGGGGTTAGGGGTTATGGTTTAGGTTTAGGGTTAGGATTAGGGTTAGGGTTTGGATTAGGGTTAGGGTTAGGGTTTGGGTTAGGTTTAGGGTTACGGTGTGGGTTTGAGTTAGTGTTAGGATTAGGGTTTGGGTTTGGGTTAGGGTTAGGTTTAGGTTCAGGGTTAGGTTTTGGGTTTGCGTTAGGTTAGGTTCAGGGTTAGGGTTTGGGTTTGGGTAAGGGTTAGGGTTAGGGTTAGGTTTAGGCTTAGGGTTTGGGTTTGGGTTAGGGTTAGGTTTAGGGTTTTGGTTTCGCTAGTGTTAGGGCTAGTGTTAGGGTTTGGGTTTGGGTTATGGTTATGGATAGGGTTAGGGTTAGGGTTAGGCTTACGATTAGGTTTAGGTTTAGGGTTTGGGTTTAGGTTAGGTTTAGGGTTAGGGTTAGGGTTAGAGTTAGGTTTAGAGTTAGGGTTAGGGTTAGGGTTAGGGTTAGGGTTAGGGTTAGGGTTAGGGTTAGGGTTTCGGGTTAAGGTTAGTTTTAGGGTTAAGTTTAGGGCTTGGGTTTGAGTTAGATTTAGGGTTAGCATTAGGGTTAAGGTTAGGGTTGTGTTATGGTTTGATTAGGGTTAGGGTTAGGGTTAGGGATAGTGTTAGGGTTTGGGTTAGGGTTAGGGTTAGGGTTAGGGTTAGTGTTTTGGTTAGGGTTAGGTTTGGGTTTTGATTTCGGTTAGTGTTAGGGTTAGTGTTAAGTTTCAGCTTTGGGTTATGGTTAGGGTTAGGGTTAGGGTTAGGATTACGATTAGGGTTAATTTTAGGGTTTGAGTTTGGGTTAGGTTTAGTTTTAGGGTTTGGGTTAGGGTTAGGGTTAGGGTTTGGTTTAGGGTTAGGTTTAGGGTTACTGTTAGGTTTAGGGTTAGGGTTTGGGTTAGGTTGAGGTTTAGGTTTGGATTTGGGTTAGTCTTAGGGTTAGGGTTAGTGTTAAGGTTAGGGTTTGTGTTATTGTTAGGGTTAGATTTTGGGTTAGGCTTAGGGTTAGGGTTTAGGTTTAAGATTAGTGTTAGGGTTAGGGTTAGGTTTTGAGTTACGGTTACTGTTAGGTTTAGGATTAGGGTTAGGGTTAGACTTAGGGTTAGGGTTAGGTTTAGGTTTAGGGTTAGGGTTACGATTAGGTTTAAGTTTAGCGTTTGGGTTTGGGTTATGTTTAGGGTTAGGGTTAGGGTTAGGGTTAGGGTTAGGTTTAGGTTTAGGGTTAGGTTTAGGGTTAGGTTTTGGGTTTGCGTTAAGGTTAGTTTTAGGGTTAGGGTTAGGGTTAGGGTTTCGGTTTGGGTAAGGGTTAGGTTTGGGTTTAGGCCTAGGGTTTGGGTTTGGGTTAGGGTTAGGGTTAGGGTTTGGGTTAAGGTTAGGGTTTGGGTTCGGGTTAGCGTTAGGGTTAGGATTAGGATTAGGGTTAGGGTTAGGGTTCGGGTTTGGGTTAGGTTTAGGGTTAGGATTAGTGTTAGGTTTAGGGTTAGGGTTAGGGTTAGGGTTTGTTTTAGGGTTAGTGTTAGGGTTAGGTTTAGGTTTTGTGTTAGGTTAAGTGTTAGGGCTATGGTTTGTTTTCGGGTTCGATTTAGGGTTAGGGTTAGTGTTTGAGTTAGGGTTAGGGTTAGGGTTAAGGTTTGAGATAGGGTTAGAGTTAGTGTTAAGGTTTGAGTTTGGGTTTGGTTAAGGGTTAGGTTTAGGTTTAGGGTTAGGGTTTGGGTTTGGGTTAGGGTTGGGTTAGGATTTGGGTTTCGGTTAGGGTTAGGGTTAGGTTTAGGGTTAGTGAAAGGGTTGTTGTTATTGTTTTATTAGGGTTAGGGTTAGGGTTAGGGTTAGGGTTTGTTTAGGGTTTGGTTTAGGGTTAGGGTTTGGGTTAGGGTTAGGGTTAGGGTTAGCGTTAGGGTTAGGGTTTGGGTCAGGGTTAGATTTAGGTTTTGATTTGGGTTAGTGTTAGGGTTAGGGTTAGTGTTAAGCTTAGGGTTTGGTTAGGGTTCGGGTTAGGGTTAGGGTTACTATTAGGGTTAAGTTTAGGTTCTGGGTATGGGTAAGGTTTAGTGTTAAGGTTAGGGTTAGGGTAAGGCTTAGGGTAAGGGTAAGCGTTAGGGTTTGGTTTAAGGTTGGGTTTAGGTATAGGGTTAGGGTTAGGGTTAGGAATAGGGTTAGGGTTAGGGTTAGGGTTAGGGTTAGCGTTAGGGTTACGGTTTGGGTTAAGGTTAGGGTTAGGGTTAGGGTTAGGGTTAGGGTTAGGGTTAGGGTTAGGGTTAGGTTTACGATTATGGTTACGTTTAGGGTTTGGGTTAGGGTTAGGTTTAGGGTTAGGGTCAGGGTTAGGTTTAGGGTTAGGGTTAGGGTAAGGTTTTGGGTTAAGGTTAGGGTTAGGGTTAGGAATAGGGTTAGGTTTAGGGTTAGGGTTACGGTTTGGGTTAGGGTTAGCGTTAGCATTAGGGTTTGGGTTAGAGTTAGGTTTATGGTTAGGGTTTGGGTTTGGGTTACCTTTAGGTTTAGGGTTTGGGTTAATGTTTGGGGTTAGGGGTTATTGTTTAGGTTTAGGGTTAGGGTTAGGGTTAGGGTTAGGGTTAGGTTTAGGTTTAGGTTTAGGTTTAGGTTTAGGTTTAGGGTTAGGTTTTGTGTTTGCGTTAGGGTTAGTTTTAGGGTTAGGGTTAGGGTTAGGGTTTCGGTTTGGGTAAGGGTTAGGTTTGGGTTTAGGCTTAGGATTTGGGTTTGGGTTAGGGTTAGGGTTAGGGTTTGGGTTAAGGTTAGGGTTTATGTTCAGGTTAGCATTAGGGTTAGGATTAGGATTAGGGTTAGGGTTAGGGTTTGGGTTTGGGTTAGGTTTTGGGTTAGGGTTAGGTTTATTGTTACGGGTTAGTGATAGGGTTAGGTTTAGGGTTTGGGTTTAGGTTAGGGTTAGGGTTAGGGTTAGGTTTTGGATTAGTGTTAGGTTTAGGGTTAGGGTTTGGTTTAGGGTTAGGGTTAGGGTTAGGTTTAGGTTTTGTGTTAGGTTAAGGGTTAGGGTTATGGTTTGTGTTCGGGTTCCAATTAGGGTTAGGGTTAGTGTTTGAGTTAGGGTTAGGGTTAGGGTTAAGGTTTGGGTTAGGGTTAGAGTTAGTGTTAAGGTTTGAGTTTGGGTTTGGTTAAGGGTTAGGGTTAGGGTTACTGTTAGGTTTAGGGTTAGTGTTTGGGTTAGGTTGAGGTTTAGGTTTTGATTTGGGTTAGTGTTAGAGTTAGGGTTAGTGTTAAGTTTAGGGTTTGCGTTAGGGTTAGGTTTAGGGTTATTGTTACGATTAGGGTTAAGTTTAGCGTTTGAGTTTGGGTTATGTTTAGTGTTAGGGTTAGGGTTAGGCTTAGGGTTAGGGTTAGGTTTAGGTTTAGGGTTAGGGTTAGGGTTAGGGTTAGGGTTAGGGTTAGGGATAGGTTTAGAGTTAGGGTTAGGGTTTTGGTTTAGGTTAGGGTTAGGGTTAGGGTTAGGGTTAGGGTTTCGGTTTGGGTAAGGGTTAGGTTTGGGTTTAGGCTTTGGGTTTGGGTTTGGGTTAGTGTTAGGGTTAGTGTTTGGGTTTTGGTTAGGGTTAGGGTTAAGTTTAGGGTTAGTGTTAGGGCTAGTGTTAGGGTTTGGGTTTGGGTTAGGGTTATGGATTAGGGTTAGGTTTAGGGTTAGGGTTTCGGTTAGGTTTAGGGTTAGGGTTAGGGTTAGGGTTAGCATTTAGGGTTAAGGTTAGTGTTAGTGTTAGGGTTAGGGTTTTTTGTTAGGGTTAGTGTTAGGTTTAGGATTAGGGTTAGGGTTAGTGTCAGGGTTAGTGTTTGGGTTAAGGTTAGGATTTGGGTTCGGGTTAGCGTTAGGGTTAGGATTAGGATTAGGGTTAGGTTTAGGGTTCGGGTTTGGGTTAGGTTTACGGTTAGGGATAGGGTTATTGTTACGGGTTAGTGTTAGGTTTAGGTTTAGGGTTTCGGTTGGGGTTAGGGTTAGGGTTAGTGTTAGGGTTAAGATTAGTGTTAGGTTTAGGGTTAGGGTTAGGGTTAGGGTTTGGTTTAGGTTTAGGGTTAGGGTTAGGTTTAGGTTTAGTGTTAGGTTAAGGGTTATGGTTATGGTTTGGGTTCGGGTTCGAATTAGGGTTAGGGTTAGTGTTTGAGTTAGGGTTAGGGTTAAGGTTTGGGTTAGGGTTATAGTTAGCGTTAAGGTTTGAGTTTGGGTTTGGTTAAGGGTTAGGTTTAGGTTTAGGGTTAGGGTTTGGGTTTGGGTTAGGGTTGGTTTAGGATTTGGGTTTCGGTTAGGGTTAGGGTTAGGGTTAGGTTTAGTGAAAGGGTTGTTGTTATTGTTTCTTAGGGTTAGGGTTAGGGTTAGGGTTAGGGTTTGTTTAGGGTTAGGTTTAGGGTTAGGGTTTGGGTTAGGGTTAGGTTAAGGGTTAGCGATAGGGTTAGGATTTGGGTAAGGTTTAGGTTTAGGTTTTGATTTGGGTTAGTGTTAGGGTTAGGGTTAGTGTTAAGTTTAGGGTTTGGCTTAGGGTTCGGGTAAGGGTTAGGGTTACGATTAGGGTTAAGTTTAGGTTTTGGGTTTGGGTAAGGTTTAGTGTTAGGGTTAGGGTTAGGGTTAGGTTTAGGGTTAGGGTTAGGGTTAGGGTTTGGTTTAGGCTTGGGGTTAGGGTTAGGGTTAGGGTTAGGAATAGGGTTAGGGTTAGGGTTAGGGTTAGGGTTAGGGTTAGCGTTAGCGTTACGGTTTGGGTTAAGTTTAGGTTTAGGGTTAGGGTTAGGGTTAGGGTTAGATTTTGGTTTACGGTTTGGGTTACGGTTAGGTTTAGGTTTTAGGTTAGGGTTAAGGTTAGGCGAGGGTTTGCATTAGGGTTAGGGTTAGGGTTAAGGTTACGATTTGCGTTAGGGTTAGGGTTAGTTTTTGGCTTAGGGTTAGGGTTAGGATTAAGGTTATGGTTAGGTTTAGGGTTAGGGTTTGGGTTAGGGTAAGGTTTAGGGTTTGAGTTAGGGTTAGGGTTAGGGTTAGGGTTAGGGTTAGGGTTAGGGTTTGGGATTGGGTTAGGGGTAGGGTTAGGGATTGGCTTTGGGTTAGGTTTAGGGTTAGGTTTAGGTTTTGATTTGGGTTAGTGTTAGGGTTACGGTTACTGTTAAGTTGAGGGTTTGGGTTAGGGTTAGGGTTAGGGTTTGGGTTTGAGTTAGGTTTAGGGTTAGCATTAGGGTTAAGGTTAGGGTTGTGTTATGGTTTGATTAGGGTTAGGGTTATGGTTAGCGATAGGGTTAGGGTTTCGGTTATGGTTAGGGTTAGGGTTAGGGTTTGGGTTAGGGTTAGGGTTAGGGTTAGGGTTAGGGTTTGTGTTAGGGTTAGGTTTAGGTTTTGATTTCGGTTAGTGTTAGCGTTAGTGTTAAGACTAGGGTTTGGGTTATGGTTATGGTTAGGGTTAGGGTTACGATTAGGGTTAATTTTAGGGTTTGAGTTTGGGTTAGGTTTAGGGTTAGGGTTTGGGTTAGGGTTAGGGTTACGGTGTGGGTTTGAGTTAGGGTTAGGGTTAGGGTTTGGGTTTGGGTAAGGATTAGGTTTAGTTTTAGGATTAGGGTTTGGGTTTCGGTTTGGGTTTGGGTTTGGGTTAGGTTTAGTGTTAGGGTTAGGGTTTGGGTTTGGTTTGATTAAGGGTTAGGTTTATGTTTAGGGTTAGGGTTTGATTTTGAGGAAGGTTAGGGTTAGTGTTAAGATTATGGTTAATTTTAGGGTTTGGGTATCGATTAGGGTTGGGTTAGGGTTAGGTTAATGTTAGGGTTTGTGTTAGGGTTTGGGTTTGGGTTAGGGTTATGGATAGTGTTAGGGTTAAGGTTAGGGTTACGATTAGGGTTAGGTTTAGGGTTTGGGTTTCGGTTAGGGTTATGGTTAGGGTTAGGGTTAGGGTTTGGGTTAGGTTTAGAGTTAGATTTAGGATTAGGGTTAGGTTTAGTGTTAGGGTTAGGGTTTGGGTTAGGGTTAACCTTACGGTTAGGTTTAGGATTAGGATTAGGGTTAGTGTTAGGATTAGGGTTTGGGTTAGGGTTAGGGTTAGGGTTAGGGTTAGGGTTAGAGTTAGGGTTTGGGTTGATTAAGGGTTAGGTTTAGGTTTAGGGTTAGGGTTTGGGTTTAAGTAAGGTTAGGTTTAGGGTTAAGATTAGGGTTAAATTTAGAGTTTGGGTATCGGTTAGGATTAGGGTTAAGGTTAGGTTCACGGTTTGGGTTAGGGTTAGGGTTAGGTGTAGGGTTAGGGTTAGGGTTAGGGTTTTGGTTTGCGTTAGGGTTAGGGTTAGGGTTTGAGTTAGTGTTAGGGTTAGTTTTAGTGTTAGGTTTAGGATTTGGGTTAGGGTTAGGGTTAGTATTATGGTTACATTTAGGGTTAAGTTTACGGTTTGGGTTCGAGTTAGGTTTAGGGTTAGGGTTTGGGTTATTGTTAGGGTTTAGTGTTAGGGTTAGGTTTAGGGTTTGGGTTGGGGTTAGGGTTAGGGTTAGGGTTAGGGTTAGGGTTAGGTTTAGGTTTTGGGTTAGGTTTAGGGTTAGGGAAATGGTTTGGGTTCGGGTTCGAATTAGGGTTAGGGTTAGGGTTTGAGTTAGGGTTAGGGTTAGGGTTAGGGATAAGGTTTGGGTTAGGGTTAGAGTTAGGTTTAAGGTTTGAGTTTGGGTTTGGTTAAGGGTTAGGGTTAGGTTTAGGGTTAGGTTTTGGGTTTGGGTTAGGGTTATCGTTATGGTTACGCTTTCGGTTAGGGTTAGGGTTAGGGTTAGTGTTAGGGTTAGTGTTATGGTTTGATTAGGGTTAGGGTTAGGGTTAGAGTTACTGATTGGTTTAGGGTTAAGGTTATGGTTAGGGTTTGGGTTAGGGTTAGGGTTAGGGTTAGGGTTATGGTTATGGTTATGGTTAGGGTTAGGGTTAGGATTACCATTAGGGTTAAGTTTAGGTTTTGGGTTTGGGTTAGGTTTAGTGTTAGGGTTACGTTTACGGTTAGGTATGGGGTTAGGGTTAGGGTTATGGTCAGGGTTTGGTTTAAGTTTAGGGTTAGTGTTAGGCATAGGGTTAGGGATAGGGTTAGGGTTAGGGTTAGGGTTAGGGTTAAGGTTAGGGTTTGGGTAAGGGTTAGGGTTAGTTTTTGGATTAGGGTTAGTTTTAGGATTAAGGTTAGGGTTAGGGTTAGGTTTAGGATTAGGGTTTGGTTAGGGTTTGGGTTAGGATTAGGGTTAATTTTAGGGTTTGGGTTAGGGTTAGGTTTAGTTTTTGGGTTAGGGTTAGGGTTAGGGTTAGGTTTAGTATTAGGGTTTGGGTTATTGTTAGGCTTACGTTTAGGGTTTGAGTTAGGGTTAGGGTTAGGGTTAGTGTTTGGGTTAGGGTTAGGGTTCGGGTTAGGTTTAGGTTTAGGGTTAGGGTTAGGATTTGGGTTAGGGTTAGGTTTAGGTTTTGATTTGGGTTAGTGTTTTTGTTAGGGTTAATGTTAAGATTAGGGTTTGTGTTAGGGTTAGGGTTAGGGTTTGGGTTAGGTTTAGGGTTAGATTTTGGGTTAGGGTTAGGGTTAGGATTAGGGTTAGGGTTAGGTTTAGGGATAGGGTTTGGGTGAGGGTTAGGGTTAGGGTTAGGGTTAGGGTTTGTGTTAGGTTTAGGGTTAGGTTTAAGTTTAGGTTTTGGGTTAGGGTTAGGGTTATGGTTAGGGGTTGGGTTTGGGTTAGGTTTAGGGTTAGGGTTAGGTTTAGGATTAGGGTTAAGGTTAGGGTTAGGGTTAGGTGTAGGTTTAGGGTTAGGGTTATAGTTAGGGTTAGGGTTAGGGTTAGGGTTAGGATTAGGGTTAGGGTTAGGGTTAGGATTAGAGTTAGGGTTAGGATTTTTTTTTGCATTAGGGTTAGGGTTAGTGTTAGGGCTAGGGTTTGGGTTAGGGTTAGGTTTAGGGTTACGTTTAGGTTTTGAATTAGGTTTAGGGTAAGGGTTAGGGTTTGGGTTCGGGTTCGGGTTCGGGTTATGGTTAGGGTTTACGGTTAGTGTTAGGTTTAGGGTTTGGGTTAGGATTAGGGATAGGGTTAGTTTTAGGGTTTGGTTTAGGGTTACGGTTAGGTTTATGTTTAGGTTTTGGTTTAGATTTAGTGTTAGGTTTGGGTTTGGGTTTGGATTAGGGATAGAGTTAGGGTTAGGGTTAGGGTTAGGGTTAGGATTTAGGGGTAGGGTTAGGGTTAGGGTTAGGGTTAGGGTTAGCCTTAGGGTTAAGATTAGGTTTAGTGTTAGGGTTTGTGTTAGGGTTTGGGTTTGTTTTAGGGTTAAGGATAGGGTTAGGGTTAGGGTTAGGGTTACGATTAGGGTTAGGTTTAGGGTTTGCATTTCGGTTAGGGTTAGGCTTAGGGTTAGGGTTAGGGTTAGAGTTAGGGTTAGGGTTAGGGTTTGGATTAGGGTTAGGGTTAAGGTTTGGGTTAGGGTTATAGTTAGCGTTAAGGTTTGAGTTTGGGTTTGGTTAAGGGTTAGGTTTAGGTTTAGGGTTAGGGTTAGGGTAAGGGTTTGGGTTAAGGTTAGGGTTAGGGTTAGGGTTAGGAATAGGATTAGGTTTAGGGTTAGGGTTAGAGTTTGGGTTAGGGTTAGCGTTAGGGTTAGGGTTTGGGTTAGAGTTAGGGTTAGGGTTAGGGTTTGGGTTTGGGTTAGGTTTAGGGTTAGGGTTTGGGTTAGTGTTTGGGGTTAGTGGTTATGGGTTAGGTTGAGGGTTAGGGTTTGGGTAAGGGTTAGAGTTAGGTTTAGGGTTAGTGTTTGGGTTAAGGTTAGGGTTAGAGTTAGGGTTTTGGTTTGGCTTAGGGTTAGGGTTAGGTTTAGGGTTAGTGTTAGGGCTAGTGTTAGGGTTT
>JAJHUQ010000065.1:1217500-1220000 GCA_035773235.1 Eospalax fontanierii | reverse complement strand
ACGGATAGGGTTAGGGTTAGGGTTAAGATTTGTTTTAGGGTTAGGAATAGGGTTAGGTTTTGGTTTGGGGTTAGGGCTACGGTGCGGGTTTGGGTTAGTGATAGGTTTAGGGTTTGGGTTTGGGTTAGGGTTAGGGTTAGGGTTAGGGTTTGGCTTAGGGTTTGGTTTAGGGTTACTGTTAGGTTAGGGTTAGTGTTAGGGTTAGGATGTGGTTTAGGATTCGGTTTAGGGTTAGGGTTATTGTTTGGGTTAGGGTTAGGTTTAGGGTTAGCGTTAGGGTTTGGTTTTGGGTTAGGGTTAGGTTTAGGGTTAGGGTTACGGTTAGCGTTAGGGTTAGGGTTAGGATTAGGGTTAGGGTTAGGTTTAGGGTTAGGTTTAGGGTTACGGTTTGGGTTTGGATTAGGGTTAGGATTAGGATTAGGTTTAGGGTTAGGGTTTTGGTTAGGGTTACGCTTAGGGTTAGGATTAGGGTTAGGTTTAGTGTTTTGTTAGGGTTAGGGTTAGGGTTAGGGTTAGGGTTAGGATTAGGGTTATGGATAGGGTTAGTGTTTTGGTTTGGGTTAGGGTCAGGGTTAGGGTTTGGGTTATTGTTAGTATTACGTTTAGTGTTGAGGTTAGGGTTTGAGTTAGGGTTAGAGTTAGGGTTAGGGTTAAGGTTTGGGTTAGGGTTAGGGTTAGGGTTAGGGTTTGACTTTGAGTTAGGTTTAGGGTTAACATTAGGGTTAAGGTTAGGGTTAGTGTTATGGTTTGATTAGGGTTAGGATTAGTGTTAAGGTTTGGGTTAGGGTTAGGTTTAGGTTTTGATTTGGGTTAGTATTAGCGTTAGGGTTAGTGTTAAGTTTAGGGTTTGGGTTAGGGTTATGGTTAGGGTTAGGGATACGATTAAGGTTAAATTTACGGTTTGGGTTTGGGTTAGGTTTAGGGTTAGGGTTATGGTTAGGGTTAGGTTTAGTGTTAGGGTTAGGGTTAGGGTTTGGTTTAAGGTTAGGGTTAGGGTTACGGTTAGGGTTAGGGTTAAGGTTTGGGTTAGGGTTAGAGTTAGCGTTAAGTTTTGAGTTTTGGTTTGGTTAAGGGTTAGGTTTAGGTTTAGGGTTAGGGTTTGGGTTTGGGTCAAGGTTGGGTTAGGATTTGGGTTTCGTTTAGGGTTAGGGTTAGGGTTAGTGAAAGTGTTGTTGTTATTGTTTTATTAGGGTTAGGGTTAGGGTTATTGTTAGGGTTTGTTTAGGGTTAGGATTAGGGTTAGGGTTTGGGTTAGGGTTAGGGTTAGGGTTAGGGTTAGCGTTAGGGTTAGGGTTTGGGTCAGGGTTAGGTTTAGGTTTTGATTTGGGTTAGTGTTAGGGTTAGGGTTAGTGTTAAGTTTAGTGTTTGGGTTAGGGTTCGTGTTAGGGTTAGGGTTACGATTAGGGTTAAGTTTAGGTTTTGGGTTTGGGTAAGGTTTAGTTTTAGGGTTAGGGTTAGGGTTAGGGTTAGATTTTGGTTTACGGTTTGGGTTAGGGTTAGGTTTAGATTTTAGGTTAGGGTTAAGGTTAGGGGTAGGGTTTGCATTAGGGTTAGGGTTATGGTTAGGGATAAGGTTAGGGTTTGTGTTAGGGTTAGGGTTATTTTTTGTCTTAGGGTTAGGGTTAGGATTAAGGTTATGGTTAGGTTTAGGGTTAGGGTTTGGGTTAGGGTAAGGGTTAGGTTTTGAGTTAGGGTTAGGGTTAGGGTTAGGGTTTGGGTTAGGGTTAGGGTTAGGGTTAGGGATTGGGTTTGGGTTAGGGTTAGGGTTAGTTTTAGGTTTTGATTTGGGTTAGTGTTAGGGTTACGGTTAGTGTTAAGTTGAGGGTTTGTTTTAGGGTTAGGGTTAGGGTTAGGTTTACGATTAGGGTTAAGTTTAGGGTTTGGTTTTGGGTTAGGTTTAGGTTTAGGGTTAGGGTTAGGGTTAGGGTTAGGTTTAGGGTTAGGGTTAGGGTAAGGGTTTGGGTTAAGGTTAGGGTTAGGGTTAGGGTTAGGAATAGGATTAGGTTTAGTGTTAGGGTTAGAGTTTGGGTTAGGGTTAGCGTTAGGGTTAGGGTTTGGGTTAGAGTTAGGGTTAGGGTTAGGGTTTGGGTTTGGGTTAGGTTTAGGGTTAGGGTTTGGGTTAATGTTTGTGGTTAGGGGTTATGGGTTAGGTTTAGGGTTAGGGTTTGGGTAAGGGTTAGAGTTAGGTTTAGGGTTAGTGTTTGGGTTAAGGTAAGGGTTAGAGTTAGGGTTTTGGTTTGGCTTAGGGTTAGGGTTAGGTTTAGGGTTAGTGTTAGGGGTTGGGTTTGGGTTATGGTTATGGATAGGGTTAGGTTTAGGTTTAGGGTTATTGTTTGGGTTAGGGTTAGGTTTAGGGTTAGCGTTAGGGTTTGGTTTTGGGTTAGGGTTAGGTTTAGGGTTAGGGTTACGGTTAGCGTTAGGGTTAGGGTTAGGATTAGGGTTAGGGTTAGGTTTAGGGTTAGGTTTAGGGTTACGGTTTGGGTTTGGATTAGGGTTAGGT
>JAJHUQ010000065.1:1205000-1215000 GCA_035773235.1 Eospalax fontanierii | reverse complement strand
AGGGTAAGGTTTTGGGTTAAGTTTAGGGTTAGGGTTAGGAATAGGGTTAGGTTTACAGTTATGGTTATGGTTTGGGTTAGGGTTAGCGTTAGCGTTAGGGTTTGGGTTAGAGTTAGGGTTAGGTTTAGGGTTTGGGTTTGGGTTAGGTTTAGGGTTAGGGTTTGGGTTAGGATTTCGGGTTAAGGTTAGTTTTAGGGTTAAGTTTAGGGCTTGGGTTTGAGTTAGATTTCGGGTTAGCATTAGGGTTAAGGTTAGGGTTGTGTTATGGTTTGATTAGGGTTTGGGTTTGGGTTAGGTTTAGGGTTAGGGTTTGGGTTAATGTTTGGGGTTAGGGGTTATGGTTTAGGTTTAGGGTTAGGATTAGGGTTAGGGTTTGGATTAGGGTTAGGGTTAGGGTTTGGGTTAGGTTTAGGGTTACGGTGTGGGTTTGAGTTAGTGTTAGGATTAGGGTTTGGGTTTGGGTTAGGGTTAGGTTTAGGTTCAGGGTTAGGTTTTGGGTTTGCGTTAGGTTAGGTTCAGGGTTAGGGTTTGGGTTTGGGTAAGGGTTAGGGTTAGGGTTAGGTTTAGGCTTAGGGTTTGGGTTTGGGTTAGGGTTAGGTTTAGGGTTTTGGTTTCGCTAGTGTTAGGGCTAGTGTTAGGGTTTGGGTTTGGGTTATGGTTATGGATAGGGTTAGGGTTAGGGTTAGGCTTACGATTAGGTTTAGGTTTAGGGTTTGGGTTTAGGTTAGGTTTAGGGTTAGGGTTAGGGTTAGAGTTAGGTTTAGAGTTAGGGTTAGGGTTAGGGTTAGGGTTAGGGTTAGGGTTAGGGTTAGGGTTAGGGTTTCGGGTTAAGGTTAGTTTTAGGGTTAAGTTTAGGGCTTGGGTTTGAGTTAGATTTAGGGTTAGCATTAGGGTTAAGGTTAGGGTTGTGTTATGGTTTGATTAGGGTTAGGGTTAGGGTTAGGGATAGTGTTAGGGTTTGGGTTAGGGTTAGGGTTAGGGTTAGGGTTAGGGTTTTGGTTAGGGTTAGGTTTAGGTTTTGATTTCGGTTAGTGTTAGGGTTAGTGTTAAGTTTCAGCTTTGGGTTATGGTTAGGGTTAGGGTTAGGGTTAGGATTACGATTAGGGTTAATTTTAGGGTTTGAGTTTGGGTTAGGTTTAGTTTTAGGGTTTGGGTTAGGGTTAGGGTTAGGGTTTGGTTTAGGGTTAGGTTTAGGGTTACTGTTAGGTTTAGGGTTAGGGTTTGGGTTAGGTTGAGGTTTAGGTTTGGATTTGGGTTAGTCTTAGGGTTAGGGTTAGTGTTAAGGTTAGGGTTTGTGTTATTGTTAGGGTTAGATTTTGGGTTAGGCTTAGGGTTAGGGTTTAGGTTTAAGATTAGTGTTAGGGTTAGGGTTAGGTTTTGAGTTACGGTTACTGTTAGGTTTAGGATTAGGGTTAGGGTTAGTCTTAGGGTTAGGGTTAGGTTTAGGTTTAGGGTTAGGGTTACGATTAGGTTTAAGTTTAGCGTTTGGGTTTGGGTTATGTTTAGGGTTAGGGTTAGGGTTAGGGTTAGGGTTAGGTTTAGGTTTAGGGTTAGGTTTAGGGTTAGGTTTTGGGTTTGCGTTAAGGTTAGTTTTAGGGTTAGGGTTAGGGTTAGGGTTTCGGTTTGGGTAAGGGTTAGGTTTGGGTTTAGGCCTAGGGTTTGGGTTTGGGTTAGGGTTAGGGTTAGGGTTTGGGTTAAGGTTAGGGTTTGGGTTCGGGTTAGCGTTAGGGTTAGGATTAGGATTAGGGTTAGGGTTAGGGTTCGGGTTTGGGTTAGGTTTAGGGTTAGGATTAGTGTTAGGTTTAGGGTTAGGGTTAGGGTTAGGGTTTGTTTTAGGGTTAGTGTTAGGGTTAGGTTTAGGTTTTGTGTTAGGTTAAGTGTTAGGGCTATGGTTTGTTTTCGGGTTCGATTTAGGGTTAGGGTTAGTGTTTGAGTTAGGGTTAGGGTTAGGGTTAAGGTTTGAGATAGGGTTAGAGTTAGTGTTAAGGTTTGAGTTTGGGTTTGGTTAAGGGTTAGGTTTAGGTTTAGGGTTAGGGTTTGGGTTTGGGTTAGGGTTGGGTTAGGATTTGGGTTTCGGTTAGGGTTAGGGTTAGGTTTAGGGTTAGTGAAAGGGTTGTTGTTATTGTTTTATTAGGGTTAGGGTTAGGGTTAGGGTTAGGGTTTGTTTAGGGTTTGGTTTAGGGTTAGGGTTTGGGTTAGGGTTAGGGTTAGGGTTAGCGTTAGGGTTAGGGTTTGGGTCAGGGTTAGATTTAGGTTTTGATTTGGGTTAGTGTTAGGGTTAGGGTTAGTGTTAAGCTTAGGGTTTGGTTAGGGTTCGGGTTAGGGTTAGGGTTACTATTAGGGTTAAGTTTAGGTTCTGGGTTTGGGTAAGGTTTAGTGTTAAGGTTAGGGTTAGGGTAAGGTTTAGGGTTAGGGTTAGGGTTAGGGTTTGGTTTAAGGTTGGGTTTAGGTATAGGGTTAGGGTTAGGGTTAGGAATAGGGTTAGGGTTAGGGTTAGGGTTAGGGTTAGCGTTAGGGTTACGGTTTGGGTTAGGGTTAGGGTTAGGGTTAGGGTTAGGGTTAGGGTTAGGGTTAGGGTTAGGGTTAGGTTTACGATTATGGTTACGTTTAGGGTTTGGGTTAGGGTTAGGTTTAGGGTTAGGGTCAGGGTTAGGTTTAGGGTTAGGGTTAGGGTAAGGTTTTGGGTTAAGGTTAGGGTTAGGGTTAGGAATAGGGTTAGGTTTAGGGTTAGGGTTCCGGTTTGGGTTAGGGTTAGCGTTAGCATTAGGGTTTGGGTTAGAGTTAGGTTTATGGTTAGGGTTTGGGTTTGGGTTACCTTTAGGTTTAGGGTTTGGGTTAATGTTTGGGGTTAGGGGTTATTGTTTAGGTTTAGGGTTAGGGTTAGGGTTAGGGTTAGGGTTAGGTTTAGGTTTAGGTTTAGGTTTAGGTTTAGGGTTAGGTTTTGTGTTTGCGTTAGGGTTAGTTTTAGGGTTAGGGTTAGGGTTAGGGTTTCGGTTTGGGTAAGGGTTAGGTTTGGGTTTAGGCTTAGGATTTGGGTTTGGGTTAGGGTTAGGGTTAGGGTTTGGGTTAAGGTTAGGGTTTATGTTCAGGTTAGCATTAGGGTTAGGATTAGGATTAGGGTTAGGGTTAGGGTTTGGGTTTGGGTTAGGTTTTGGGTTAGGGTTAGGTTTATTGTTACGGGTTAGTGATAGGGTTAGGTTTAGGGTTTGGGTTTAGGTTAGGGTTAGGGTTAGGGTTAGTTTTTGGATTAGTGTTAGGTTTAGGGTTAGGGTTTGGTTTAGGGTTAGGGTTAGGGTTAGGTTTAGGTTTTGTGTTAGGTTAAGGGTTAGGGTTATGGTTTGTGTTCGGGTTCCAATTAGGGTTAGGGTTAGTGTTTGAGTTAGGGTTAGGGTTAGGGTTAAGGTTTGGGTTAGGGTTAGAGTTAGTGTTAAGGTTTGAGTTTGGGTTTGGTTAAGGGTTAGGGTTAGGGTTACTGTTAGGTTTAGGGTTAGTGTTTGGGTTAGGTTGAGGTTTAGGTTTTGATTTGGGTTAGTGTTAGAGTTAGGGTTAGTGTTAAGTTTAGGGTTTGCGTTAGGGTTAGGTTTAGGGTTATTGTTACGATTAGGGTTAAGTTTAGCGTTTGAGTTTGGGTTATGTTTAGTGTTAGGGTTAGGGTTAGGCTTAGGGTTAGGGTTAGGTTTAGGTTTAGGGTTAGGGTTAGGGTTAGGGTTAGGGTTAGGGTTAGGGATAGGTTTAGAGTTAGGGTTAGGGTTTTGGTTTAGGTTAGGGTTAGGGTTAGGGTTAGGGTTAGGGTTTCGGTTTGGGTAAGGGTTAGGTATGGGTTTAGGCTTTGGGTTTGGGTTTGGGTTAGTGTTAGGGTTAGTGTTTGGGTTTTGGTTAGGGTTAGGGTTAAGTTTAGGGTTAGTGTTAGGGCTAGTGTTAGGGTTTGGGTTTGGGTTAGGGTTATGGATTAGGGTTAGGTTTAGGGTTAGGGTTTCGGTTAGGTTTAGGGTTAGGGTTAGGGTTAGGGTTAGCATTTAGGGTTAAGGTTAGTGTTAGTGTTAGGGTTAGGGTTTTTTGTTAGGGTTAGTGTTAGGTTTAGGATTAGGGTTAGGGTTAGTGTCAGGGTTAGTGTTTGGGTTAAGGTTAGGATTTGGGTTCGGGTTAGCGTTAGGGTTAGGATTAGGATTAGGGTTAGGTTTAGGGTTCGGGTTTGGGTTAGGTTTACGGTTAGGGATAGGGTTATTGTTACGGGTTAGTGTTAGGTTTAGGTTTAGGGTTTCGGTTGGGGTTAGGGTTAGGGTTAGTGTTAGGGTTAAGATTAGTGTTAGGTTTAGGGTTAGGGTTAGGGTTAGGGTTTGGTTTAGGTTTAGGGTTAGGGTTAGGTTTAGGTTTAGTGTTAGGTTAAGGGTTATGGTTATGGTTTGGGTTCGGGTTCGAATTAGGGTTAGGGTTAGTGTTTGAGTTAGGGTTAGGGTTAAGGTTTGGGTTAGGGTTATAGTTAGCGTTAAGGTTTGAGTTTGGGTTTGGTTAAGGGTTAGGTTTAGGTTTAGGGTTAGGGTTTGGGTTTGGGTTAGGGTTGGTTTAGGATTTGGGTTTCGGTTAGGGTTAGGGTTAGGGTTAGGTTTAGTGAAAGGGTTGTTGTTATTGTTTCTTAGGGTTAGGGTTAGGGTTAGGGTTAGGGTTTGTTTAGGGTTAGGTTTAGGGTTAGGGTTTGGGTTAGGGTTAGGTTAAGGGTTAGCGTTAGGGTTAGGGTTTGGGTCAGGTTTAGGTTTAGGTTTTGATTTGGGTTAGTGTTAGGGTTAGGGTTAGTGTTAAGTTTAGGGTTTGGCTTAGGGTTCGGGTAAGGGTTAGGGTTACGATTAGGGTTAAGTTTAGGTTTTGGGTTTGGGTAAGGTTTAGTGTTAGGGTTAGGGATAGGGTGAGGTTTAGGGTTAGGGTTAGGGTGAGGGAGTGGTTTAGGCTTGGGGTTAGGGATAGGGTTAGGGTTAGGAATAGGGTTAGGGTTAGGGTTAGGGTTAGGGTTAGGGTTAGCGTTAGCGTTACGGTTTGGGTTAAGTTTAGGTTTAGGGTTAGGGTTAGGGTTAGGGTTAGATTTTGGTTTACGGTTTGGGTTACGGTTAGGTTTAGGTTTTAGGTTAGGGTTAAGGTTAGGCGAGGGTTTGCATTAGGGTTAGGGTTAGGGTTAAGGTTACGATTTGCGTTAGGGTTAGGGTTAGTTTTTGGCTTAGGGTTAGGGTTAGGATTAAGGTTATGGTTAGGTTTAGGGTTAGGGTTTGGGTTAGGGTAAGGTTTAGGGTTTGAGTTAGGGTTAGGGTTAGGGTTAGGGTTAGGGTTAGGGTTAGGGTTTGGGATTGGGTTAGGGGTAGGGTTAGGGATTGGCTTTGGGTTAGGTTTAGGGTTAGGTTTAGGTTTTGATTTGGGTTAGTGTTAGGGTTACGGTTACTGTTAAGTTGAGGGTTTGGGTTAGGGTTAGGGTTAGGGTTTGGGTTTGAGTTAGGTTTAGGGTTAGCATTAGGGTAAAGGTTAGGGTAGTGTAATGGCTTGGTGAGGGTTAGGGTTGTGGTTAGCGATAGGGTTAGGGTTTCGGTTATGGTCAGGGTTAGGGTTAGGGATTGGGTTAGGGTAAGGGTTAGGGTTAGGGTTAGGGTTTGTGTTAGGGTTAGGTTTAGGTTTTGATTTCGGTTAGTGTTAGCGTTAGTGTTAAGATTAGGGTTTGGGTTATGGTTATGGTTAGGGTTAGGGTTACGATTAGGGTTAATTTTAGGGTTTGAGTTTGGGTTAGGTTTAGGGTTAGGGTTTGGGTTAGGGTTAGGGTTACGGTGTGGGTTTGAGTTAGGGTTAGGGTTAGGGTTTGGGTTTGGGTAAGGATTAGGTTTAGTTTTAGGATTAGGGTTTGGGTTTCGGTTTGGGTTTGGGTTTGGGTTAGGTTTAGTGTTAGGGTTAGGGTTTGGGTTTGGTGTGATTAAGGGTTAGGTTTATGTTTAGGGTTAGGGTTTGATTTTGAGGAAGGTTAGGGTTAGTGTTAAGATTATGGTTAATTTTAGGGTTTGGGTATCGATTAGGGTTGGGTTAGGGTTAGGTTAATGTTAGGGTTTGTGTTAGGGTTTGGGTTTGGGTTAGGGTTATGGATAGTGTTAGGGTTAAGGTTAGGGTTACGATTAGGGTTAGGTTTAGGGTTTGGGTTTCGGTTAGGGTTATGGTTAGGGTTAGGGTTAGGGTTTGGGTTAGGTTTAGAGTTAGATTTAGGATTAGGGTTAGGTTTAGTGTTAGGGTTAGGGTTTGGGTTAGGGTTAACCTTACGGTTAGGTTTAGGATTAGGATTAGGGTTAGTGTTAGGATTAGGGTTTGGGTTAGGGTTAGGGTTAGGGTTAGGGTTAGGGTTAGGGTTAGGGTTTGGGTTGATTAAGGGTTAGGTTTAGGTTTAGGGTTAGGGTTTGGGTTTAAGTAAGGTTAGGTTTAGGGTTAAGATTAGGGTTAAATTTAGGGTTTGGGTATCGGTTAGGATTAGGGTTAAGGTTAGGTTCACGGTTTGGGTTAGGGTTAGGGTTAGGTGTAGGGTTAGGGTTAGGGTTAGGGTTTTGGTTTGCGTTAGGGTTAGGGTTAGGGTTTGAGTTAGTGTTAGGGTTAGTTTTAGTGTTAGGTTTAGGATTTGGGTTAGGGTTAGGGTTAGTATTATGGTTACATTTAGGGTTAAGTTTACGGTTTGGGTTCGAGTTAGGTTTAGGGTTAGGGTTTGGGTTATTGTTAGGGTTTAGTGTTAGGGTTAGGTTTAGGGTTTGGGTTGGGGTTAGGGTTAGGCTTAGGGTTAGGGTTAGGGTTAGGTTTAGGTTTTGGGTTAGGTTTAGGGTTAGGGAAATGGTTTGGGTTCGGGTTCGAATTAGGGTTAGGGTTAGGGTTTGAGTTAGGGTTAGGGTTAGGGTTAGGGATAAGGTTTGGGTTAGGGTTAGAGTTAGGTTTAAGGTTTGAGTTTGGGTTTGGTTAAGGGTTAGGGTTAGGTTTAGGGTTAGGTTTTGGGTTTGGGTTAGGGTTATGGTTATGGTTTCGGTTTCGGTTAGGGTTAGGGTTAGGGTTAGTGTTAGGGTTAGTGTTATGGTTTGATTAGGGTTAGGGTTAGGGTTAGAGTTACTGATTGGTTTAGGGTTAAGGTTATGGTTAGGGTTTGGGTTAGGGTTAGGGTTAGGGTTAGGGTTATGGTTATGGTTATGGTTAGGGTTAGGGTTAGGGTTACCATTAGGGTTAAGTTTAGGTTTTGGGTTTGGGTTAGGTTTAGTGTTAGGGTTACGTTTACGGTTAGGTATGGGGTTAGGGTTAGGGTTATGGTCAGGGTTTGGTTTAAGTTTAGGGTTAGTGTTAGGCATAGGGTTAGGGATAGGGTTAGGGTTAGGGTTAGGGTTAGGGTTAAGGTTAGGGTTTGGGTAAGGGTTAGGGTTAGTTTTTGGATTAGGGTTAGTTTTAGGATTAAGGTTAGGGTTAGGGTTAGGTTTAGGATTAGGGTTTGGTTAGGGTTTGGGTTAGGATTAGGGTTAATTTTAGGGTTTGGGTTAGGGTTAGGTTTAGTTTTTGGGTTAGGGTTAGGGTTAGGGTTAGGTTTAGTATTAGGGTTTGGGTTATTGTTAGGCTTACGTTTAGGGTTTGAGTTAGGGTTAGGGTTAGGGTTAGTGTTTGGGTTAGGGTTAGGGTTCGGGTTAGGTTTAGGTTTAGGGTTAGGGTTAGGATTTGGGTTAGGGTTAGGTTTAGGTTTTGATTTGGGTTAGTGTTTTTGTTAGGGTTAATGTTAAGATTAGGGTTTGTGTTAGGGTTAGGGTTAGGGTTTGGGTTAGGTTTGGGGTTAGATTTTGGGTTAGGGTTAGGGTTAGGATTAGGGTTAGGGTTAGGTTTAGGGATAGGGTTTGGGTGAGGGTTAGGGTTAGGGTTAGGGTTAGGGTTTGTGTTAGGTTTAGGGTTAGGTTTAAGTTTAGGTTTTGGGTTAGGGTTAGGGTTATGGTTAGGGGTTGGGTTTGGGTTAGGTTTAGGGTTAGGGTTAGGTTTAGGATTAGGGTTAAGGTTAGGGTTAGGGTTAGGTGTAGGTTTAGGGTTAGGGTTATAGTTAGGGTTAGGGTTAGGGTTAGGGTTAGGATTAGGGTTAGGGTTAGGGTTAGGATTAGAGTTAGGGTTAGGATTTTTTTTTGCATTAGGGTTAGGGTTAGTGTTAGGGCTAGGGTTTGGGTTAGGGTTAGGTTTAGGGTTACGTTTAGGTTTTGAATTAGGTTTAGGGTAAGGGTTAGGGTTTGGGTTCGGGTTCGGGTTCGGGTTATGGTTAGGGTTTACGGTTAGTGTTAGGTTTAGGGTTTGGGTTAGGATTAGGGATAGGGTTAGGGTTAGGGTTTGGTTTAGGGTTACGGTTAGGTTTATGTTTAGGTTTTGGTTTAGATTTAGTGTTAGGTTTGGGTTTGGGTTAGGATTAGGGATAGGGTTAGGGTTAGGGTTAGGGTTAGGGTTAGGATTTAGGGTTAGGGTTAGGGTTAGGGTTAGGGTTAGGGTTAGCCTTAGGGTTAAGATTAGGTTTAGTGTTAGGGTTTGTGTTAGGGTTTGGGTTTGTTTTAGGGTTAAGGATAGGGTTAGGGTTAGGGTTAGGGTTACGATTAGGGTTAGGTTTAGGGTTTGCATTTCGGTTAGGGTTAGGCTTAGGGTTAGGGTTAGGGTTAGAGTTAGGGTTAGGGTTAGGGTTTGGATTAGGGTTAGGGTTATGGTTTGGGTTTGAGTTAGGGTTAGGATTAGGGTTTGGGTTTCGGTTAGGGTTAGGTTTAGGTTTAGGGTTAGGTTTTGGGTTTGCGTTAGGGTTAGGTTTAGGGTTAGGGTTAGGGTTAAGGTTTGGGTTTGGGTAAGGGTTAGCGTTAGATTTAGGCTTAGGGTTTGGGTTTGGTTTCGGGTTAGGGTTAGGTTTTGGGTTTCGGTTAGGGTTAGGGTTAGGGTTAGGGTTAGGGTTAGTGTTAGGGTTTGGGTTTCGGTTATGGTTATGGATAGGTTTAGGGTTAGGGTTAGGGTTACGATTAGGGTTAGGTTCAGGGTTTGGGTTAGGGTTAGGTTTAGGGTTATGGTTTGAGTTAGGGTTAGGGTTAGGTTTAGGGTTAGGGTTTGGGTTAGGGTTAGGTTTAGGTTTTGATTTCGGTTAATGTTAGGGTTAGTGTTAAGTTTAGGGTTTGGGTTATGGTTAGGGTTAGGGTTAGTGTTACGATTAGGGTTAATTTTAGGGTTTGAGTTTGGGTTAGGGTTAGGGTTAGGGCTTGGGTTAGGATTAGGGTTACGGTGTGGTTTTGAGTTAGGGTTAGGGTTAGGTTTTGGGTTTGGGTAAGGGTTAGGTTTAGATTTAGGGTTAGGGTTTGGGTTTGGGTTTGGGTTAGGGTTAGGGTTAGGGTTAGGTTTTGGGTTTGGGTTTGGGTTACGGTTAGGGTTAGGGTTTGGGTTTGGTTTGATTAAGGGTTAGGTTTAGGGTTAGGGTTTGGGTTTAAGTAAGGTTAGGGTTAGGGTTAAGATTAGGGTTAATTTTAGGGTTTGGGTATCAGTTAGGATTAGGATTAAGGTAAGGTTTATGGTTTGGGTTAGGGTAAGGGTTAGGGGTAGAGTTAGGGTTAGGGTTAGGGTTTTGCTTTGCGTTAGGTTAAGGGTTAGGATTTGGGTTAGTGTTAGGGTTAGTTTTAGTGTTCGGGTTAGGATTTGGGTTAGGGTTAGGGTTAGGGTTAGGGTTAGGTTTAGGGATTGGTTTAGGGTTAGGGTTAGGGTTAGGTTTAGGTTTTGGGTTAGGTTTAGGGTTAGGGATATGGTTTGGGTTCGGGTTCAAATTAGGGTTAGGGTTAGGGTTTGAGTTAGGGTTAGGGTTAGGGTTAGGGTTAGGGTTAGGGATAAGTTTTGGGTTAGGGTTAGAGTTAGGGTTAAGGTTTGAGTTTGGGTTTGGTTAAGGGTTAGCGTTAGGTTTAGGGTTAGGGTTTGGGTTTGGGTTAGGGTTTCGGTTATGGTTTCGGTTTCGGCTAGGGTTAGGGTT
>JAJHUQ010000065.1:1172500-1177500 GCA_035773235.1 Eospalax fontanierii | reverse complement strand
GGTTTAGGGTTTGGGTTAGTGTTAGGGTTAGTTTTAGTGTTCGGGTTAGGATTTGGGTTAGGATTAGGGTTAGGGTTATTGTTAGGGTTAGAGTTTGTTTTAGGGTTTGGGTTAGTGTTAGGGTTAGGTTTTGGGTTATGTTTAGGGTTAGGGATATGGTTTGGGTTCGGGTTCGAATTAGGGTTAAGGTTAGGGTTTGAGTTAGGGTTAGGGTTAGGGTTAGTATTATGGTTACATTTAGGGTTAAGTTTACGGTTTGGGTTCGAGTTAGGTTTAGGGTTAGGGTTTGGGTTATTGTTAGGGTTTAGTGTTAGGGTTAGGTTTAGGGTTTGGGTTGGGGTTAGGGTTAGGGTTAGGGTTAGGGTTAGGGTTTGGTTTAGGGTTAGGGTTAGGGTTAGGGTTAGGTTTAGGTTTTGGGTTAGGTTTAGTGTTAGGGATATGGTTTGGGTTCGGGTTCGAATTAGGGTTAGGGTTAGGGTTTGAGTTAGGGTTAGGGTTAGGGTTAGGGATAAGGTTTGGGTTAGGGTTAGAGTTAGGGTTAAGGTTTGAGTTTGGGTTTGGTTAAGGGTTAGGGTTAGGTTTAGGGTTAGGTTTTGGGTTTGGGTTAGGGTTATGGTTATGGTTTCGGTTTCGGTTAGGGTTAGGGTTAGGGTTAGTGTTAGGGTTAGTGTTATGGTTTGATTAGGGTTAGGGTTAGGGTTAGAGTTACTGATTGGTTTAGGGTTAAGGTTATGGTTAGGGTTTGGGTTAGGGTTAGGGTTAGGGTTAGGGTTATGGTTATGGTTATGGTTAGGGTTAGGGTTAGGGTTACCATTAGGGTTAAGTTTAGGTTTTGGGTTTGGGTTAGGTTTAGTGTTAGGGTTACGTTTACGGTTAGGTATAGGGTTAGGGTTAGGGTTATGGTCAGGGTTTGGTTTAAGTTTAGGGTTAGTGTTAGGCATAGGGTTAGGGATAGGGTTAGGGCTAGGGTTAGGGTTAGGGTTAAGGTTAGGGTTTGGGTAAGGGTTAGGGTTAGTTTTTGGATTAGGGTTAATTTTAGGATTAAGGTTAGGGTTAGGGTTAGGTTTAGGATTAGGGTTTGGTTAGGGTTTGGGTTAGGATTAGGGTTAATTTTAGGGTTTGGGTTAGGGTTAGGTTTAGTTTTTGGTTTAGGGTTAGGGTTAGGGTTAGGTTTAGTATTAGGGTATGGGTTATTGTTAGGCTTACGTTTAGGGTTTGAGTTAGGGTTAGGGTTAGGGTTAGTGTTTGGGTTAGGGTTAGGGTTAGGGTTAGGTTTAGGTTTAGGGTTAGGGTTAGGATTTGGGTTAGGGTTAGGTTTAGGTTTTGATTTGGGTTAGTGTTTTTGTTAGGGTTAATGTTAAGATTAGGGTTTGTGTTAGGGTTAGGGTTAGGGTTTGGGTTAGGTTTAGGATTAGATTTTGGGTTAGGGTTAGGGTTAGGATTAGGGTTAGGGTTAGGTTTAGGGATAGGGTTTGGGTGAGGGTTAGGGTTAGGGTTAGGGTTAGGGTTTGTGTTAGGGTTAGGGTTAGGTTTAAGTTTAGGTTTTGGGTTAGGGTTAGGGTTAGGGTTAGGGGTTGGGTTTGGGTTAGGTTTAGGGTTAGGGTTAGGTTTAGGATTAGGG
Organism: Eospalax fontanierii; assembly: GCA_035773235.1. Taxonomy (NCBI): domain Eukaryota; kingdom Metazoa; phylum Chordata; class Mammalia; order Rodentia; family Spalacidae; genus Eospalax; species Eospalax fontanierii. The sequence goes on along the minus strand of JAJHUQ010000065.1, from coordinate 1,175,879 downwards.
TTAAGGTAAGGGTTAGGATTAGGTGTAGGCTTAGGGTTAGGGTTATAGTTAGGGTTAGAGTTAGGGATAGGGTTAGGATTAGGGTTAGGGTTAGGGTTAGGATTAGAGTTAAGGTTAGGATTTTTTTTTGCATTAGGGTTAGGGTTAGGGTTAGGGTTAGGGTTAGGGTTAGGGTTAGGGTTAGGGTTAGGGTTAGGGTTAGGGTTAGGGTAAGGTTTTGGGTTAAGGTTAGGGTTAGGGTTAGGAATAGGGTTAGGGTTACGATTAGGGTTAGGTTCAGGGTTTGGGTTAGGGTTAGGTTTAGGGTTATGGTTTGAGTTAGGGTTAGGGTTAGGTTTAGGGTTAGGGTTTGGGTTAGGGTTAGGTTTAGGTTTTGATTTCGGTTAATGTTAGGGTTAGTGTTAAGTTTAGGGTTTGGGTTATGGTTAGGGTTAGGGTTAGTGTTACGATTAGGGTTAATTTTAGGGTTTGAGTTTGGGTTAGGGTTAGGGTTAGGGTTTGGGTTAGGATTAGGGTTACGGTGTGGTTTTGAGTTAGGGTTAGGGTTAGGTTTTGGGTTTGGGTAAGGGTTAGGTTTAGATTTAGGGTTAGGGTTTGGGTTTGGGTTTGGGTTAGGGTTAGGGTTAGGGTTAGGGTTTGGGTTTGGGTTTGGGTTAGGGTTAGGGTTAGGGTTAGGGTTTGGGTTTGGTTTGATTAAGGGTTAGGTTTAGGGTTAGGGTTTGGGTTTAAGTAAGGTTAGGGTTAGGGTTAAGATTAGGGTTAATTTTAGGGTTTGGGTATCAGTTAGGATTAGGATTAGGGTTAGGTTTATGGTTTGGGTTAGGGTTAGGGTTAGGGGTAGAGTTAGGGTTAGGGTTAGGGTTTTGGTTTGCGTTAGGGTTAGGGTTAGGATTTGGGTTAGTGTTAGGGTTAGTTTTAGTGTTCGGGTTAGGATTTGGGTTAGGGTTAGGGTTAGGGTTAGGGTTAGGTTTAGGGATTGGTTTAGGGTTAGGGTTAGGGTTAGGGTTAGGTTTAGGTTTTGGGTTAGGTTTAGGGTTAGGGATATGGTTTGGGTTCGGGTTCAAATTAGGGTTAGGGTTAGGGTTTGAGTTAGGGTTAGGGTTAGGGTTAGGGTTAGGGTTAGGGATAAGTTTTGGGTTAGGGTTAAGGTTTGAGTTTGGGTTTGGTTAAGGGTTAGCGTTAGGTTTAGGGTTAGGGTTTGGGTTTGGGTTAGGGTTCCGGTTATGGTTTCGGTTTCGGCTAGGGTTAGGGTTAGGGTTAGGGTTAGGGTTAGTGTTAGTGTTAGGGTTAGTGTTATGGTTTGATTAGGGTTAGGGTTAGGGTTAGAGTTAGGGTTTGGGTTAGGGTTAGGGTTATGGTTAGGGTTTGTGTTAGGGTTAGGGTTATGGTTAGGGTTATGGTTATGTTTAGGGTTTGGGTTAGGGTTAGGGTTAGGGTTAGGGTTAGGGTTACGGTTAGGATTTGGGTTAGGGTAAGATTTAGGTTTTGATTTGGGTTAGTGTTAGGGTTATGCTTAATGTTAAATTTAGGGTTTGTGTTAGGGTTAGGGTTAGATTTAGGGTTAGGCTTAGGGTTCGGGTTTAGGTTTAAGATTAGTGTTAGGGTTAGGGTTAGCGTTAGGGTTTGATTTAGGGTTAGGGTTTGGGTTAGGGTTAGCGTTAGGGTAAGGGGTTGGGTTTCGGTTAGGGTTAGGGTTAGGGTTAGGATTAGGGTTAGTGTTAGGGTTAGGATTAGGGTTTGGGTTTGGGTTAGGTTTAGGGTTAGGGTTAGGGTTAGGAAGAGGGTTTGGGTTAGGGTTAGGGTTAGTATTATGGTTACATTTAGGGTTAAGTTTACGGTTTGGGTTCGAGTTAGGTTTAGGGTTAGGGTTTGGGTTATTGTTAGGGTTTAGTGTTAGGGTTAGGTTTAGGGTTTGGGTTGGGGTTAGGGTTAGGGTTAGGGTTAGGGTTAGGGTTAGGGTTTGGTTTAGGGTTAGGGTTAGGGTTAGGTTTAGGTTTTGGGTTAGGTTTAGGGTTAGGGATATGGTTTGGGTTCGGGTTCGAATTAGGGTTAGGGTTAGGGTTTGAGTTAGGGTTAGGGTTAGGGTTAGGGATAAGGTTTGGGTTAGGGTTAGAGTTAGGGTTAAGGTTTGAGTTTGGGTTTGGTTAAGGGTTAGGGTTAGGTTTAGGGTTAGGTTTTGGGTTTGGGTTAGGGTTATGGTTATGGTTTCGGTTTCGTTTAGGGTTAGGGTTAGGGTTAGTGTTAGGGTTAGTGTTGTGGTTTGATTAGGGTTAGGGTTAGGGTTAGAGTTACTGATTGGTTTAGGGTTAAGGTTATGGTTAGGGTTTGGGTTACGGTTAGGGTTAGGGTTATGGTTATGGTTATGGTTATGGTTAGGGTTAGGGTTAGGGTTACCATTAGGGTTAAGTTTAGGTTTTGGGTTTGGGTTAGGTTTAGTGTTAGGGTTACGTTTACGGTTAGGTATAGGGTTAGGGTTAGGGTTATGGTCAGGGTTTGGTTTAAGTTTAGGGTTAGTGTTAGGCATAGGGTTAGGGATCGGGTTAGGGTTAGGGTTAGGGTTAGGGTTAGGGTTAAGGTTAGGGTTTGGGTAAGGGTTAGGGTTAGTTTTTGGATTAGGGTTAGTTTTAGGATTAAGGTTAGTGTTAGGGTTAGGTTTAGGATTAGGGTTTGGTTAGGGTTTGGGTTAGGATTAGGGTTAATTTTAGGGTTTGGGTTAGGTTTAGGATTAGGGTTAGGGTTAGGTTTAGGGATAGGGTTTGGGTTAGGTTTAGGGTTAGGATTAGGGTTAGGGTTTGGGTTAGGGTTAGGTTTAGGTTTTGATTTCGGTTAATGTTAGGGTTAGTGTTAAGTTTAGGGTTTGGGTTATGGTTAGGGTTAGGGTTAGTGTTACGATTAGGGTTAATTTTAGGGTTTGAGTTTGGGTTAGGGTTAGGGTTAGGGTTTGTGTTAGGATGAGGGAAAGGGTTAGGGTTAGGGTTAGGGTTAGGATTTAGGGTTAGGGTTAGGGTTAGGGTTAGGGTTAGCCTTAGGGTTAGGATTAGGATTAGGATTAGGTTTAGTGTTAGGGTTTGGGTTTGTTTTAGGGTTAAGGATAGGGTTAGGGTTAGGGTTAGGGTTACGATTAGGGTTAGGTTTAGGGTTTGCATTTCGGTTAGGGTTAGGCTTAGGGTTAGGGTTAGGGTTAGAGTTAGGGTTAGGGTTAGGGTTTGGATTAGGGTTAGGGTTATGGTTTGGGTTTGAGTTAGGGTTAGGATTAGGGTTTGGGTTTCGGTTAGGGTTAGGTTTAGGTTTAGGGTTAGGTTTTGGGTTTGCGTTAGGGTTAGGTTTAGGTTTAGGGTTAGGGTTAGGGTTTGGGTTTGGATAAGGATTAGCGTTAGGT
>JAJHUQ010000065.1:1160000-1167500 GCA_035773235.1 Eospalax fontanierii | reverse complement strand
TTGGGTTCGGGTTCGAATTAGGGTTAGGGTTAGGGTTTGAGTTAGGGTTAGGGTTAGGGTTAGGGATAAGGTTTGGGTTAGGGTTAGAGTTAGGGTTAAGGTTTGAGTTTGGGTTTGGTTAAGGGTTAGGGTTAGGTTTAGGGTTAGGTTTTGGGTTTGGGTTAGGGTTATGGTTATGGTTTCGGTTTCGTTTAGGGTTAGGGTTAGGGTTAGTGTTAGGGTTAGTGTTGTGGTTTGATTAGGGTTAGGGTTAGGGTTAGAGTTACTGATTGGTTTAGGGTTAAGGTTATGGTTAGGGTTTGGGTTACGGTTAGGGTTAGGGTTATGGTTATGGTTATGGTTATGGTTAGGGTTAGGGTTAGGGTTACCATTAGGGTTAAGTTTAGGTTTTGGGTTTGGGTTAGGTTTAGTGTTAGGGTTACGTTTACGGTTAGGCATAGGGTTAGGGTTAGGGTTATGGTCAGGGTTTGGTTTAAGTTTAGGGTTAGTGTTAGGCATAGGGTTAGGGATCGGGTTAGGGTTAGGGTTAGGGTTAGGGTTAGGGTTAAGGTTAGGGTTTGGGTAAGGGTTAGGGTTAGTTTTTGGATTAGGGTTAGTTTTAGGATTAAGGTTAGTGTTAGGGTTAGGTTTAGGATTAGGGTTTGGTTAGGGTTTGGGTTAGGATTAGGGTTAATTTTAGGGTTTGGGTTAGGGTTAGGATTAGGGTTAGGGTTAGGTTTAGGGATAGGGTTTGGGTTAGGGTTAGGGTTAGGATTAGGGTTAGGGTTTGGGTTAGGGTTAGGTTTAGGTTTTGATTTCGGTTAATGTTAGGGTTAGTGTTAAGTTTAGGGTTTGGGTTATGGTTAGGGTTAGGGTTAGTGTTACGATTAGGGTTAATTTTAGGGTTTGAGTTTGGGTTAGGGTTAGGGTTAGGGTTTGTGTTAGGATTAGGGATAGGGTTAGGGTTAGGGTTAGGGTTAGGATTTAGGGTTAGGGTTAGGGTTAGGGTTAGGGTTAGCCTTAGGGTTAGGATTAGGATTAGGATTAGGTTTAGTGTTAGGGTTTGTGTTAGGGTTTGGGTTTGTTTTAGGGTTAAGGATAGGGTTAGGGTTAGGGTTAGGGTTACGATTAGGGTTAGGTTTAGGGTTTGCATTTCGGTTAGGGTTAGGCTTAGGGTTAGGGTTAGGGTTAGAGTTAGGGTTAGGGTTAGGGTTTGGATTAGGGTTAGGGTTATGGTTTGGGTTTGAGGTAGGGTTAGGATTAGGGTTTGGGTTTCGGTTAGGGTTAGGTTTAGGTTTAGGGTTAGGTTTTGGGTTTGCGTTAGGGTTAGGTTTAGGTTTAGGGTTAGGGTTAGGGTTTGGGTTTGGATAAGGGTTAGCGTTAGGTTTAGGCTTAGGGTTTGGGTTTGTGTTCCGGTTAGGGTTAGGTTTTGGGTTTCGGTTAGGGTTAGGGTTAGGGTTAGGGTTAGTGTTAGGGTTTGGGTTTCGGTTATGGTTATGGATAGGGTTAGGGTTAGGGTTAGGGTTACGATTAGGGTTAGGTTCAGGGTTTGGGTTAGGGATAGGTTTAGGGTTAGGGTTTGGGTTAGGGTTAGGGTTTGGGTTAGGGTTAGGTTTAGGTTTTGATTTCGGTTAATGTTAGGGTTAGTGTTAAGTTTAGGGTTTGGGTTATGTTTAGGGTTAGGGTTAGTGTTACGATTATTGTTAATTTTAGGGATTGAGTTTGCGTTAGCGTTAGGGTTAGGGTTTGGGTTTGGGTAAGGGTTAGGTTTACATTTAGGGTTAGGGTTTGGGTTTGGGTTTGGGTTAGGGTTAGGGTTAGGGTTAGGGTTAGGGTTTGGGTTTGGGTTTGGGTTAGGGTTAGGGTTAGGGTTAGGGTTTGGGTTTGGTTTGATTAAGGGTTAGGTTTAGGTTTAGGGTTAGGGTTTGGGTTTAAGTAAGGTTAGGGTTAGGGTTAAGATTAGGGTTAATTTTAGGGTTTGGGTATCAGTTAGGATTACGATTAGGGTTAAGTTTATGGTTTGGGTTAGGGTTAGGGTTAGGGTTAGGGGTAGGGTTAGGGTTAGGGTTAGGGTTTTGGTTTGCGTTAGGGTTAGGTTTAGGGTTTGGGTTAGTGTTAGGGTTAGTTTTAGTGTTCGGGTTAGGATTTGGGTTAGGATTAGGGTTAGGGTTATTGTTAGGGTTAGGGTTTGGTTTAGGGTTAGGGTTAGGGTTAGGTTTAGGTTTTGGGTTAGGTTTAGGGTTAGGGATATGGTTTGGGTTCGGGTTCGAATTAGGGTTAAGGTTAGGGTTTGAGTTAGGGTTAGGGTTAGGGTTAGTATTATGGTTACATTTAGGGTTAAGTTTACGGTTTGGGTTCGAGTTAGGTTTAGGGTTAGGGTTTGGGTTATTGTTAGGGTTTAGTGTTAGGGTTAGGTTTAGGGTTTGGGTTGGGGTTAGGGTTAGGGTTAGGGTTAGGGTTAGGGTTTGGTTTAGGGTTAGGGTTAGGGTTAGGTTTAGGTTTTGGGTTAGGTTTAGGGTTAGGGATATGGTTTGGGTTCAGGTTCGAATTAGGGTTAGGGTTAGGGTTTGAGTTAGGGTTAGGGTTAGGGTTAGGGATAAGGTTTGGGTTAGGGTTAGAGTTAGGGTTAAGGTTTGAGTTTGGGTTTGGTTAAGGGTTAGGGTTAGGTTTAGGGTTAGGTTTTGGGTTTGGGTTAGGGTTATGGTTATGGTTTCGGTTTCGGTTAGGGTTAGGGTTAGGGTTAGTGTTAGGGTTAGTGTTATGGTTTAATTAGGGTTAGGGTTAGGGTTAGAGTTACTGATTGGTTTAGGGTTAAGGTTATGGTTAGGGTTTGGGTTAGGGTTAGGGTTAGGGTTATGGTTATGGTTATGGTTAGGGTTAGGGTTAGGGTTACCATTAGGGTTAAGTTTAGGTTTTGGGTTTGGGTTAGGTTTAGTGTTAGGGTTACGTTTACGGTTAGGTATAGGGTTAGGGTTAGGGTTATGGTCAGGGTTTGGTTTAAGTTTAGGGTTAGTGTTAGGCATAGGGTTAGGGATAGGGTTAGGGTTAGGGTTAGGGTTAGGGTTTAGGTTAGGGTTTGGGTAAGGGTTAGGGTTAGTTTTTGGATTAGGGTTAGTTTTAAGATTAAGGTTAGGGTTAGGGTTAGGTTTAGGATTAGGGTTTGGTTAGGGTGTGGGTTAGGATTAGGGTGAATTTTAGAGTTTGGGTTAGGGTTAGGGTTAGGGTTAGGGTTAGGGTTAGGGTTAGCGTGAAGGTTATGTTTAGGGTATTGGTTAGGGTTAGGGTTTAGGGTTAGGGTTTGGGTTAGGGTTAGGGTTAGGGTTAGGGTTAGGATTAGGGTTAGGGTTAGGGTTAGGATTAGGGTTAGGGTTAGGGTTAGCGTTAGGGTTAGGGTTAGGGTTAGGGTTAGGGTTAGGTTTAATGTTAGGGTTTTGTTTAGGGTTAGGGTTAGGATTAGAGTTAGGGTTAGGGTTTTGGTTTCGGTTAATGTTAGGGTTAGGATTTGGGTTAGTGTTAGGGTTAGGGTTAGTGTTAAGTTTAGGCGTGGGTTTAGGGTTAGGGTTAGAGTTAGGATTAGGATTACGGTTAGGCTTAGGGTTCGGGTTAGGTTTAGCGTGAGGGTTAGTGTTAGGTTTAGGGTTAGGGTTAGAGTTAGGGTTAGTGTTTTGGTTTGGGTTAGGGTTAGGCTTAGAGTTTGGTTTAGTGTTAGGGTTAGGGTTAGTGTTAGGTTTAGGCTTTGGGTTAGGGTTAGGGTTAGTATTAGGGTTACTTTTAGCGTTAAGTTTAGGGTTTGGATTTCGGTTAGGTTTAGGGTTAGGGTTAGGGTTATGGTTAAGATTAGGGTTAGGGTTTGGGTTAAGGTTATGGATAGGTTAGGGTTAGGAATAGGGTTAGGGTTAGAGTTACGGCTTGGGTTAGGGTTAGCGTTAGGCTTAGGGTTTGGGTTAGGTTTAGGTTTAGGGTTTGGGTTACGGTTAGGGTTAGGGTTAGGGTTTGCGTTTGGGTTAGGGTTAGGGATAGGGTTTGGGTTAATGTTTGGGGTTAGGGTTAATGTTTGGCTTTGGGTTAGGGTTAGGTTTAGGTTTAGGGTTAAGGTTTGGGTTTGTGTTAGGGTTAGGGTTAGGTTTAGGGTTAGGGTTAGGTTTAGGTTTTGTTTTAGGGTTAGGGTTAGGTTTAGGGTTTGGGTTAGGTTTAGGTTTAGGGTTAGGGTTAGGGTTAGGGTTAGGGTTAGGGTTTGGATTAGGTTTAGGGTTAGATTTTGGGTTAGGGTTAGGGTTAGGATTAGGGTTAGGGTTAGGTTTAGGGATAGGGTTTGGGTGAGGGTTAGGGTTAGGGTTAGGGTTAGGGTTTGTGTTAGGGTTAGGGTTAGGTTTAAGTTTAGGTTTTGGGTTAGGGTTAGGGTTAGGGTTAGGGGTTGGGTTTGGGTTAGGTTTAGGGTTAGGGTTAGATTTAGGATTAGGGTTAAGGTTAGGGTTAGGATTAGGTGTAGGTTTAGGGTTAGGGTTATAGTTAGGGTTAGGGTTAGGGTTAGGGTTAGGATTAGGGTAACGTTAGGGTTAGGATTAGAGTTAGGGTTAGGATTTTTCTTTGCATTAGGGTTAGGGTTAGGGTTTGGTTAAGTGTTAGGGTTAGGGTTAGTGTTAGGGTTAGGGTTTGGGTTAGGGTTAGGTTTAGGGTTACGTTTAGGTTTTGAATTAGGTTTAGGGTTAGGGTTAGGGTTTGGGTTAGGGTTTGGTTTAGGGTTAGGGTTAGGGTTAGGTTTAGGTTTTGGGTTAGGTTTAGGGTTAGGGATATGGTTTGGGTTCAGGTTCGAATTAGGGTTAGGGTTAGGGTTTGAGTTAGGGTTAGGGTTAGGGTTAGGGATAAGGTTTGGGTTAGGGTTAGAGTTAGGGTTAAGGTTTGAGTTTGGGTTTGGTTAAGGGTTAGGGTTAGGTTTAGGGTTAGGTTTTGGGTTTGGGTTAGGGTTATGGTTATGGTTTCGGTTTCGGTTAGGGTTAGGGTTAGGGTTAGTGTTAGGGTTAGTGTTATGGTTTGATTAGGGTTAGGGTTAGGGTTAGAGTTACTGATTGGTTTAGGGTTAAGGTTATGGTTAGGGTTTGGGTTAGGGTTAGGGTTAGGGTTATGGTTATGGTTATGGTTAGGGTTAGGGTTAGGGTTACCATTAGGGTTAAGTTTAGGTTTTGGGTTTGGGTTAGGTTTAGTGTTAGGGTTACGTTTACGGTTAGGTATAGGGTTAGGGTTAGGGTTATGGTCAGGGTTTGGTTTAAGTTTAGGGTTAGTGTTAGGCATAGGGTTAGGGATAGGGTTAGGGTTAGGGTTAGGGTTAGGGTTTAAGTTAGGGTTTGGGTAAGGGTTAGGGTTAGTTTTTGGATTAGGGTTAGTTTTAGGATTAAGGTTAGGGTTAGGGTTAGTTTTAGGATTAGGGTTTGGTTAGGGTTTGGGTTAGGATTAGGGTTAATTTTAGGGTTTGGGTTAGGGTTAGGGTTAGGGTTAGGGTTAGGGTTAGGGTTAGCGTGAAGGTTATGTTTAGGGTATTGGTTAGTGTTAGGGTTTAGGGTTAGGGTTAGGAATAGGGTTAGGGATAGGGTTTGAGTTAGGGTTAGGGTTAGGGTTAGGGTTAGGGTTAGGTTAGTGTTAGAGGTTGGGTTTGTGTTAGGGTTAGGGTTAGGATTAGTGTTAGGGTTAGGGTTAGGATTAGGGTTAGGGTTAGGGTTAGCGTTAGGGTTAGGGTTAGGGTTAGGGTTAGGGTTAGGTTTAATGTTAGGGTTTTGATTAGGGTTAGGGTTAGGATTAGAGTTAGGGTTAGGGTTTTGGTTTCGGTTAATGTTAGGGTTAGGATTTGGGTTAGTGTTAGGGTTAGGGTTAGTGTTAAGTTTAGGCTTTGGTTTAGGGTTAGGGTTAGAGTTAGGATTAGGATTACGGTTAGGCTTAGGGTTCGGGTTAGGTTTAGGGTTAGGGTTAGTGTTAGGTTTAGGGTTAGGGTTAGAGTTAGGGTTAGTGTTTTGGTTTGGGTTAGGGTTAGGCTTAGAGTTTGGTTTAGTGTTAGGGTTAGGGTTAGTGTTAGGTTTAGGCTTTGGGTTAGGGTTAGGGTTAGTATTAGGGTTACTTTTAGCGTTAAGTTTAGGGTTTGGATTTCGGTTAGGTTTAGGGTTAGGGTTAGGGTTATGGTTAAGATTAGGGTTAGGGTTTGGGTTAAGGTTATGGATAGGTTAGGGTTAGGTTTCGGGTTAGGGTTAGAGTTACGGCTTGGGTTAGGGTTAGCGTTAGGCTTAGGGTTTGGGTTAGGTTTAGGTTTAGGGTTTGGGTTACGGTTAGGGTTAGGGTTAGGGTTTGCGTTTGGGTTAGGGTTAGGGATAGGGTTTGGGTTAATGTTTGGGGTTAGGGTTAATGTTTGGCTTTGGGTTAGGGTTAGGTTTAGGTTTAGGGTTAAGGTTTGGGTTTGTGTTAGGGTTAGGGTTAGGTTTAGGGTTAGGGTTAGGTTTAGGTTTTGTTTTAGGGTTAGGGTTAGGTTTAGGGTTTGGGTTTGGGTTAGGTTTAGGTTTAGGGTTAGGGTTAGGGTTAGGGTTAGGGTTAGGGTTTGGATTAGGTTTAGGGTTAGATTTTGGGTTAGGGTTAGGGTTAGGATTAGGGTTAGGGTTAGGTTTAGGGATAGGGTTTGGGTGAGGGTTAGGGTTAGGGTTAGGGTTAGGGTTTGTGTTAGGGTTAGGGTTAGGTTTAAGTTTAGGTTTTGGGTTAGGGTTAGGGTTAGGGTTAGGGTTTGGGTTTGGGTTTGGGTTAGGGTTAGGGTTAGGGTTAGGGTTAGGGTTAAGGTTAGGGTTAGGATTAGGTGTAGGTTTAGGGTTAGGGTTATAGTTAGGGTTAGGGTTAGGGTTAGGGTTAGGATTAGGGTAACGTTAGGGTTAGGATTAGAGTTAGGGTTAGGATTTTTCTTTGCATTAGGGTTAGGGTTAGGGTTTGGTTAAGTGTTAGGGTTAGGGTTAGTGTTAGGGTTAGGGTTTGGGTTAGGGTTAGGTTTAGGGTTACGTTTAGGTTTTGAATTAGGTTTAGGGTTAGGGTTAGGGTTTGGGTTCGGGTTCAGGTTCGGCTGATGGTTAGGGTTTACGGTTAGAGTTAGGTTTAGGGTTTGGGTTAGGATTAGGGATAGGGTTAGGGTTAGGGTTTGGTTTAGGGTTACGGTTAGGTTTATGTTTAGGTTTTGGTTTAGATTTAGTGTTAGGTTTGGGTTTGGATTAGGATTAGGGATAGGGTTAGGGTTAGGGTTAGGGTTAGGATTTAGGGTTAGGGTTAGGGTTAGGGTTAGGGTTAGGGTTAGCCTTAGGGTTAGGATTAGGATTAGGATTAGGTTTAGTGTTAGGGTTTGTGTTAGGGTTTGGGTTTGTTTTAGGGTTAAGGATAGGGTTAGGGTTAGGGTTAGGGTTACGATTAGGGTTAGGTTTAGGGTTTGCATTTCGGTTAGGGTTAGGCTTAGGGTTAGGGTTAGGGTTAGAGTTAGGGTTAGGGTTAGGGTTTGGATTAGGGTTA
>JAJHUQ010000065.1:1147500-1155000 GCA_035773235.1 Eospalax fontanierii | reverse complement strand
AGGGTTACGGTGTGGGTTTGGTTTAGGGATAGGCTAAGGGTTTGGGTTTGGGTTAGGGTTAGGTTTAGGTTTAGGGTTAGGTTTGGGTTTGGGTTACGTTTAGGGTTAGAGATAGGTTTAGGGTTTGCGTTAGGGTTAGGGTTAGTTATAGGGTTACGGTTATTGTTAGGTTTTGGTTTAGGGTTTCGGTTAGGGTTCGGTTTAGGTTTTGGGTTAGGGTTAGAGTTAGGGTTAGGGTTTGGGTTAGGGTTATGGTTAGGGTTAGGATTAGGGTTTAGGGTTAGTGTTACGTTTAGGGTTTGGGTTAGGGTTAGGATTAGGAGTAGGGTTAGGGTTAGGTTTAGGGTTAGGGTTTGGGTTAGGGATAGGGTTAGGGTTATGGTTTGAGTTAGTGTTAGGGTTAGGGTTAGGATTAGGGTTTGGGTTTGGTTTGATTATGGGTTAGGTTTAGGTTTAGGTTTAGGGTTTGGGTTTAAGTAAGGTTAGGGTTAGGGTTAAGATTAGGGTTAATTTTAGGGTTTGGGTATCAGTTAGGATTAGGATTAGAGTTAGGTTTATGGTTTGGGTTAGGGTTAGGGTTAGGGGTAGGGTTAGGGTTAGAGTTAGGGTTTTGGTTTGCGTTAGGGTTAGGGTTAAGGTTTGGGTTAGTGTTAGGGTTAGTTTTAGTGTTCGGGTTAGGATTTGGGTTAGGATTAGGGTTAGGATTAGGGTTAGGGTTAGGGTTTGGTTTAGGGTTAGGGTTAGGGTTAGGGTTAGGTTTAGGTTTTGGGTTAGGTTTAGGGTTAGGGATACCGTTTGGGTTCGGGTTCGAATTAGTGTTAGGGTTAGGGTTTGAGTTAGGGTTAGGGTTAGGGTTAGGGATAAGGTTTGGGTTAGGGTTAGAGTTACGGTTAAGGTTTGAGTTTGGGTTTGGTTAAGGGTTAGCGTTAGGTTTAGGGTTAGGGTTTGGGTTTGGGTAGGGTTAGGGTTATGGTTTCGGTTTCGGTTAGGGTTAGCGTTAGGGTTAGGGTTAGGGTTAGGGTTAGGGTTAGCGTGAAGGTTATGTTTAGGGTATTGGTTAGGGTTAGGATTTAGGGTTAGGGTTAGGAATAGGGTTAGGGTTAGGGTTTGAGTTAGGGTTAGGGTTAGGTTTAGGGTTAGGGTTAGTGTTAGAGGTTGGGTTTGTGTTAGGTTTAGGGTTAGGATTAGGGTTAGGGTTAGGGTTAGGATTAGGGTTAGGGTTAGGGTTAGGGTTAGGATTAGGGTTAGGATTAGAGTTAGGGTTAGGGTTTTGGTTTCGGTTAATGTTAGGGTTAGGATTTGGGTTAGTGTTAGGGTTAGGGTTAGTGTTAGGGTTAGGGTTTGGGTTAGGGTTAGGGTTAGGGTTAGGGTTAGGATTAGAGTTAGGGTTAGGATTTTTTTTTGCTTTAGGGTTAGGGTTAGGGTTTGGTTAAGTGTTAGGGTTAGGGTTAGTGTTAGGGTTAGGGTTTGGGTTAGGGTTAGGTTTAGGGTTACGTTTAGGTTTTGAATTAGGTTTAGGGTTAGGGTTAGGGTTTGGGTTAGGATTAGGGTTAGGGTTAGGGTTAGGGTTAGGGTTAGGGTTAGGATTAGAGTTAGGGTTAGGGTTTTGGTTTCGGTTAATGTTAGGGTTAGGATTTGGGTTAGTGTTAGGGTTAGGGTTAGTGTTAGGGTTAGGGTTTGGGTTAGGGTTAGGGTTAGGGTTAGGGTTAGGATTAGAGTTAGGGTTAGGATTTTTTTTTGCTTTAGGGTTAGGGTTAGGGTTTGGTTAAGTGTTAGGGTTAGGGTTAGTGTTAGGGTTAGGGTTTGGGTTAGGGTTAGGTTTAGGGTTACGTTTAGGTTTTGAATTAGGTTTAGGGTTAGGGTTAGGGTTTGGGTTCGGCTTCGCGTTCGGCTTATGGTTAGGGTTTACGGTTAGAGTTAGGTTTAGGGTTTGGGTTAGGATTACGGATAGGGTTAGGGTTAGGGTTTGGTTTAGGGTTACGGTTAGGTTTATGTTTAGGTTTTGGTTTAGATTTAGTGTTAGGGTTGGGTTTGGGTTAGGATTAGGGATAGGGTTAGGGTTAGGGTTAGGGTTAGGATTTAGGGTTAGCGTTAGGGTTAGGGTTAGGGTTAGGGTTAGGGTTAAGGTTAGGGTTAGCCTTAGGGTTAGGATTAGGATTAGGATTAGGATTAGTGTTAGGGTTTGTGTTAGGGTTTGGGTTTGTTTTAGGGTTAAGGATAGGGTTAGGGTTAGGGTTAGGGTTACGATTAGGGTTAGGTTTAGGGTTTGCCTTTTGGTTAGGGTTAGGCTTAGGGTTAGGGTTAGGGTTAGAGTTAGGGTTAGGGTTAGGGTTTGGATTAGGGTTAGGGTTATGGTTTGGGTTTGAGTTAGGGTTAGGATTAGGGTTTGGGTTTCGGTTAGGGTTAGGTTTAGGTTTAGGGTTAGGTTTTGGGTTTGCGTTAGGGTTAGGTTTAGGGTTAGGGTTAGGGTTAGGGTTTGGGTTTGGGTAAGGGTTAGCGTTAGGTTTAGGCTTCGGCTTTGGGTTTGGGTTCTGGTTAGGGTTAGGTTTTGGGTTTCGTTTAGGGTTAGGGTTAGTGTTAGGGTTTGGGTTTCGGTTATGGTTATGGATAGGTTTAGGGTTAGGTTTAGGGTTACGATTAGGGTTAGGTTCAGGGTTTGGGTTAGGGTTAGGTTTAGGGTTAGGGTTTGGGTTAGGGTTAGGGATAGGATTAGGGTTAGGGTTTGGGTTAGGGTTAGGTTTAGGTTTTGATTTCGGTTAATGTTAGGGTTAGTGTTAAGTTTAGGGTTTGGGTTATGGTTAGGGTTAGGGTTAGTGTTACGATTAGGGTTAATTTTAGGGTTTGAGTTTGGGTTAGGGTTAGGGTTAGGGTTTGGGTTAGGATTAGGGATAGGGTTAGGGTTAGGGTTAGGGTTAGGATTTAGGGTTAGGGTTAGGGTTAGGGTTAGGGTTAGCCTTAGGGTTAGGATTAGGATTAGGATTAGGTTTAGTGTTAGGGTTTGTGTTAGGGTTTGGGTTTGTTTTAGGGTTAAGGATAGGGTTAGGGTTAGGGTTAGGGTTACGATTAGGGTTAGGTTTAGGGTTTGCATTTCGGTTAGGGTTAGGCTTAGGGTTAGGGTTAGGGTTAGAGTTAGGGTTAGGGTTAGGGTTTGGATTAGGGTTAGGGTTATGGTTTGGGTTTGAGTTAGGGTTAGGATTAGGGTTTGGGTTTCGGTTAGGGTTAGGTTTAGGTTTAGGGTTAGGTTTTGGGTTTGCGTTAGGGTTAAGTTTAGGGTTAGGGTTAGGGTTAGGGTTTGGGTTTGGATAAGGGTTAGCGTTAGGTTTAGGCTTAGGGTTTGGGTTTGGGTTCCGGTTAGGGTTAGGTTTTGGGTTTCCGATAGGGTTAGGGTTAGGGTTAGTGTTAGGGTTTGGGTTTCGGTTATGGTTATGGATAGGGTTAGGGTTAGGGTTAGGTTTTGGGTTTGGGTAAGGGTTAGGTTTAGATTTAGGGTTAGGGTTTGGGTTTGGGTTTGGGTTAGGGTTAGGGTTAGGGTTAGGGTTTGGGTTTGGGTTTGTGTTAGGGTTAGGGTTAGGGTTAGGGTTTGGGTTTGGTTTGATTAAGGGTTAGGTTTAGGTTTAGGGTTAGGGTTTGGGTTTAAGTAAGGTTAGGGTTAGGGTTAAGATTAGGGTTAATTTTAGGGTTTGGGTATCAGTTAGGATTACGATTAGGGTTAAGTTTATGGTTTGGGTTAGGGTTAGGGTTAGGGTTAGGGGTAGGGTTAGGGTTAGGGTTAGGGTTTTGGTTTGCGTTAGGGTTAGGGTTAGGGTTTGGGTTAGTGTTAGGGTTAGTTTTAGTGTTCGGGTTAGGATTTGGGTTAGGATTAGGGTTAGGGTTATTGTTAGGGTTAGGGTTTGGTTTAGGGTTAGGGTTAGGGTTAGGTTTAGGTTTTGGGTTAGGTTTAGGGTTAGGGATATGGTTTGGGTTCGGTTTCGAATTAGGGTTAGGGTTAGGGTTTGAGTTAGGGTTAGGGTTAGGGATAAGGTTTGGGTTAGGGTTAGGGTTAGGGTTAGGGTTAGCGTTAGGGGTAGGTTTTGGGATTGCGATAGGTTTAGGGTTTGGTTTTGGGTTAGTGTTAGGGTTAGCATTTGGGTTAGGGTTAGGGTTAGGGTTAAGTTTAGGGTTTGCGTTAGGGTTAGGGTTACGGTGTGGGTTTGTGTTAGGTTTAGGTTTAGGGTTTGAGTTAGTGTTAGGGTTAGTTTTAGTGTTAGGTTTAGGATTTGGGATAGGGTTAGGGTTAGTATTATGGTTACATTTAGGGTTAAGTTTACGGTTGGGGTGAGAGTTAGGTTTAGGGTTAGGGTTTGGGTTATTGTAAGGGTTTAGTGTTAGGGTTAGGTTTAGGGTTTGGGTTGGGGTTAGGGTTAGGGTTAGGGTTAGGGTTAGGGTTTGGTTTAGGGTTAGGGTTAGGGTTAGGTTTAGGTTTTGGGTTAGGTTTAGGGTTAGGGATATGGTTTGGGTTCGGGTTCGAATTAGGGTTAGGGTTAGGTTTTGAGTTAGGGTTATGGTTAGGGTTAGGGATAAGGTTTGGGTTAGGGTTAGAGTTAGGGTTAAGGTTTGAGTTTGGGTTTGGTTAAGGGTTAGGGTTACGTTTAGGGTTAGGGTTTGTGTTTGGGTTAGGGTTATGGTTATGGTTTCGGTTTCGGTTAGGGTTAGGGTTAGGGTTAGTGTTAGGGTTAGTGTTATGGTTTGATTAGGGTTAGGGTTTGGGTTAGAGTTACTGATTGGTTTAGGGTTAAGGTTATGGTTAGGGTTTGGGTTAGGGTAAGGGTTAGGGTTAGGGTTATGGTTATGGTTAGGGTTAGGGTTAGGGTTAGGGTTACCATTAGGGTTAAGTTTAGGTTTTGGGTTTGGGTTAGGTTTAGTGTTAGGGTTACGTTTACGGTTAGGTATAGGGTTAGGGTTTGGGTTATGGTCAGGATTTGGTTTAAGTTTAGGGTTAGTGTTAGGCATAGGGTTAGGGATAGGGTTAGGGTTAGGGTTAGGGTTAGGGTTAGGGTTAAGGTTAGGGTTTGGGTAAGGGTTAGGGTTAGTTTTTGGATTAGGGTTAGTTTTAGCATTAAGGTTAGGGTTAGGGTTAGGTTTAGGATTAGGGTTTGGTTAGGGTTTGGGGTAGGATTAGGGTTAATTTTAGGGTTTGGGTTAGGGTTAGGGATAGGGTTAGGGTTAGGGTTAGGGTTAGGGTTAGCGTGAAGGTTATGTTTAGGGTATTGGTTAGGGTTAGGGTTTAGGGTTAGGGTTAGGAATAGGGTTAGGGTTAGAGTTTGAGTTAGGGTTAGGGTTAGGGTTAGGGTTAGGTTTAGTGTTAGAGGTTGGGTTTGTGTTAGGGTTAGGGTTAGGATTAGGGTTAGGGTTAGGGTTAGGATTAGGGTTAGGGTTAGGGTTAGCGTTAGGGTTAGGGTTAGGGTTAGGGTTAGGCTTAGGGTTAGGTTTAATGTTAGGGTTTTGATTAGGGTTAGGGTTAGGATTAGAGTTAGGGTTAGGGTTTTGGTTTCGGTTAATGTTAGGGTTAGGATTTGGGTTAGTGTTAGGGTTAGGGTTAGTGTTAGGGTTAGGGTTTGGTTTAGGGTTAGGGTTAGAGTTAGGATTAGGATTACGGTTAGGCTTAGGGTTCGGGTTAGGTTTAGGTTTAGGGTTAGTGTTAGGTTTAGGGTTAGGGTTAGAGTTAGGGTTAGTGTTTTGGTTTGGGTTAGGGTTAGGCTTAGAGTTTGGTTTAGTGTTAGGGTTAGGGTTAGTGTTAGGTTTAGTGTTTGGGTTAGGGTTAGGGTTAGTATTAGGGTTACTTTTAGCGTTAAGTTTAGTGTTTGGATTTCGGTTAGGTTTAGGGTTAGGGTTAGGGTTATGGTTAAGATTAGGGTTAGGGTTTGGGTTAAGGTTAGGGATAGGTTAGGGTTAGGAATAGGTTTAGGGTTAGGGTTACGGCTTGGGTTAGGGTTAGCGTTAGGCTTCGGGTTTGGGTTAGGTTTAGGTTTAGGGTTTGGGTTAGGGTTATGGTTAGTGTTAGGGTTTGCGTTTGGGTTAGGGTTAGGGATAGGGTTTGGGTTAAAGTTTGGGGTTAGGGTTAATGTTTGGCTTTGGGTTAGGGTTAGGTTTAGGTTTAGGGTTAAGGTTTGGGTTTGTGTTAGGGTTAGGGTTAGGTTTAGGGTTAGGGTTAGGTTTAGGTTTTGTTTTAGGGTTAGGGTTAGGTTTAGGGTTTGGGTTAGGTTTAGGTTTAGGGTTAGGGTTAGGGTTAGGGTTAGGGTTTGGGTTAGGTTTAGGGTTAGATTTTGGGTTAGGGTTAGGGTTAGGATTAGGGTTAGGGTTAGGTTTAGGGATAGGGTTTGGGTGAGGGTTAGGGTTAGGGTTAGGGTTAGGGTTTGTGTTAGGGTTAGGGTTAGGTTTAAGTTTACGTTTTGGGTTAGGGGTAGGGTTAGGGTTAGGGGTTGGGTTTGGGTTAGGTTTAGGGTTAGGGTTAGGTTTAGGATTAGGGTTAAGGTTAGGGTTAGGATTAGGTGTAGGTTTAGGGTTAGGGTTATAGTTAGGGTTAGGGTTAGGGTTAGGGTTAGGATTAGGGTTAGGGTTAGGGTTAGGATTAGAGTTAGGGTTAGGATTTTTTTTTGCATTAGGGTTAGGGTTAGGGTTTGGTTAAGTGTTAGGGTTAGGGTTAGTGTTAGTGTTAGGGTTGGGGTTAGAGTTACGGTTAGGTTTATGTTTAGGTTTTGGTATAGATTTAGTGTTAGGTTTGGGTTTGGATTAGGATTAGGGATAGGGTTAGGGTTAGGGTTAGGGTTAGGATTTAGGGTTAGGGTTAGGGTTAGGGTTAGGGTTAGCCTTAGGTTTAGGATTAGTATTAGGATTAGGTTTAGTGTTAGGGTTTGTGTTAGGGTTTGGGTTTGTTTTAGGGTTAAGGATAGGGTTAGGGTTAGGGTTAGGGTTACGATTAGGGTTAGGTTTAGGGTTTGCATTTCGGTTAGGGTTAGGCTTAGGGTTAGGGTTAGGGTTAGAGTTAGGGTTAGGGTTAGGGTTTGGATTAGGGTTAGGGTTATGGTTTGGGTTTGAGTTAGGGTTAGGATTAGGGTTTGGGTTTCGGTTAGGGTTAGGGTTAGGTTTAGGTTTAGGGTTAGGTTTTGGGTTTGCGTTAGGGTTAGGTTTAGGGTTAGGGTTAGGGTTAGGGTTTGGGTTTGGGTAAGGGTCAGCGTTAGGTTTAGGCTTAGGGTTTGGGTTTGGTTTCAGGTTAGGGTTAGGTTTTGGGTTTCGGTTAGGGTTAGGGTTAGGGTTAGGGTTAGTGTTAGGGTTTGGGTTTCGGTAATGGTAATGGATAGGTTTAGGTTTAGTGTTAGGGTTACGATTAGGGTTAGGTTCAGGGTTTGGGTTAGGGTTAGGTTTAGGGTTAGGGTTTGGGTTAGGGTTAGGGTTAGGATTAGGGTTAGGGTTTGGGTTAGGGTTAGGTTTAGTTTTTGATTTCGGTTAATGTTAGGGTTATTG
>JAJHUQ010000065.1:1132500-1140000 GCA_035773235.1 Eospalax fontanierii | reverse complement strand
AGGGTTAGTTTTAGTGTTCGGGTTAGGATTTGGGTTAGGATTAGGGTTAGGATTAGGGTTAGGGTTAGGGTTTGGTTTAGGGTTAGGGTTAGGGTTAGGGTTAGGTTTAGGTTTTGGGTTAGGTTTAGGGTTAGGGATACCGTTTGGGTTCGGGTTCGAATTAGTGTTAGGGTTAGGGTTTGAGTTAGGGTTAGGGTTAGGGTTAGGGATAAGGTTTGGGTTAGGGTTAGAGTTACGGTTAAGGTTTGAGTTTGGGTTTGGTTAAGGGTTAGCGTTAGGTTTAGGGTTAGGGTTTGGGTTTGGGTAGGGTTAGGGTTATGGTTTCGGTTTCGGTTAGGGTTAGCGTTAGGGTTAGGGTTAGGGTTAGGGTTAGGGTTAGCGTGAAGGTTATGTTTAGGGTATTGGTTAGGGTTAGGATTTAGGGTTAGGGTTAGGAATAGGGTTAGGGTTAGGGTTTGAGTTAGGGTTAGGGTTAGGTTTAGGGTTAGGGTTAGTGTTAGAGGTTGGGTTTGTGTTAGGTTTAGGGTTAGGATTAGGGTTAGGGTTAGGGTTAGGATTAGGGTTAGGGTTAGGGTTAGGGTTAGGATTAGGGTTAGGATTAGAGTTAGGGTTAGGGTTTTGGTTTCGGTTAATGTTAGGGTTAGGATTTGGGTTAGTGTTAGGGTTAGGGTTAGTGTTAGGGTTAGGGTTTGGGTTAGGGTTAGGGTTAGGGTTAGGGTTAGGATTAGAGTTAGGGTTAGGATTTTTTTTTGCTTTAGGGTTAGGGTTAGGGTTTGGTTAAGTGTTAGGGTTAGGGTTAGTGTTAGGGTTAGGGTTTGGGTTAGGGTTAGGTTTAGGGTTACGTTTAGGTTTTGAATTAGGTTTAGGGTTAGGGTTAGGGTTTGGGTTAGGATTAGGGTTAGGGTTAGGGTTAGGGTTAGGGTTAGGATTAGAGTTAGGGTTAGGGTTTTGGTTTCGGTTAATGTTAGGGTTAGGATTTGGGTTAGTGTTAGGGTTAGGGTTAGTGTTAGGGTTAGGGTTTGGGGTAGGGTTAGGGGTAGGGGTAGGGGTGGGAGTAGAGTTAGGGTTAGGATTTTTTTTTGCTTTAGGGTTAGGGTTAGGGTTTGGTTAAGTGTTAGGGTTAGGGTTAGTGTTAGGGTTAGGGTTTGGGTTAGGGTTAGGTTTAGGGTTACGTTTAGGTTTTGAATTAGGTTTAGGGTTAGGGTTAGGGTTTGGGTTCGGGTTCGGGTTCGGCTTATGGTTAGGGTTTACGGTTAGAGTTAGGTTTAGGGTTTGGGTTAGGATTAGGGATAGGGTTAGGGTTAGGGTTTGGTTTAGGGTTACGGTTAGGTTTATGTTTAGGTTTTGGTTTAGATTTAGTGTTAGGGTTGGGTTTGGGTTAGGATTAGGGATAGGGTTAGGGTTAGGGTTAGGGTTAGGATTTAGGGTTAGCGTTAGGGTTAGGGTTAGGGTTAGGGTTAGGGTTAAGGTTAGGGTTAGCCTTAGGGTTAGGATTAGGATTAGGATTAGGTTTAGTGTTAGGGTTTGTGTTAGGGTTTGGGTTTGTTTTAGGGTTAAGGATAGGGTTAGTGTTAGGGTTAGGGTTACGATTAGGGTTAGGTTTAGGGTTTGCATTTTGGTTAGGGTTAGGCTTAAGGTTAGGGTTAGGGTTAGAGTTAGGGTTAGGGTTAGGGTTTGGATTAGGGTTAGGGTTATGGTTTGGGTTTGAGTTAGGGTTAGGATTAGGGTTTGGGTTTCGGTTAGGGTTAGGTTTAGGTTTAGGGTTAGGTTTTGGGTTTGCGTTAGGGTTAGGTTTAGGGTTAGGGTTAGGGTTAGGGTTTGGGTTTGGGTAAGGGTTAGCGTTAGGTTTAGGCTTAGGCTTTGGGTTTGGGTTCTGGTTAGGGTTAGGTTTTGGGTTTCGTTTAGGGTTAGGGTTAGTGTTAGGGTTTGGGTTTCGGTTATGGTTATGGATAGGTTTAGGGTTAGGTTTAGGGTTACGATTAGGGTTAGGTTCAGGGTTTGGGTTAGGGTTAGGTTTAGGGTTAGGGTTTGGGTTAGGGTTAGGGTTAGGATTAGGGTTAGGGTTTGGGTTAGGGTTAGGTTTAGGTTTTGATTTCGGTTAATGTTAGGGTTAGTGTTAAGTTTAGGGTTTGGGTTATGGTTAGGGTTAGGGTTAGTGTTACGATTAGGGTTAATTTTAGGGTTTGAGTTTGGGTTAGGGTTAGGGTTAGGGTTTGGGTTAGGATTAGGGATAGGGTTAGGGTTAGGGTTAGGGTTAGGATTTAGGGTTAGGGTTAGGGTTAGGGTTAGGGTTAGCCTTAGGGTTAGGATTAGGATTAGGATTAGGTTTAGTGTTAGGGTTTGTGTTAGGGTTTGGGTTTGTTTTAGGGTTAAGGATAGGGTTAGGGTTAGGGTTAGGGTTACGATTAGGGTTAGGTTTAGGGTTTGCATTTCGGTTAGGGTTAGGCTTAGGGTTAGGGTTAGGGTTAGAGTTAGGGTTAGGGTTAGGGTTTGGATTAGGGTTAGGGTGATGGTTTGGTGTTGAGTGAGGGGTAGGAGTAGGGTTTGGGTTTCGGTTAGGGTTAGGTTTAGGTTTAGGGTTAGGTTTTGGGTTTGCGTTAGGGTTAAGTTTAGGGTTAGGGTTAGGGTTAGGGTTTGGGTTTGGATAAGGGTTAGCGTTAGGTTTAGGCTTAGGGTTTGGGTTTGGGTTCCGGTTAGGGTTAGGTTTTGGGTTTCCGATAGGGTTAGGGTTAGGGTTAGTGTTAGGGTTTGGGTTTCGGTTATGGTTATGGATAGGGTTAGGGTTAGGGTTAGGTTACGATTAGGGTTAGGTTCAGGGTTTGGGTTAGGGTTAGGTTTAGGGTTATATTTTGGGTTAGGGTTAGGGTTAGGATTAGGGTTAGGGTTTGGGTTAGGGTTAGGTTTAGGTTTTGATTTCGGTTAATGTTAGGGTTAGTGTTAAGTTTAGGGTTTGGGTTATGGTTAGGGTTAGGGTTAGTGTTACGATTAGGGTTAATTTTAGGGTTTGAGTTTGGGTTAGGGTTAGGGTTAGGGTTTGGGTTAGGATTAGGGTTACGGTGTGGTTTTGAGTTAGGGTTAGGGTTAGGTTTTGGGTTTGGGTAAGGGTTAGGTTTAGATTTAGGGTTAGGGTTTGGGTTTGGGTTTGGGTTAGGGTTAGGGTTAGGGTTAGGGTTAGGGTTTGGGTTTGGGTTTGTGTTAGGGTTAGGGTTAGGGTTAGGGTTTGGGTTTGGTTTGATTAAGGGTTAGGTTTAGGTTTAGGGTTAGGGTTTGGGTTTAAGTAAGGTTAGGGTTAGGGTTAAGATTAGGGTTAATTTTAGGGTTTGGGTATCAGTTAGGATTACGATTAGGGTTAAGTTTATGGTTTGGGTTAGGGTTAGGGTTAGGGTTAGGGGTAGGGTTAGGGTTAGGGTTAGGGTTTTGGTTTGCGTTAGGGTTAGGGTTAGGGTTTGGGTTAGTGTTAGGGTTAGTTTTAGTGTTCGGGTTAGGATTTGGGTTAGGATTAGGGTTAGGGTTATTGTTAGGGTTAGGGTTTGGTTTAGGGTTAGGGTTAGGGTTAGGTTTAGGTTTTGGGTTAGGTTTAGGGTTAGGGATATGGTGTGGGTTCGGTTTCGAATTAGGGTTAGGGTTAGGGTTTGAGTTAGGGTTAGGGTTAGGGTTAGGGATAAGGTTTGGGTTAGGGTTAGGGTTAGGGTTAGGGTTAGCGTTAGGGGTAGGTTTTGGGATTGCGATAGGTTTAGGGTTTGGTTTTGGGTTAGTGTTAGGGTTAGCATTTGGGTTAGGGTTAGGGTTAGGGTTAAGTTTAGGGTTTGCGTTAGGGTTAGGGTTACGGTGTGGGTTTGTGTTAGGGTTAGGGTTAGGGTTTGAGTTAGTGTTAGGGTTAGTTTTAGTGTTAGGTTTAGGATTTGGGTTAGGGTTAGGGTTAGTATTATGGTTACATTTAGGGTTAAGTTTACGGTTTGGGTTCGAGTTAGGTTTAGGGTTAGGGTTTGGGTTATTGTTAGGGTTTAGTGTTAGGGTTAGGTTTAGGGTTTGGGTTGGGGTTAGGGTTAGGGTTAGGGTTAGGGTTAGGGTTTGGTTTAGGGTTAGGGTTAGGCTTAGGTTTAGGTTTTGGGTTAGGTTTAGGGTTAGGGATATGGTTTGGGTTCGGGTTCGAATTAGGGTTAGGGTTAGGTTTTGAGTTAGGGTTATGGTTAGGGTTAGTTATAAGGTTTGGGTTAGGGTTAGAGTTAGGGTTAAGGTTTGAGTTTGGGTTTGGTTAAGGGTTAGGGTTACGTTTAGGGTTAGGGTTTGTGTTTGGGTTAGGGTTATGGTTATGGTTTCGGTTTCGGTTAGGGTTAGGGTTAGGGTTAGTGTTAGGGTTAGTGTTATGGTTTGATTAGGGTTAGGGTTTGGGTTAGAGTTACTGATTGGTTTAGGGTTAAGGTTATGGTTAGGGTTTGGGTTAGGGTAAGGGTTAGGGTTAGGGTTAGGGTTATGGTTATGGTTATGGTTAGGGTTAGGGTTAGGGTTACCATTAGGGTTAAGTTTAGGTTTTGGGTTTGGGTTAGGTTTAGTGTTAGGGTTACGTTTACGGTTAGGTATAGGGTTAGGGTTTGGGTTATGGTCAGGGTTTGGTTTAAGTTTAGGGTTAGTGTTAGGCATAGGGTTAGGGATAGGGTTAGGGTTAGGGTTAGGGTTAGGGTTAGGGTTAGGGTTAAGGTTAGGGTTTGGGTAAGGGTTAGGGTTAGTTTTTGGATTAGGGTTAGTTTTAGCATTAAGGTTAGGGTTAGGGTTAGGTTTAGGATTAGGGTTTGGTTAGGGTTTGGGGTAGGATTAGGGTTAATTTTAGGGTTTGGGTTAGGGTTAGGGTTAGGGTTAGGGTTAGGGTTAGGGTTAGGGTTAGGGTTAGCGTGAAGGTTATGTTTAGGGTATTGGTTAGGGTTAGGGTTTAGGGTTAGGGTTAGGAATAGGGTTAGGGTTAGAGTTTGAGTTAGGGTTAGGGTTAGGGTTAGGGTTAGGTTTAGTGTTAGAGGTTGGGTTTGTGTTAGGGTTAGGGTTAGGATTAGGGTTAGGGTTAGGGTTAGGATTAGGGTTAGGGTTAGGGTTAGCGTTAGGGTTAGGGTTAGGGTTAGGGTTAGGGTTAGGGTTAGGTTTAATGTTAGGGTTTTGATTAGGGTTAGGGTTAGGATTAGAGTTAGGGTTAGGGTTTTGGTTTCGGTTAATATTAGGGTTAGGATTTGGGTTAGTGTTAGGGTTAGGGTTAGTGTTAGGGTTAGGGTTTGGTTTAGGGTTAGGGTTAGAGTTAGGATTAGGATTACGGTTAGGCTTAGGGTTCGGGTTAGGTTTAGGTTTAGGGTTAGTGTTAGGTTTAGG
This sequence comes from Eospalax fontanierii, assembly GCA_035773235.1. NCBI lineage: Eukaryota > Metazoa > Chordata > Mammalia > Rodentia > Spalacidae > Eospalax > Eospalax fontanierii. The sequence goes on along the minus strand of JAJHUQ010000065.1, from coordinate 1,134,648 downwards.
GTTAGGGTTAGAGTTAGGGTTAGTGTTTTGGTTTGGGTTAGGGTTAGGCTTAGAGTTTGGTTTAGTGTTAGGGTTAGGGTTAGTGTTAGGTTTAGTGTTTGGGTTAGGGTTAGGGTTAGTATTAGGGTTACTTTTAGCGTTAAGTTTAGGGTTTGGATTTCGGTTAGGTTTAGGGTTAGGGTTAGGGTTATGGTTAAGATTAGGGTTAGGGTTTGGGTTAAGGTTAGGGATAGGTTAGGGTTAGGAATAGGTTTAGGGTTAGGGTTACGGCTTGGGTTAGGGTTAGCGTTAGGCTTCGGGTTTGGGTTAGGTTTAGGTTTAGGGTTTGGGTTAGGGTTATGGTTAGTGTTAGGGTTTGCGTTTGGGTTAGGGTTAGGGATAGGGTTTGGGTTAAAGTTTGGGGTTAGGGTTAATGTTTGGCTTTGGGTTAGGGTTAGGTTTAGGTTTAGGGTTAAGGTTTGGGTTTGTGTTAGGGTTAGGGTTAGGTTTAGGGTTAGGGTTAGGTTTAGGTTTTGTTTTAGGGTTAGGGTTAGGTTTAGGGTTTGGGTTAGGTTTAGGTTTAGGGTTAGGGTTAGGGTTAGGGTTAGGGTTTGGGTTAGGTTTAGGGTTAGATTTTGGGTTAGGGTTAGGGTTAGGATTAGGGTTAGGGATAGGTTTAGGGATAGGGTTTGGGTGAGGGTTAGGGTTAGGGTTAGGGTTAGGGTTTGTGTTAGGGTTAGGGTTAGGTTTAAGTTTACGTTTTGGGTTAGGGTTAGGGTTAGGGTTAGGGGTTGGGTTTGGGTTAGGTTTAGGGTTAGGGTTAGGTTTAGGATTAGGGTTAAGGTTAGGGTTAGGATTAGGTGTAGGTTTAGGGTTAGGGTTATAGTTAGGGTTAGGGTTAGGGTTAGGGTTAGGATTAGGGTTAGGGTTAGGGTTAGGATTAGAGTTAGGGTTAGGATTTTTTTTTGCATTAGGGTTAGGGTTAGGGTTTGGTTAAGTGTTAGGGTTAGGGTTAGTGTTAGTGTTAGGGTTGGGCTTAGAGTTACGGTTAGGTTTATGTTTAGGTTTTGGTATAGATTTAGTGTTAGGTTTGGGTTTGGATTAGGATTAGGGATAGGGTTAGGGTTAGGGTTAGGGTTAGGATTTAGGGTTAGGGTTAGGGTTAGGGTTAGGGTTAGCCTTAGGTTTAGGATTAGTATTAGGATTAGGTTTAGTGTTAGGGTTTCTGTTAGGGTTTGGGTTTGTTTTAGGGTTAAGGATAGGGTTAGGGTTAGGGTTAGGGTTACGATTAGGGTTAGGTTTAGGGTTTGCATTTCGGTTAGGGTTAGGCTTAGGGTTAGGGTTAGGGTTAGAGTTAGGGTTAGGGTTAGGGTTTGGATTAGGGTTAGGGTTATGGTTTGGGTTTGAGTTAGGGTTAGGATTAGGGTTTGGGTTTCGGTTAGGGTTAGGGTTAGGTTTAGGTTTAGGGTTAGGTTTTGGGTTTGCGTTAGGGTTAGGTTTAGGGTTAGGGTTAGGGTTAGGGTTTGGGTTTGGGTAAGGGTCAGCGTTAGGTTTAGGCTTAGGGTTTGGGTTTGGGTTCGGGTTAGGGTTAGGTTTTGGGTTTCGGTTAGGGTTAGGGTTAGGGTTAGGGTTAGTGTTAGGGTTTGGGTTTCGGTTATGGTTATGGATAGGTTTAGGTTTAGGGTTAGGGTTACGATTAGGGTTAGGTTCAGGGTTTGGGTTAGGGTTAGGTTTAGGGTTAGGGTTTGGGTTAGGGTTAGGGTTAGGATTAGGGTTAGGGTTTGGGTTAGGGTTAGGTTTAGTTTTTGATTTCGGTTAATGTTAGGGTTATTGTTACGTTTAGGGTTTGGGTTATGGTTATGGTTAGGGTTAGTGTTACGATTAGGGTTAATTTTAGGGTTTGAGTTTGGGTTAGGGTTAGGGTTAGGGTTTGGGTTAGGATTAGGGTTACGGTTTGGTTTTGAGTTAGGGTTAGGGTTAGGTTTTGGGTTTGGGTAAGGGTTAGGTTTAGATTTAGGGTTAGGGTTTAGGTTTGGGTTTGGGTTAGGGTTAGGGTTAGGGTTAGCGTTAGGGTTTGGGTTTAAGATTAGTGTTAGGGTTAGGGTTAGCGTTAGGGTTTGAGTTAGGGTTAGGGTTTGGGTTAGGGTTAGGGTTAGGGTTAGGGGTTGG
>JAJHUQ010000065.1:1115000-1125000 GCA_035773235.1 Eospalax fontanierii | reverse complement strand
TGTTAGGATTAGGGATAGGGTTAGGGTTTGGGTTAGGTTTGGTTTAGCGTTAGGGTTAGGATTAGGTTAGGTTTTGTTTTAGGTTTAGTGTTAGTGTTAGTGTTTGGGTTCGGGTTAGGGTTAGGGTTAGGCTTATTGTTTGGGTTAAGGTTAGGGTTAGGGTTAGGGTTAGGAATATGGTCAGGGTTGGGGTTATGGTTAGGGTTTTGTTTCGGGATTGGGTTAGGGTTAGGTTTAGGTTTTGGGTTAGGGTTAGTGTTAGGGTTAGGTTTTGGGTTAGGGTTAGTGTTAGGGTTAGGTTTTGGGTTAGGGTTAGGGTTAGGATTAGGGTTAGGGTTAGGTTTAGTGTTAGGGTTTGAGTTAGGGTTAGGGTTAGGGTTAGGGTTTGAGTTAGGATTAGGGTTAGGGTTAGGGTTTGGGTTAGGGTTAGGGTTAGGGTTAGGGTTAGGGTTAGGGTTAGGTTTAGGGTTAGGATTTGGGTTAGGGTAAGATTTAGGTTTTGATTTGGGTTAGTGTTAGGGTTATGGTTAATGTTAAGTTTAGGGTTTGTGTTAGGGTTAGGGTTAGATTTAGGGTTAGGCTTAGGGTTAGGGTTTAGGTTTAAGATTAGTGTTAGGGTTAGGGTTAGCGTTAGGGTTTGAGTTAGGGTTAGGGTTTGGGTTAGGGTTAGGGTTAGGGTTAGGGGTTGGGTTTCGGTTAGGGTTAGGGTTAGGGTTAGGATTAGGGTTAGTGTTAGGGTTAGGATTAGGGTTTGGGTTCGAGTTAGGTTTAGGGTTAGGGTTAGGGTTAGGAAGAGGGTTTGGGTTAGGGTTAGGGTTAGGGTTAGGGTTAGCGTTTGGGTTAGGGTTAGGGTTAGGGTTAAGTTTAGGGTTTGCGTTAGGGTTAGGGTTACGGTGTGGGTTTGTGTTAGGGATAGTGTTAGGGTTTGTGTTTGTGTTAGGGTTAGGTTTAGGTTTAGTTTTAGGGTTTGGGTTTGGGTTAGGTTTAGGGTTAGGAATAAGGTTAGTGTTTGGGTTAGGGTTTGGTTTAGGGTTTGGTTTAGGTGTTGGGTTAGGTTTAGAGTTAGGGTTAGGGTTTGGGTTAGGGTTAGGGTTAGGGTTACGTTTAGGGTTTAGGGTTAGTGTTAGGTGTAGGTTTTGGGTTAGGCTTAGGATTAGGATTAGGTTTAGGGTTAGGTTTAGGGTTAGGGTTTGGGTTAGGGTTAGGGTTAGGTTTAGGGTTTGAGTTAGGGTTACGTTTAGGGTTAGGGTTAGGGTTAGGGTTAGGGTTTAGGGTTAGGGTTAGGGTTACGGTGTGATTTTGGGTTAGTGATAGGATTAGGGTTTGTGTTTGGGTTAGGGTTAGGTTTAGGTTTAGGTTTAGGTTTTGGGTTTATATTAGTGTTAGGGTTATGGTTTGTGTTAGGGTTAGGGTTAGGAGTAGGGTTAGGGTTAGGATTAGTGTTAGGGTTTGGTTTAGGGTTTGGGTTAGTGTTAGGTGTAGGTGGTGGGGTAGGGGTAGAGTTAGGGGTAGGGTTGGGGTTATGGTTAGGGTTGGGGTTAGGATTAGGTTTAGGGTGAGGGTTAGGTTTAGGGTTCGGGTTTAGGGTTAGGATTACGTTTAGGGTTTGGGTTAGGATTAGGGTAAGGGAGAGGGTTGGGTTAGGATAAGGGATAGGGTTAGGGTTAGGGTTAAGGTTTGTTTTAGGGTTAGGAATAGGGTTAGGTTTTGGTTTGGGGTTAGGGCTACGGTGCGGGTTTGGTTTAGTGATAGGTTTAGGGTTTGGGATTGGGTTAGGGTTAGGGTTAGGGTTAGGGTTTGGCTTAGGGTTTGGTTTAGGGTTACTGTTAGGTTAGGGTTAGTGTTAGGGTTAGGATGTGGTTTAGGATTCGGTTTAGGGTTAGGGTTATTGTTTGGGTTAGGGTTAGGTTTAGGGTTAGGGTTACGGTTAGCGTTAGGGTTAGGGTTAGGATTAGGGTTAAGGTTAGGTTTAGGGTTAGGTTTAGGGTTACGGTTTGGGTTTGGATTAGGGTTAGGATTAGGATTAGGTTTAGGGTTAGGGTTTTGGTTAGGGTTACGCTTAGGGTTAGGATTAGGGTTAGGTTTAGGGTTTTGTTAGGGTTAGGGTTAGGGTTAGGGTTAGGGTTAGGATTAGGGTTATGGATAGGTTTAGTGTTTTGGTTTGGGTTAGGGTCAGGGTTAGGGTTTGGGTTATTGTTAGTATTAGGTTTAGTGTTGGGGTTAGGGTTTGAGTTAGGGTTAGAGTTAGGGTTAGGGTTAAGTTTTGGCTTAGGGTTAGGGTTAGGGTTAGGGTTTGACTTTGAGTTAGGTTTAGGGTTAACATTAGGGTTAAGGTTAGGGTTAGTGTTATGGTTTGATTAGGGTTAGGATTAGTGTTAAGTTTTGGGTTAGGGTTAGGTTTAGGTTTTGATTTGGGTTAGTATTAGCGTTAGGGTTAGTGTTAAGTTTAGGGTTTGGGTTAGGGTTATGGTTAGGGTTAGGGATACGATTAAGGTTAAATTTACGGTTTGGGTTTGGGTTAGGTTTAGGGTTAGGGTTATGGTTAGGGTTAGGTTTAGTGTTAGGGTTAGGGTTAGGGTTTGGTTTAAGGTTAGGGTTAGGGTTACGGTTAGGGTTAGGGTTGAGGGTTGGGGTAGGGTTAGAGGTGGCGTTAAGTTTTGAGTATTGGTGTGGATAAGGGTTAGGTTTAGGTTTAGGGTTAGGGTTTGGGTTTGGGTCAAGGTTGGGTTAGGATTTGGGTTTCGTTTAGGGTTAGGGTTAGGGTTAGGGTTAGTGAAAGTGTTGTTGTTATTGTTTTATTAGGGTTAGGGTTAGGGTTATTGTTAGGGTTTGTTTAGGGTTAGGATTAGGATTAGGGTTTGGGTTAGGGTTAGGGTTAGGGTTAGGGTTAGCGTTAGGGTTAGGGTTTGGGTCAGGGTTAGGTTTAGGTTTTGATTTGGATTAGTGTTAGGGTTAGGGTTATGTTAAGTTTAGGGTTTGGGTTAGGGTTCGTGTTAGGGTTAGGGTTACGATTAGGGTTAAGTTTAGGTTTTGGGTTTGGGTAAGGTTTAGTTTTAGGGTTAGGGTTAGGGTTAGGGTTAGATTTTGGTTGACGGTTTGGGTTAGGGTTAGGTTTAGATTTTAGGTTAGGGTTAAGGTTAGGGGTAGGGTTTGCATTAGGGTTAGGGTTAGGGTTAGGGTTAAGGTTAGGGTTTGTGTTAGGGTTAGGGTTAGTTTTTGGCTTAGGGTTAGGGTTAGGATTAAGGTTATGGTTAGGTTTAGGGTTAGGGTTTGGGTTAGGGTAAGGGTTAGGGTTTGAGTTAGGGTTAGGGTTAGGGTTAGGGTTTGGGTTAGGGTTAGGGTTAGGGTTAGGGATTGGGTTTGGGTTAGGGTTAGGGTTAGTTTTAGGTTTTGATTTGGGTTAGTGTTAGGGTTACGGTTAGTGTTAAGTTGAGGGTTTGGTTTAGGGTTAGGGTTAGGGTTAGGGTTACGATTAGGGTTAAGTTTAGGGTTTGGTTTTGGGTTAGGTTTAGGTTTAGGGTTAGGGTTAGGGTTAGGGTTAGGTTTAGGGTTAGGGTTAGGGTAAGGGTTTGGGTTAAGGTTAGGGTTAGGGTTAGGGTTAGGAATAGGATTAGGTTTAGTGTTAGGGTTAGAGTTTGGGTTAGGGTTAGTGTTAGGGTTAGGGTTTGGGTTAGAGTTAGGGTTAGGGTTAGGGTTTGGGTTTGGGTTAGGTTTAGGGTTAGGGTTTGGGTTAATGTTTGGGGTTAGGGGTTATGGGTTAGGTTTAGGGTTAGGGTTTGGGTAAGGGTTAGAGTTAGGTTTAGGGTTAGTGTTTGGGTTAAGGTTAGGGTTAGAGTTAGGGTTTTGGTTTGGCTTAGGGTTAGGGTTAGGTTTAGGGTTAGTGTTAGGGTTTGGGTTTGGGTTATGGTTATGGATAGGGTTAGGTTTAGGGTTAGGGTTATTGTTTGGGTTAGGGTTAGGTTTAGGGTTAGCGTTAGGGTTTGGTTTTGGGTTAGGGTTAGGTTTAGGGTTAGGGTTACGGTTAGCGTTAGGGTTAGGGTTAGGATTAGGGTTAGGGTTAGGTTTAGGGTTAGGTTTAGGGTTACGGTTTGGGTTTGGATTAGGGTTAGGTTTAGGATTAGGTTTAGGGTTAGGGTTTTGGTTAGGGTTATGTTTAGGGTTAGGATTAGGGTTAGGTTTAGGGTTTTGTTAGGGTTAGGGTTAGGGTTAGGGTTAGGGTTATGGTTAGGATTAGGGTTAGGGATAGGGTTAGTGTTTTGGTTTGGATTAGGGTCAGGGTGTGGGTTTGGGTTATTGTTAGTATTAGGGTTAGTGTTGGGGTTAGGGTTTGAGTTAGGGTTAGAGTTAGGGTTAGGGTTAAGGTTTGGGTTAGGGTTAGGTTTAGGGTTAGGGTTAGGGTAAGGGTTTGGGTTAAGGTTAGGGTTAGGGTTAGGGCTAGCAATAGGATTAGGTTTAGTGTTAGGGTTACAGTTTGGGTTAGGGTTAGCGTTAGGGTTAGGGTTTGGGTTAGAGTTAGGGGTAGGGTTAGGGTTTGGGTTTGGGTTAGGTTTAGGGTTAGGGTTTGGGTTAATGTTTGGGGTTAGGGGTTATGGGTTAGGTTTAGGGTTAGGGTTTGGGTAAGGGTTAGAGTTAGGTTTAGGGTTAGTGTTTGGGTTAAGGTTAGGGTTAGAGTTAGGGTTTTGGTTTGGCTTAGGGTTAGGGTTAGGTTTAGGGTTAGTGTTAGGGTTTGGGTTTGGGTTATGGTTATGGATAGGGTTAGGTTTAGGGTTAGGGTTATTGTTTGGGTTAGGGTTAGGTTTAGGGTTAGCGTTAGGGTTTGGTTTTGGGTTAGGGTTAGGTTTAGGGTTAGGGTTACGGTTAGCGTTAGGGTTAGGGTTAGGATGAGGGTTAGGGTTAGGTTTAGGGTTAGGTTTAGGGTTACGGTTTGGGTTTGGATTAGGGTTAGGTTTAGGATTAGGTTTAGGGTTAGGGTTTTGGTTAGGGTTATGTTTAGGGTTAGGATTAGGGTTAGGTTTAGGGTTTTGTTAGGGTTAGGGTTAGGGTTAGGGATAGGGTTAGGGTTATGGTTAGGATTAGGGTTAGGGATAGGGTTAGTGTTTTGGTTTGGATTAGGGTCAGGGTGAGGGTTTGGGTTATTGTTAGTATTAGGGTTAGTGTTGGGGTTAGGGTTTGAGTTAGGGTTAGAGTTAGGGTTAGGGTTAAGGTTTGGGTTAGGGTTAGGGTTAGGGTTAGGTTTTGGGTTTCGGTTAGTTTTAGGGTTAGGGTTAGAGTTAGGGTTAGTGTTAGTGTTTGGGTTTGGGTTATGGTTATGGATATGGATATGGATAGGGTTAGGGTTAGAGTTAGGGTTACGATTAGGGTCAGGTTTAGGGTTTGGGTTAGGGTTAGGTTTAGGGTTAGGGTCAGGGTTAGGTTTAGGGTTAGGGTTAGGGTAAGTGTTTGGGTTAAGGTTAGGGTTAGGGTTAGGAATAGAGTTAGGTTTAGGGTTATGGTTACGGTTTGGGTTAGGGTTAGGGTTAGGGTTTGGTTTAGGGTTAGAGTTACGGTGTGGGTTTGAGTTAGTCTTAGGATTAGGGTTTGTGTTTGGGTTAGGGTTAGGTTTAGGTTTAGGGTTAGGTTTTGGGTTTGCGTTAGGTTTAGGTTTAGGGTTAGGGTTTGGGTTTGGGTAAGGCTTAGGGTTAGGGTTAGGTTTAGGCTTAGGGTTTGGGTTTGGGTTAGGGTTAGGATTAGGGTTTTGGTTTCGGTAGTGTTAGGGCTAGTGTTAGGGTTTGGGTTTGGGTTATGGTTATGGATAGGGTTAGGGTTAGGGTTAGGGTTACGATTAGGGTTAGGTTTAGGGTTTGGGTTTCGGTTAGGTTTAGGGTTAGGGTTACGGTTAGAGTTAGGGTTAGGGTTAGGGTTTCGGGTTAAGGTTAGTTTTAGGGTTAGGGTTAGGGTTGGGTTTGAGTTAGGTTTAGGGTTAGCATTAGGGTTAAAGTTAGGGTTGTGTTATGGTTTGATTAGGGTTAGGGTTAGGGTTAGGGATAGGGTTAGGGTTTGGGTTAGTGTTAGGGTTAGGGTTAGGGTTTGGGTTAGGGTTAGGGTTAGGGTTAATGTTAGGGTTTGGGTTAGGGTTAGGTTTAGGTTTTGATTTCGGTTAGTGTTAGGGTTAGTGTTAAGTTTAGGGTTTGGGTTATGGTTAGGGTTAGGGTTAGGGTTACGATTAGGGTTAATTTTAGGGTTTGAGTTTGGGTTAGGTTTAGGGTTAGGATTTGGTTTAGGGTTAGGGTTAGGGTTTGGGTTAGGGTTAGGGTTAGGGTTACTGTTAGGTTTAGGGTTAGGGTTTGGGTTAGGTTGAGGTTTAGGTTTTGATTTGGGTTAGTCTTAGGGTTAGGGTTAGTGTTAAGTTTAGGGTTTGCGTTAGGGTTAGGTTTAGGGTTAGGGTTACGATTAGGGTTAAGTTTAGCGTTTGGGTTTGGGTTATGTTTAGGATTAGGGTTAGGGTTAGGGTTAGGGTTAGGGTTAGGTTTAGGTTTAGGGTTAGGTTTAGGTTTAGGGTTAGGTTTTGGGTTTGCGTTAGGGTTAGTTTTAGGGTTAGGATTAGGGTTAGGGTTTCGGTTTGGGTAAGGGTTAGGTTTGGGTTTAGGCTTAGGGTTTGGGGTTGAGTTAGGGTTAGGGTTAGGGTTTGGGTTTCGTTTAGGGTTAGGGGTAAGGTTAGGGTTAGTGTTAGGGCTAGTGTTAGGGTTTGGGTTTGGGTTAGGGTTATGGATTAGGGTTAGGTTTAGGGTTAGGGTTAGGGTTAGGGTTACAATTAGGGTTAGGTTTAGGGTTTGGGTTTCGGTTAGGTTTAGGGTTAGCGTTAGGGTTAGGGTTAGGGTTAGCGTTTAGGGTTAAGGTTAGTGTTAGTGTTAGTGTTAGGGTTTGGGTTAGGGTTAGTGTTAGGTTTAGGATAAGGGTTAGAGTTAGTGTTAGGGTTAGTGTTTGGGTTAAGGTTTGGGTTAGGATTAGGCTTAAGGTTAGGGTTAGGGTTTGCGTCGGGGTTAGGTTTAGGTTTTGATTTGGGTTAGTGTGAGGGTTAGGGTTAGTGTTAAGCTTAGGGTTTGGGTTAGGGTTCGGGTTAGGGTTAGGGTTACGATTAGGGTTAAGTTTAGGTTTTGGGTTTGGGTAAGGTTTAGTGTTAGGGTTAGGGTTAGGGTTAGGTTTAGTGTTAGGGTTAGGGTTAGGGTTTGGTTTAAGTTTGGGTTTAGGGTTAGGGTTAGGGTTAGGGTTACGGTTTGGGTTAGAGTTAGGGTTAGGCTTAGGGTTAGGGTTAGGGTTAGGGTTAGGGTTAGGGTTAGGGTTAGGGTTATCGTTAGGGTTACGGTTTGGTTTAGGGTTAGGGTTAGGGTTAGGGTTAGGGTTAGGGTTAGGTTTAGGTTTACAATTACGGTTAGGTTTAGGGTTTAGGGTTAGGGTAAGGTTTTGGGTTAAGTTTAGGGTTAGGGTTAGGAATAGGGTTAGGTTTACAGTTATGGTTATGGTTTGGGTTAGGGTTAGCGTTAGCGTTAGGGTTTGGGTTAGAGTTAGGGTTAGGTTTAGGGTTTGGGTTTGGGTTAGGCTTAGGGTTAGGGTTTGGATTAGGGTTAGGGTTAGGGTTTGGGTTAGGTTTAGGGTTACGGTGTGGGTTTGAGTTAGTGTTAGGATTAGGGTTTGGGTTTGGGTTAGGGTTAGGTTTAGGTTCAGGGTTAGGTTAGGGCTATGGTTTGTTTTCGGGTTCGATTTAGGGTTAGGGTTAGTGTTTGAGTTAGGGTTAGGGTTAGGGTTAAGGTTTGAGATAGGGTTAGAGTTAGTGTTAAAGTTTGAGTTTGGGTTTGGTTAAGGGTTAGGTTTAGGTTTAGGGTTAGGGTTTGGGTTTGGGTTAGGGTTGGGTTAGCATTTGGGTTTCGGTTAGGGTTAGGGTTATGTTTAGGGTTAGTGAAAGGGTTGTTGTTATTGTTTTATTAGGGTTAGGGTTAGGGTTAGGGTTAGGGTTTGTTTAGGGTTAGGTTTAGGGTTAGGGTTTGGGTTAGGGTTAGGGTTAGGGTTAGCGTTAGGGTTAGGGTTTGGGTCAGGGTTAGATTTAGGTTTTGATTTGGGTTAGTGTTAGGGTTAGGGTTAGTGTTAAGCTTAGGGTTTGGGTTAGGGTTCGGGTTAGGGTTAGGGTTACTATTAGGGTTAAGTTTAGGTTCTGGGTTTGGGTAAGGTTTAGTGTTAGGGTTAGGGTTAGGGTTAGGTTTAGGGTTAGGGTTAGGGTTAGGGTTTGGTTTAAGGTTGGGTTTAGGTATAGGGTTAGGGTTAGGGTTAGGAATAGGGTTAGGGTTAGGGTTAGGGTTAGGGTTAGCGTTAGGGTTACGGTTTGGGTTAGGGTTAGGGTTAGGGTTAGGGTTAGGGTTAGGTTTACGATTATGGTTACGTTTAGGGTTTGGGTTAGGGTTAGGTTTAGGGTTAGGGTCAGGGTTAGGTTTAGGGTTAGGGTTAGGGTAAGGTTTTGGGTTAAGGTTAGGGTTAGGGTTAGGAATAGGGTTAGGTTTAGGGTTAGGGTTACGGTTTGGGTTAGGGTTAGCGTTAGCATTAGGGTTTGGGTTAGAGTTAGGTTTATGGTTAGGGTTTGGGTTTGGGTTACCTTTAGGTTTAGGGTTTGGGTTAATGTTTGGGGTTAGGGGTTATTGTTTAGGTTTAGGGTTATGGTTAGGGTTAGGGTTAGGGTTAGGTTTAGGTTTAGGTTTAGGTTTAGGTTTAGGGTTAGGTTTTGTGTTTGCGTTAGGGTTAGTTTTAGGGTTAGGGTTAGGGTTAGGGTTTCGGTTTGGGTAAGGGTTAGGTTTGGGTTTAGGCTTAGGATTTGGGTTTGGGTTAGGGTTAGGGTTAGGGTTTGGGTTAAGGTTAGGGTTTATGTTCAGGTTAGCATTAGGGTTAGGATTAGGATTAGGGTTAGGGTTAGGGTTCGGGTTTGGGTTAGGTTTTGGGTTAGGGTTAGGTTTATTGTTACGGGTTTGGGGTAGGTTTAGAGTTTCAGTTAGGGTAAGGTTAGGGTTAGAGTTAGGGTTAGGGTAAGGCGTTGGGTTTGGTTTAGGGTTAGGGTTAGGGTTAGGGTTAGGATTAGGGTTAGGGTTAGGGTTAGAATTATTGTTAGGTTTAGTGTTTGGGTTAGGGTTAGCGTTAGGGTTAGGATTAGGGTTAGGTTTAGGGATGGGATTAGAGTTAGGATTAGAGTTTTGGTTTTAGTTAGGGTTAGGGTTAGGGCTTGGGTTAGTGTTAGGTTTAGTGTTAGTGTTAGGGTTAGGGTTTGGTTCAGGGTTAGGGTTAGTATTAGGTTTATGATTAGGGTTAAGTTTAGGGTTTGTGTTTGGTGTAGGTTTAGGGTTAGGGTTAGGGTTAGGGTTTAGGGTTAGTGTTAGGTTTAGGATTTGGGTTAGGGTTAGGGTTAGGGTTAGGGTTTGAGTTAGTGTTAGGGTTAGGTTTAGGGTTAGGGTTTGGGGTAGGGTTAGGGTTAGGGTTAGGATTAGTGTTAGGGTTAGTGATAGGATTAGAGTTAGGGTTAGGGTTTTGGTTAGGGTAAGGGTTAGTGTTAGGGTTTGAGTTAGTGTTAGGGTTAGGTTTAGGGTTAGGGTTTCGGTTCGGGTCAGAGTTATGGTTATGGTTAGTGTTTGAGTTAGGATTATGTTACGTTTAGTGTTAGGGTTTGAGTTAGTGTTATGGTTAGGGTTAGGGTTTGAGTTTGAGTTAGGTTTACGGTTAGCATTAGGGTTAAGGTTAGGGTTAGGTTTATGGTTTGATTAAGGTTAGGCTTAGGGTTAGGGTTTGGGTTAGGGTTAGGTTTAGTGTTAGTATTAGGGTTAGGGTTTGGGTCAGGGTTAGGGTTAGTATTAGGGTTATGATTAGGGTTAAGTTTAGGGTTTGTGTTTGGTGTAGGTTTAGGGTTAGGATTAGGGTTAGGTATAGGGTTAGGGTTTGGGGTAGGTTTAGGGTAAGGTTTAGATTTTGATTTGGGTTAGTGTTAGGGTTA
>JAJHUQ010000065.1:1085000-1107500 GCA_035773235.1 Eospalax fontanierii | reverse complement strand
GTCAGGGTTAGGGTTAGGATTAGGGTTTGGGTTTCGGTTAGGGTTAGGGTTAGGTTTAGGTTTAGGGTTAGGTTTTGGGTTTGCGTTAGGGTTAGGTTTAGGGTTAGGGTTAGGGTTAGGGTTTGGGTTTGGGTAAGGGTCAGCGTTAGGTTTAGGCTTAGGGTTTGGGTTTGGTTTCGGGTTAGGGTTAGGTTTTGGGTTTCGGTTAGGATTAGGGTTAGGGTTAGGGTTAGTGTTAGGGTTTGGGTTTCGGTTATGGTTATGGATAGGTTTAGGTTTAGTGTTAGGGTTACGATTAGGGTTAGGTTCAGGGTTTGGGTTAGGGTTAGGTTTAGGGTTAGGGTTTGGGTTAGGGTTAGGGTTAGGATTAGGGTTAGGGTTTGGGTTAGGGTTAGGTTTAGTTTTTGATTTCGGTTAATGTTAGGGTTATTGTTACGTTTAGGGTTTGGGTTATGGTTATGGTTAGGGTTAGTGTTACGATTAGGGTTAATTTTAGGGTTTGAGTTTGGGTTAGGGTTAGGGTTAGGGTTTGGGTTAGGATTAGGGTTACGGTGTGGTTTTGAGTTAGGGTTAGGGTTAGGTTTTGGGTTTGGGTAAGGGTTAGGTTTAGATTTAGGGTTAGGGTTTGGGTTTGGGTTTGGGTTAGGGTTAGGGTTAGGGTTAGCGTTAGGGTTTGGGTTTAAGATTAGTGTTAGGGTTAGGGTTAGCGTTAGGGTTTGAGTTAGGGTTAGGGTTTGGGTTAGGGTTAGGGTTAGGGTTAGGGGTTGGGTTTCGGTTAGGGTTAGGGTTAGGGTTAGGATTAGGGTTAGTGTTAGGGTTAGGATTAGGGTTTGGGTTCGGGTTAGGTTTAGGGTTAGGGTTAGGGTTAGGAAGAGGGTTTGGGTTAGGGCTCGGGTTAGGGTTAGGGTTAGCGTTAGGGGTAGGTTTTGGGATAGCGATAGGTTTAGGGTTTGGTTTTGGGTTAGGGTTAGGGTTAGCGTTTGGGTTAGGGTTAGGGTTAGGGTTAAGTTTAGGGTTTGCATTTGGGTTAGGGTTACGGTGTGGGTTTGTGTTAGGGATAGTGTTAGGGTTTGTGTTTGTGTTAGGGTTAGGTTTAGGTTTAGGTTTAGGGTTTGGGTTTGGGTTAGGTTTAGGGTTAGGGATAGGGTTAGTGTTTGGGTTAGGGTTTGGTTTAGGGTTTGGTTTAGGTTTTGGGTTAGGTTTAGAGTTAGGGTTAGGGTTTGGGTTAGGGTTAGGGTTAGGGTTACGGTTAGGGTTTAGGGTTAGTGTTAGGTGTAGGTTTTGGGTTAGGCTTAGGATTAGGATTAGGTTTAGGGTTAGGTTTAGGGTTAGGGTTTGGGTTAGGGTTAGGGTTAGGTTTAGGGTTTGAGTTAGGGTTACGTTTAGGGTTAGGGTTAGGGTTAGGGTTAGGGTTAGGGTTTAGGGTTAGGGTTAGGTTTATTGTTTGTGTTAAGTTTATGGTTACATTTAGGGTTGAGTTAGAATTAGGGATAGGGTTAGGGTTAAGGTTTGAGTTAGGTTTAGGGTTAGGGTTAGGGTTACGGTTTAGGGTTAGGTTTAGGTTTATTGTTTGTGTTAAGTTTAGTGTTAGGGTTAGGGTTAGTTTAGGATTAGGGATAGGGTTAGGGTTAGGGTTAGGGTTTGGGTTAGGGTTAGGTTTAGGTTTAGGTTTTGTTTTAAGTTTAGTGTTAGGGTTAGATTTAGGGTTCGGGTTAGGGTTAGGGTTAGGGTTAGGGTTATTGTTTGGATTAAGGTTAGGGTTAGGGTTCGGGTAAGAAATATGGTTAGGGTTAGGCTTACGGTTAGGGTTTTGTTTCGGGATTGGGTTAGGGTTAGGTTTAGGTTTTGGGTTAGGGTTAGGGTTAGGGTTAGGGTTTGGGTTAAGGTTAGGGTTAGGGTTACTTTTAGGTTTTGATTTGGGTTAGTGTTAGGGTTATGGTTAGTGTTAAGTTTAAGGTTTGTTTTAGGGTTAGGGTTAGATTTAGGGTTCGGGCTAGGGTTAGGGTTTAGGTTTAAGGTTAGTGTTAGGGTTTGGAATAGGGTTAGGGTTTGAGTTAGGGTTTGGGTTAGGGTCAGGGTTTGGGTTTCGGTTAGGGTTAGGGTTAGGGTTAGGGTTAGGTTTAGGTTTAGGTTTTGATTTGGGTTAGTGTTAGGGTTATGGTTAGTGTTAAGTTTAAGGTTTGTTTTAGGGTTAGGGTTAGATTTAGGGTTCGGGTTAGGGTTAGGGTTTAGGTTTAAGGTTAGTGTTAGGGTTTGGAATAGGGTTAGGGTTTGAGTTAGGGTTAGGGTTAGGTTTAGGGTTAGGGTTTGAGTTAGGGTTAGGGTTAGGGTTAGGGTTAGGATTAGGGTTAGTGTTAGGTTTAGGATTAGGGTTTGGGTTCGGGTTAGGGTTAGGGTTAGGGTTGGGTTTAGTGTTAGTGTTAGTTATAGGGTTTGGGTTAGGATTAGGGATAGGGTGAGGGTTAGGGTTAGGGTTTGGTTTAGGGTTAGGTTTAGGTTTATTTTTAGGTTTTGGTTTAGGGTTAGTGTTAGGGTTAGGGTTTGGGTTCGCGTTAGGGTTAGTCTTAGGGTTAGCGTTAGGGTTAGGGTTAGGTTTAGGGTTTAGGGTTAGGGTTAGGGTTATTGTTTGGGTTAAAGTTAGGGTTAGGGTTAGGGTTAGGAAGATGTTTAGGGTTAGGGTTAGTGTTAGGGTTTGGTTTAGGTTTTGGGTAAGGGTGAGGTTTAGGTTTTGGGTTAGGGTTAGGTTAGGGTTAGGGTTTTTGGTTAGGGTTAGGGTTAGGGTTGAGGTTAGGGTTTGGGTTAGGTTTAGGGTTAGTTTTTGGATTAGAGTTAGGGTTAGGATTACTGTTAAGGCTAGGTTTAGGGTTAGGGTTTGCGTTAAGACTAGGGTTAGGTTTAGAGTTACAGTTAGGGTAAGGTTAGGGTTAGAGTTAGGGTTAGGGTAAGGCGTTGGGTTTGGTTTAGGGTTAGGGTTAGGGTTAGGGTTAGGATTAGGGTTAGGGTTAGGGTTAGAATTATTGTTAGGTTTAGTGTTTGGATTAGGGTGAGCGTTAGGGTTAGGATTAGGGTTAGGGTTAGGGATGGGATTAGAGTTAGGATTAGAGTTTTGGTTTTAGTTAGGGTTAGGGTTAGGGTTTGGGTTAGTGTTAGGTTTAGTGTTAGTGTTAGGGTTAGGGTTTGGGTCAGGGTTAGGGTTAGTATTAGGGTTATGATTAGGGTTAAGTTTAGGGTTTGTGTTTGGTGTAGGTTTAGGTTTAGGGTTAGGGTTAGGGTTTAGGGTTAGTGTTAGGTTTAGGATTTGGGTTAGGGTTAGGGTTAGGGTTAGGGTTTGAGTTAGTGTTAGGGTTAGTGATAGGATTAGAGTTAGGGTTAGGGTTTTGGTTAGGGTAAGGGTTAGGGTTAGGGTTTGAGTTAGTGTTAGGGTTAGGTTTAGGGTTAGGGTTTGGGTTCGGGTCAGAGTTATGGTTATGGTTAGGGTTTGAGTTAGGATTATGTTAGGTTTAGGGTTAGGGTTTGGGTTAGGCTTATGGTTAGGGTTAGGGTTTGAGTTTGAGTTAAGTTTAGGGTTAGCATTAGGGTTAAGGTTAGGGTTAGGTTTATGGTTTGATTAAGGTTAGGGTTAGGGTTAGGGTTTGGGTTAGGGTTAGGTTTAGTGTTAGTGTTAGGGTTAGGGTTTGGGTCAGGGTTAGGGTTAGTATTAGGGTTATGATTAGGGTTAAGTTTAGGGTTTGTGTTTGGTGAAGGTTTAGGGTTAGGATTAGCATTAGAGTTTGGGTTAGGTTTAGCGTAAGGTTTAGATTTTGATTTGGGTTAGTGTTAGGGTTAGGGTTAGTGTTAAGTTTAATGTTTGTGTTAGCGTTAGGGTTAGGGTTGGGGTTACGAATAGGGTTAATTTTAGGGTTTGGGTTTGGTTTAGGGTTAGGTTTAGGGTTAGGGTTAGGGTTAGGTTTAGGGTTAGGGTTAGGGTTAGGGTTTGGGTTAAGGTTAGGGTTAGGTTAGGGTTAGGAATAGGGTTAGGGTTAGGGTTAGGTTTAGGGTTAGCGTTAGGGTTAGGGTTTGGGATAGGGATAGGGATAGGGTTTGGTTTTTGGTTAGGTTTAGGGTTAGGGTTTGGGGTAATGTTTGTGGTTAGGGCTTAGGGGTTAGGTTTAGGGTTAGGGTTAGGGTTAGGGTTAGGGTTTGGGTTAGGGTTAGGGTTACGGTGTGGGTTTGCTTTAGGGATAGGGTAAGGGTTTGGGTTTGGGTTAGGGTTAGGTTTAGGTTTAGGGTTAGGTTTGGGTTTGGGTTACGTTTAGGGTTAGAGATAGGTTTAGGGTTTGCGTTAGGGTTAGGGTTAGTTATAGGGTTACATTTATTGTTAGGTTTTGGTTTAGGGTTTCGGTTAGGGTTCGGTTTAGGTTTTGGGTTAGGGTTAGAGTTAGGGTTAGGGTTTGGGTTAGGGTTATGGTTAGGGTTAGGATTGGGTTTAGGGTTAGTGTTAGGTTTAGGGTTTGGGTTAGGGTTAGGATTAGGAGTAGGGTTAGGGTTAGGTTTAGGGTTAGTGTTTGGGTTAGGGATAGGGTTAGGGTTATGGTTTGAGTTAGTGTTAGGGTTAGGGTTAGGGTTAGGGTTTGGTTTTGGTTTGATTATGGGTTAGGTTTAGGTTTAGGTTTAGGGTTTGGGTTTAAGTAAGGTTAGGGTTAGGGTTAAGATTAGGGTTAATTTTAGGGTTTGGGTATCAGTTAGGATTAGGATTAGGGTTAGGTTTATGGTTTGGGTTAGGGTTAGGGTTAGGGGTAAGGTTAGGGTTAGGGTTAGGGTTTTGGTTTGCGTTAGGGTTAGGGTTAGGGTTTGGGTTAGTGTTAGGGTTAGTTTTAGTGTTCGGGTTCGGATTTGGGTTCGAATTAGTGTTAGGGTTAGGGTTTGGTTTAGGGTTAGGGTTAGGGTTAGGTTTAGGTTTTGGGTTAGGTTTAGGGTTAGGGATACGGTTTGGTTTCGGGTTCGAATTAGTGTTAGGGTTAGGGTTTGAGTTAGGGTTAGGGTTAGGGTTAGGGATATGGTTTGGGTTAGGGTTAGAGTTAGGGTTAAGGTTTGAGTTTGGGTTTGGTTAAGGGTTAGCGTTAGGTTTAGGGTTAGGGTTTGGGTTTGAGTTAGGGTTAGGGTTATGGTTTCGGTTTCGGTTAGGGTTAGGGTTAGGGTTAGGGTTAGGGTTAGGGTTAGGGTTAGGGTTAGGGTTACTGTTATGGTTTGATTAGGGTTAGGGTTAGGGTTAGAGTTAGGGTTTGGGTTAGGGTTAGGGTTATGGTTAGGGTTTGGGTTAGGGTGAGGGTTAGGGTTAGGGGTATGGTTATGGTTAGGGTTAGGGTTAGGGTTAGGGTTAGGGTTACCATTAGGGTTAAGTTTAGGTTTTGGGTTTGTGTTAGGTTTAGTGTTAGGGTTACGTTTACAGTTAGGTATAGGGTTAGGCTTAGGGTTATGGTCAGGGTTTGGTTTAAGTTTAGGGTTAGTGTTAGGCATAGGGTTAGGGATAGGGTTAGGGTTAAGGTTAGGGTTAGGGTTGGGTTAGGATTAGGGATAGGGTTAGGGTTAGGGTTAGGTTTGGTTTAGCGTTAGGGTTAGGATTAGGTTAGGTTTTGTTTTAGGTTTAGTGTTAGTGTTAGGGTTTGGGTTCGGGTTAGGGTTAGGGTTAGGGTTAAGGTTAGGGTTAGGTTAGGGTTAGGAATAGGGTTAGGGTTAGGGTTAGGTTTAGGGTTAGCGTTAGGGTTAGGGTTTGGGATAGGGATAGGGTTAGGGTTTGGTTTTGGGTTAAGTTTAGGGTTAGGGTTTGGGGTAATGTTTGTGGTTAGGGCTTAGGGGTTAGGTTTAGGGTTAGGGTTAGGGTTAGGGTTAGGGTTTGGGTTAGGGTTAGGGTTACGGTGTGGGTTTGCTTTAGGGATATGGTAAGGGTTTGGGTTTGGGTTAGGGTTAGGTTTAGGCTTAGGCTTAGGTTTGGGTTTGGGTTACGTTTAGGGTTAGAGATAGGTTTAGGGTTTGCGTTAGGGTTAGGGTTAGTTATAGGGTTACATTTATTGTTAGGTTTTGGTTTAGGGTTTCGGTTAGGGTTCGGTTTAGGTTTTGGGTTAGGGTTAGAGTTAGGGTTAGGGTTTGGGTTAGGGTTATGGTTAGGGTTAGGATTGGGTTTAGGGTTAGTGTTAGGTTTAGGGTTTGGGTTAAGGTTAGGATTAGGAGTAGGGTTAGGGTTAGGTTTAGGGTTAGGGTTTGGGTTAGGGATAGAGTTAGGGTTATGGTTTGAGTTAGTGTTAGGGTTAGGGTTAGGGTTAGGGTTTGGGTTTGGTTTGATTATGGGTTAGGTTTAGGTTTAGGTTTAGGGTTTGGGTTTAAGTAAGGTTAGGGTTAGGGTTAAGATTAGGGTTAATTTTAGGGTTTGGGTATCAGTTAGGATTAGGATTAGGGTTAGGTTTATGGTTTGGGTTAGGGTTAGGGTTAGGGGTAGGGTTAGGGTTAGGGTTAGGGTTTTGGTTTGCGTTAGGGTTAGGGTTAGGGTTTGGGTTAGTGTTAGGGTTAGTTTTAGTGTTCGGGTTCGGATTTGGGTTAGGATTAGGGTTAGGATTAGGGTTAGGGTTAGGGTTTGGTTTAGGGTTAGGCTTAGGGTTAGGTTTAGGTTTTGGGTTAGGTTTAGGGTTAGGGATACGGTTTGGGTTCGGGTTCGAATTAGTGTTAGGGTTAGGGTTTGAGTTAGGGTTAGGGTTAGGGTTAGGGATATGGTTTGGGTTAGGGTTAGAGTTAGGGTTAAGGTTTGAGTTTGGCTTTGGTTAAGGGTTAGCGTTAGGTTTAGGGTTAGGGTTTGGGTTTGGGTTAGGGTTAGGGTTATGGTTTCGGTTTCGGTTAGGGTTAGGGTTAGGGTTAGTGTTAGGGTTAGGGTTAGGGTTAGAGTTAGGGTTAGTGTTAGGGTTAGTGTTATGGTTTGATTAGGGTTTAGGTTAGGGTTAGGGTTTGGGTTAGGGTTAGGGTTATGGTTAGGGTTTGGGTTAGGGTTAGGGTTAGGGTTAGGGTTATGGTTATGGTTAGGGTTAGGGTTAGGGTTAGGGTTACCATTAGGGTTAAGTTTAGGTTTTGGGTTTGGGTTAGGTTTAGTGTTAGGGTTACGTTTACAGTTAGGTATAGGGTTAGGGTTAGGGTTATGGTCAGGGTTTGGTTTAAGTTTAGGGTTAGTGTTAGGCATCGGGTTAGGGATAGGGTTAGGGTTAAGGTTAGGGTTAGGGTTGGGTTAGGATTAGGGCTAGGGTTAGGGTTTGGGTTAGGTTTGGTTTAGCGTTAGGGTTAGGATTAGGTTAGGTTTTGTTTTAGGTTTAGTGTTAGTGTTAGTGTTTGGGTTCGGGTTAGGGTTAGGGTTAGGCTTATTGTTTGGGTTAAGGTTAGGGTTAGGGTTAGGGTTAGGAATATGGTCAGGGTTAGGGTTATGGTTAGGGTTTTGTTTCGGGATTGGGTTAGGGTTAGGTTTAGGTTTTGGGTTAGGGTTAGTGTTAGGGTTAGGTTTTGGGTTAGGGTTAGTGTTAGGGTTAGGTTTTGGGTTAGGGTTAGGGTTAGGATTAGGGTTAGGGTTAGGTTTAGTGTTAGGGTTTGAGTTAGGGTTAGGGTTAGGGTTAGGGTTTGAGTTAGGATTAGGGTTAGGGTTAGGGTTTGGGTTAGGGTTAGGGTTAGGGTTAGGGTTAGGGTTAGGGTTAGGTTTAGGGTTAGGATTTGGGTTAGGGTAAGATTTAGGTTTTGATTTGGGTTAGTGTTAGGGTTATGGTTAATGTTAAGTTTAGGGTTTGTGTTAGGGTTAGGGTTAGATTTAGGGTTAGGCTTAGGGTTAGGGTTTAGGTTTAAGATTATTGTTAGCGTTAGGGTTAGCGTTAGGGTTTGAGTTAGGGTTAGGGTTTGGGTTAGGGTTAGGGTTAGGGTTAGGGGTTGGGTTTCGGTTAGGGTTAGGGTTAGGGTTAGGATTAGGGTTAGTGTTAGGGTTAGGATTAGGGTTTGGGTTCGAGTTAGGTTTAGGGTTAGGGTTAGGGTTAGGAAGAGGGTTTGGGTTAGGGTTAGGGTTAGGGTTAGGGTTAGCGTTTGGGTTAGGGTTAGGGTTAGGGTTAAGTTTAGGGTTTGCGTTAGGGTTAGGGTTACGGTGTGGGTTTGTGTTAGGGATAGTGTTAGGGTTTGTGTTTGTGTTAGGGTTAGGTTTAGGTTTAGTTTTAGGGTTTCGGTTTGGGTTAGGTTTAGGGTTAGGGATAAGGTTAGTGTTTGGGTTAGGGTTTGGTTTAGGGTTTGGTTTAGGTGTTGGGTTAGGTTTAGAGTTAGGGTTAGGGTTTGGGTTAGGGTTAGGGTTAGGGTTACGGTTAGGGTATAGGGTTAGTGTTAGGTGTAGGTTTTGGGTTAGGCTTAGGAATAGGATTAGGTTTAGGGTTAGGTTTAGTGTTAGGGTTTGGGATAGTGTTAGGGTTAGGTTTAGGGTTTGAGTTAGGGTTAGGTTTAGGGTTAGGGTTAGGGTTAGGGTTAGGGTTAGGGTTTAGGGTTAGGGTTAGGTTTACTGTTTGTGTTAAGTTTATGGTTACGTTTAGGGTTGAGTTAGAATTAGGGATAGGGTTAGGGTTAAGGTTTGAGTTAGGTTTAGGGTCAGGGTTAGGGTTACGGTTTAGGGTTAGGTTTAGGTTTATTGTTTGTGTTAAGTTTAGTGTTAGGGTTAGGGTTAGGTTAGGATTAGGGATAGGGTTAGGGTTAGGTTTAGGGTTTTGGTTGGTGTTAGGGTTAGGGTTAGTGTTAGGGTTAGGATTAGTGTTAGGTTTAGGGTTAGGGTTAGGGTTAGGGTTTGGTTTAGGTTTAGGGTTAGGGTTAGGTTTAGGTTTAGTGTTAGGTTAAGGGTTATGGTTATGGTTTGGGTTCGGGTTCGAATTAGGGTTAGGGTTAGTGTTTGAGTTAGGGTTAGGGTTAAGGTTTGGGTTAGGGTTATAGTTAGCGTTAAGGTTTGAGTTTGGGTTTGGTTAAGGGTTAGGTTTAGGTTTAGGGTTAGGGTTTGGGTTTGGGTTAGGGTTGGGTTAGGATTTGGGTTTCGGTTAGGGTTAGGGTTAGGGTTAGGTTTAGTGAAAGGGTTGTTGTTATTGTTTCTTAGGGTTAGGGTTAGGGTTAGGGTTAGGGTTTGTTTAGGGTTAGGTTTAGGGTTAGGGTTTGGGTTAGGGTTAGGGTAAGGGTTAGCGTTAGGGTTAGGGTTTGGGTCAGGTTTAGGTTTAGGTTTTGATTTGGGTTAGTGTTAGGGTTAGGGTTAGTGTTAAGTTTAGGGTTTGGCTTAGGGTTCGGGTAAGGGTTAGGGTTACGATTAGGGTTAAGTTTAGGTTTTGGGTTTGGGTAAGGTTTAGTGTTAGGGTTAGGGTTAGGGTTAGGTTTAGGGTTAGGGTTAGGGTTAGGGTTTGGTTTAAGCTTGGGGTTAGGGTTAGGGTTAGGGTTAGGAATAGGGTTAGGGTTAGGGTTAGGGTTAGGGTTAGGGTTAGCGTTAGCGTTACGGTTTGGGTTAAGGTTAGGTTTAGGGTTAGGGTTAGGGTTAGGGTTAGATTTTGGTTTACGGTTTGGGTTAGGGTTAGGTTTAGGTTTTAGGTTAGGGTTAAGGTTAGGCGAGGGTTTGCATTAGGGTTAGGGTTAGGGTTAAGGTTACGATTTGCGTTAGGGTTAGGGTTAGTTTTTGGCTTAGGGTTAGGGTTAGGATTAAGGTTATGGTTAGGTTTAGGGTTAGGGTTTGGGTTAGGGTAAGGTTTAGGGTTTGAGTTAGGGTTAGGGTTAGGGTTAGGGTTAGGGTTAGGGTTAGGGTTTGGGTTTGGGTTAGGGGTAGGGTTAGGGATTGGGTTTGGGTTAGGTTTAGGGTTAGGTTTAGGTTTTGATTTGGGTTAGTGTTAGGGTTACGGTTACTGTTAAGTTGAGGGTTTGGGTTAGGGTTAGGGTTAGGGTTTGGGTTTGAGTTAGGTTTAGGGTTAGCATTAGGGTTAAGGTTAGGGTTGTGTTATGGTTTGATTAGGGTTAGGGTTATGGTTAGCGATAGGGTTAGGGTTTCGGTTATGGTTAGGGTTAGGATTAGGGTTTGGGTTATGGTTAGGGTTAGGGTTAGGGTTAGGGTTAGGGTTTGTGTTAGGGTTAGGTTTAGGTTTTGATTTCGGTTAGTGTTAGCGTTAGTGTTAAGATTAGGGTTTGGGTTATGGTTATGGTTAGGGTTAGGGTTACGATTAGGGTTAATTTTAGGGTTTGAGTTTGGGTTAGGTTTAGGGTTAGGGTTTGGGTTAGGGTTAGGGTTACGGTGTGGGTTTGAGTTAGGGTTAGGGTTAGGGTTTGGGTTTGGGTAAGGGTTAGGTTTAGTTTTAGGATTAGGGTTTGGGTTTCGGTTTGGGTTTGGGTTTGGGTTAGGTTTAGGGTTAGGGTTAGGGTTTGGGTTTGGTTTGATTAAGGGTTAGGTTTATGTTTAGGGTTAGGGTTTGATTTTGAGGAAGGTTAGCGTTAGTGTTAAGATTATGGTTAATTTTAGGGTTTGGGTATTGATTAGGGTTGGGGTTAGGGTTAGGTTAATGTTAGGGTTTGTGTTAGGGTTTGGGTTTGGGTTAGGGTTATGGATAGTGTTAGGGTTAAGGTTAGGGTTACGATTAGGGTTAGGTTTAGGGTTTGGGTTTCGGTTAGGGTTAGGGTTAGGGTTTGGGTTAGGTTTAGAGTTAGATTTAGGATTAGGGTTAGGTTTAGTGTTAGGGTTAGGGTTTGGGTTAGGGTTAACCTTACGGTTAGGTTTAGGATTAGGATTAGGGTTAGTGTTAGGATTAGGGTTTGGGTTAGGGTTAGGGTTAGGGTTAGGGTTAGGGTTAGGGTTTGGTTTGATTAAGGGTTAGGTTTAGGTTTAGGGTTAGGGTTTGGGTTTAAGTAAGGTTAGGTTTAGGGTTAAGATTAGGGTTAAATTTAGGGTTTGGGTATCGGTTAGGATTAGGGTTAAGGTTAGGTTCACGGTTTGGGTTAGGGTTAGGGTTAGGGGTAGGGTTAGGGTTAGGGTTAGGGTTTTGGTTTGCGTTAGGGTTAGGGTTAGGGTTTGAGTTAGTGTTAGGGTTAGTTTTAGTGTTAGGTTTAGGATTTGGGTTAGGGTTAGGGTTAGTATTATGGTTACATTTAGGGTTAAGTTTACGGTTTGGGTTCGAGTTAGGTTTAGGGTTAGGGTTTGGGTTATTGTTAGGGTTTAGTGTTAGGGTTAGGTTTAGGGTTTGGGTTTCGGTTAGGGTTAGGGTTAGGGTTAGGGTTAGGGTTTGGGTTAGCGTTAAGTTAAGGGTTTCGGTTAGGTATAGGGTTAGGGTTAGGGTTTGGATTTGGGTTAGGGTTAGGGTTACAGTGTGGGTTTGTTTTAGGGATGGTGTTAGGGTTTGGGTTTGGGTGACGGTTAGGTTTAGGAATAGGGTTAGTGTTAGGGTTATTGTTAATGTTTGGGTTAGGGTTTGGGTTAGGGTTAGGGTTAGGCTTTGGGTTAGGGTTATGGTTAGGGTTAGAGTTTAGGGCTAGTGTTAGGTTGAATGTTTGGGTTAGGGTTGGGGTTAGGGTTAGGATTAGGGTTAGGGTGAGGTTTAGGGCTTTGGTTTGGTTTAGGGTTAGGGTTAGGGTTAGGTTTAGGTTTCGGGTTAGGTCTAGGGTTAGTGTTATGGTTAGGAATAAGGTTAGGGTTTGGGTTAGGGTTAGGGTTACGGTGTGATTTTGGGTTAGTGATAGGATTAGGGTTTGTGTTTGGGTTAGGGTTAGGTTTAGGTTTAGGTTTAGGTTTTGGGTTTATATTAGTGTTAGGGTTATGGTTTGTGTTAGGGTTAGGGTTAGGAATAGGGTTAGGGTTAGGATTATTGTTAGGGTTTGGTTTAGGGTTTGGGTTAGTGTTAGGTTTAGGTTTTGGGTTAGGGTTAGAGTTAGGGTTAGGGTTTGGGTTATGGTTAGGGTTTGGGTTAGGATTAGGTTTAGGGTTAGGGTTAGGTTTAGGGTTCGGGTTTAGGGTTAGGATTACGTTTAGGGTTTGGGTTAGGATTAGGGTTAGGGTGTGGGTTGGGTTGGGGTTGGGGATGGGGTTAGGGTAAGGGTTAAGTTTTGTTTTAGGGTTAGGAATAGGGTTAGGTTTTGGTTTGGGGTTAGGGCTACGGTGCGGGTTTGGGTTAGTGATAGGTTTAGGGTTTGGGATTGGGTTAGGGTTAGGGTTAGGGTTAGGGTTTGGCTTAGGGTTTGGTTTAGGGTTACTGTTAGGATTAGGGTTAGGGTTAGGTTTAGGGTTAGGTTTAGGGTTACGGTTTGGGTTTGGATTAGGGTTAGGATTAGGATTAGGTTTAGGGTTAGGGTTTTGGTTAGGGTTACGCTTAGGGTTAGGATTAGGGTTAGGTTTAGGGTTTTGTTAGGGTTAGGGTTAGGGTTAGGGTTAGGGTTAGGATTAGGGTTATGGATAGGGTTAGTGTTTTGGTTTGGGTTAGGGTCAGGGTTAGGGTTTGGGTTATTGTTAGTATTAGGTTTAGTGTTGGGGTTAGGGTTTGAGTTAGGGTTAGAGTTAGGGTTAGGGTTAAGTTTTGGGTTAGGGTTAGGGTTAGGGTTAGGGTTTGCCTTTGAGTTAGGTTTAGGGTTAACATTAGGGTTAAGGTTAGGGTTAGTGTTATGGTTTGATTAGGGTTAGGATTAGTGTTAAGTTTTGGGTTAGGGTTAGGTTTAGGTTTTGATTTGGGTTAGTATTAGCGTTAGGGTTAGTGTTAAGTTTAGGGTTTGGGTTAGGGTTACGGTTAGGGTTAGGGATACGATTAAGGTTAAATTTACGGTTTGGGTTTGGGTTAGGTTTAGGGTTAGGGTTATGGTTAGGGTTAGGTTTAGTGTTAGGGTTAGGGTTAGGGTTTGGTTTAAGGTTAGGGTTAGGGTTACGGTTAGGGTTAGGGTTAAGGTTTGGGTTAGGGTTAGAGTTAGCGTTAAGTTTTGAGTATTGGTTTGGTTATGGGTTGGGTTTAGGTTTAGGGTTAGGGTTTGGGTTTGGGTCAAGGTTGGGTTAGGATTTGGGTTTCGTTTAGGGTTAGGGTTAGGGTTAGGGTTAGTGAAAGTGTTGTTGTTATTGTTTTATTAGGGTTAGGGTTAGGGTTATTGTTAGGGTTTGTTTAGGGTTAGGATTAGGATTAGGGTTTGGGTTAGGGTTAGGGTTAGGGTTAGGGTTAGCGTTAGGGTTAGGGTTTGGGTAAGGGTTAGGTTTAGGTTTTGATTTGGGTTAGTGTTAGGGTTAGGGTTATGTTAAGTTTAGGGTTTGTGTTAGGGTTCGTGTTAGGGTTAGGGTTACGATTAGGGTTAAGTTTAGGTTTTGGGTTTGGGTAAGGTTTAGTTTTAGGGTTAGGGTTAGGGTTAGGGTTAGATTTTGGTTTACGGTTTGGGTTAGGGTTAGGTTTAGATTTTAGGTTAGGGTTAAGGTTAGGGGTAGGGTTTGCATTAGGGTTAGGGTTAGGGTTAGGGTTAAGGTTAGGGTTTGTGTTAGGGTTAGGGTTAGTTTTTGGCTTAGGGTTAGGGTTAGGATTAAGGTTATGGTTAGGTTTAGGGTTAGGGTTTGGGTTAGGGTAAGGGTTAGGGTTTGAGTTAGGGTTAGGGTTAGGGTTAGGGTTTGGGTTAGGGTTAGGGTTAGGGTTAGGGATTGGGTTTGGGTTAGGGTTAGGGTTAGTTTTAGGTTTTGATTTGGGTTAGTGTTAGGGTTACGGTTAGTGTTAAGTTGAGGGTTTGGTTTAGGGTTAGGGTTAGGGTTAGGGTTACGATTAGGGTTAAGTTTAGGGTTTGGTTTTGGGTTAGGTTTAGGTTTAGGGTTAGGGTTAGGGTTAGGGTTAGGTTTAGGGTTAGGGTTAGGGTAAGGGTTTGGGTTAAGGTTAGGGTTAGGGTTAGGGTTAGGAATAGGATTAGGTTTAGTGTTAGGGTTAGAGTTTGGGTTAGGGTTAGTGTTAGGGTTAGGGTTTGGGTTAGAGTTAGGGTTAGGGTTAGGGTTTGGGTTTGGGTTAGGTTTAGGGTTAGGGTTTGGGTTAATGTTTGGGGTTAGGGGTTATGGGTTAGGTTTAGGGTTAGGGTTTGGGTTAAGGTTAGGGTTAGAGTTAGGGTTTTGGTTTGGCTTAGGGTTAGGGTTAGGTTTAGGGTTAGTGTTAGGGTTTGGGTTTGGGTTATGGTTATGGATAGGGTTAGGTTTAGGGTTAGGGTTATTGTTTGGGTTAGGGTTAGGTTTAGGGTTAGCGTTAGGGTTTGGTTTTGGGTTAGGGTTAGGTTTAGGGTTAGGGTTACGGTTAGCGTTAGGGTTAGGGTTAGGATTAGGGTTAGGGTTAGGTTTAGGGTTAGGTTTAGGGTTACGGTTTGGGTTTGGATTAGGGTTAGGTTTAGGATTAGGTTTAGGGTTAGGGTTTTGGTTAGGGTTATGTTTAGGGTTAGGATTAGGGTTAGGTTTAGGATTTTGTTAGGGTTAGGGTTAGGGTTAGGGTTATGGTTAGGATTAGGGTTAGGGATAGGGTTAGTGTTTTGGTTTGGATTAGGGTCAGGGTGTGGGTTTGGGTTATTGTTAGTATTAGGGTTAGTGTTGGGGTTAGGGTTTGAGCTAGGGTTAGAGTTAGGGTTAGGGTTAAGGTTTGGGTTAGGGTTAGGTTTAGGGTTAGGGTTAGGGTAAGGGTTTGGGTTAAGGTTAGGGTTAGGGTTAGGGTTAGGAATAGGATTAGGTTTAGTGTTAGGTTTAGAGTTTGGGTTAGGGTTAGCGTTAGGGTTAGGGTTTGGGTTAGAGTTAGGGTTAGGGTTAGGGTTTGGGTTTGGGTTAGGTTTAGGGTTAGGGTTTGGGTTAATGTTTGGGGTTAGGGGTTATGGGTTAGGTTTAGGGTTAGGGTTTGGGTAAGGGTTAGAGTTAGGTTTAGGGTTAGTGTTTGGGTTAAGGTTAGGGTTAGAGTTAGGGTTTTGGTTTGGCTTAGGGTTAGGGTTAGGTTTAGGGTTAGTGTTAGGGTTTGGGTTTGGGTTATGGTTATGGATAGGGTTAGGTTTAGGGTTAGGGTTATTGTTTGGGTTAGGGTTAGGTTTAGGGTTAGCGTTAGGGTTTGGTTTTGGGTTAGGGTTAGGTTTAGGGTTAGGGTTACGGTTAGCGTTAGGGTTAGGGTTAGGATTAGGGTTAGGGTTAGGTTTAGGGTTAGGTTTAGGGTTACGGTTTGGGTTTGGATTAGGGTTAGGTTTAGGATTAGGTTTAGGGTTAGGGTTTTGGTTAGGGTTATGTTTAGGGTTAGGATTAGGGTTAGGTTTCGGGTTTTGTTAGGGTTAGTGTTAGGGTTAGGGTTAGGGTTATGGTTAGGATTAGGGTTAGGGATAGGGTTAGTGTTTTGGTTTGGATAAGGGTCAGGGTGAGGGTTTGGGTTATTGTTAGTATTAGGGTTAGTGTTGGGGTTAGGGTTTGAGTTAGGGTTAGAGTTAGGGTTAGGGTTAAGGTTTGGGTTAGGGTTAGGGTTAGGGTTAGGTTTTGGGTTTCGGTTAGTTTTAGGGTTAGGGTTAGGGTTAGGGTTAGTGTTAGTGTTTGGGTTTGGGTTATGGTTATGGATATGGATATGGATAGGGTTAGGGTTAGAGTTAGGGTTACGTTTAGGCTCAGGTTTAGGGTTTGGGTTAGGGTTAGGTTTAGGGTTAGGGTCAGGGTTAGGATTAGGGTTAGGGTTAGGGTAAGTGTTTGGGTTAAGGTTAGGGTTAGGGTTAGGAATGGAGTTAGGTTTAGGGTTATGGTTACGGTTTGGGTTAGGGTTAGGGTTAGGGTTTGGTTTAGGGTTAGAGTTACGGTGTGGGTTTGAGTTCGTCTTAGGATTAGGGTTTGTGTTTGGGTTAGGGTTAGGTTTAGGTTTAGGGTTAGGTTTTGGGTTTGCGTTAGGTTTAGGTTTAGGGTTAGGGTTTGGGTTTGGGTAAGGCTTAGGGTTAGGGTTAGGTTTAGGCTTAGGTTTTGGGTTTGGGTTAGGGTTAGGATTAGGGTTTTGGTTTCGGTAGTGTTGGGGCTAGTGTTAGGGTTTGGGTTTGGGTTATGGTTATGGATAGGGTTAGGGTTAGGGTTAGGGTTACGATTAGGGTTAGGTTTAGGGTTTGGGTTTCGGTTAGGTTTAGGGTTAGGGTTACGGTTAGAGTTAGGGTTAGGGTTAGGGTTTCGGGTTAAGGTTAGTTTTAGGGTTAGGGTTAGGGTTGGGTTTGAGTTAGGTTTAGGGTTAGCATTAGGGTTAAAGTTAGGGTTGTGTTATGGTTTGATTAGGGTTAGGGTTAGGGTTAGGGATAGGGTTAGGGTTTGGTTTAGTGTTAGGGTTAGGGTTAGGGTTTGGGTTAGGGTTAGGGTTAGGGTTAATGTTAGGGTTTGGGTTAGGGTTAGGTTTAGGTTTTGATTTCGGTTAGTGTTAGGGTTAGTGTTAAGTTTAGGGTTTGGGTTATGGTTAGGGTTAGGGTTAGGGTTACGATTAGGGTTAATTTTAGGGTTTGAGTTTGGGTTAGGTTTAGGGTTAGGGTTTGGTTTAGGGTTAGGGTTAGGGTTTGGGTTAGGGTTAGGGTTAGGGTTACTGTTAGGTTTAGGGTTAGGGTTTGGGTTAGGTTGAGGTTTAGGTTTTGATTTGGGTTAGTCTTAGGGTTAGGGTTAGTGTTAAGTTTAGGGTTTGCGTTAGGGTTAGGTTTAGGGTTAGGGTTACGATTAGGGTTAAGTTTAGCGTTTGGGTTTGGGTTATGTTTAGGATTAGGGTTAGGGTTAGGGTTAGGGTTAGCGTTAGAATTAGGTTTAGGGTTAGGTTTAGGTTTAGGGTTAGGTTTTGGGTTTGCGTTAGGGTTAGTTTTAGGGTTAGGATTAGGGTTAGGGTTTCGGTTTGGGTAAGGGTTAGGTTTGGGTTTAGGCTTAGGGTTTGGGGTTGAGTTAGGGTTAGGGTTAGGATTTGGGTTTCGTTTAGGGTTAGGGGTAAGGTTAGGGTTAGTGTTAGGGCTAGTGTTAGGGTTTGGGTTTGGGTTAGGGTTATGGATTAGGGTTAGGTTTAGGGTTAGGGTTAGGGTTAGGGTTACAATTAGGGTTAGGTTTAGGGTTTGGGTTTCGGTTAGGTTTAGGGTTAGCGTTAGGGTTAGGGTTAGGGTTAGCGTTTAGGGTTAAGGTTAGTGTTAGTGTTAGTGTTAGGGTTTGGGTTAGGGTTAGTGTTAGGTTTAGGATAAGGGTTAGAGTTAGTGTTAGGGTTAGTGTTTGGGTTAAGGTTTGGGTTAGGATTAGGCTTAAGGTTAGGGTTAGGGTTTGCGTCGGGGTTAGGTTTAGGTTTTGATTTGGGTTAGTGTTAGGGTTAGGGTTAGTGTTAAGCTTAGGGTTTGGGTTAGGGTTCGGGTTAGGGTTAGGGTTACGATTAGGGTTAAGTTTAGGTTTTGGGTTTGGGTAAGGTTTAGTGTTAGGGTTAGGGTTAGGGTTAGGTTTAGTGTTAGGGTTAGGGTTAGGGTTTGGTTTAAGTTTGGGTTTAGGGTTAGGGTTAGGGTTACGGTTTGGGTTAGAGTTAGGGTTAGGCTTAGGGTTAGGGTTAGGGTTAGGGTTAGGGTTAGGGTTAGGGTTAGGGTTAGGGTTATCGTTAGGGTTACGGTTTGGTTTAGGGTTAGGGTTAGGGTTAGGGTTAGGGTTAGCTTTAGGTTTACAATTACGGTTAGGTTTAGGGTTTAGGGTTAGGGTAAGGTTTTGGGTTAAGTTTAGGGTTAGGGTTAGGAATAGGGTTAGGTTTACAGTTATGGTTATGGTTTGGGTTAGGGTTAGCGTTAGCGTTAGGGTTTGGGTTAGAGTTAGGGTTAGGTTTAGGGTTTGGGTTTGGGTTAGGCTTAGGGTTAGGGTTTGGATTAGGGTTAGGGTTAGGGTTTGGGTTAGGTTTAGGGTTACGGTGTGGGTTTGAGTTAGTGTTAGGATTAGGGTTTGGGTTTGGGTTAGGGTTAGGTTTAGGTTCAGGGTTAGGTTAGGGCTATGGTTTGTTTTCGGGTTCGATTTAGGGTTAGGGTTAGTGTTTGAGTTAGGGTTAGGGTTAGGGTTAAGGTTTGAGATAGGGTTAGAGTTAGTGTTAAGGTTTGAGTTTGGGTTTGGTTAAGGGTTAGGTTTAGGTTTAGGGTTAGGGTTTGGGTTTGGGTTAGGGTTGGGTTAGCATTTGGGTTTCGGTTAGGGTTAGGGTTAGGTTTAGGGTTAGTGAAAGGGTTGTTGTTATTGTTTTATTAGGGTTAGGGTTAGGGTTAGGGTTAGGGTTTGTTTAGGGTTAGGTTTAGGGTTAGGGTTTGGGTTAGGGTTAGGGTTAGGGTTAGCGTTAGGGTTAGGGTTTGGGTCAGGGTTAGATTTAGGTTTTGATTTGGGTTAGTGTTAGGGTTAGGGTTAGTGTTAAGCTTAGGGTTTGGGTTAGGGTTCGGGTTAGGGTTAGGGTTACTATTAGGGTTAAGTTTAGGTTCTGGGTTTGGGTAAGGTTTAGTGTTAGGGTTAGGGTTAGGGTTAGGTTTAGGGTTAGGGTTAGGGTTAGGGTTTGGTTTAAGATTGGGTTTAGGTATAGGGTTAGGGTTAGGGTTAGGAATAGGGTTAGGGTTAGGGTTAGGGTTAGGGTTAGGGTTAGCGTTAGGGTTACGGTTTGGGTTAGGGTTAGGGTTAGGGTTAGGGTTAGGGTTAGGGTTAGGGTTAGGTTTACGATTATGGTTACGTTTAGGGTTTGGGTTAGGGTTAGGTTTAGGGTTAGGGTCAGGGTTAGGTTTAGGGTTAGCGTTAGCATTAGGGTTTGGGTTAAGGTTAGGGTTAGGGTTAGGAATAGGGTTAGGTTTAGGGTTAGGGTTACGGTTTGGGTTAGGGTTAGCGTTAGCATTAGGGTTTGGGTTAGAGTTAGGTTTATGGTTAGGGTTTGGGTTTGGGTTACCTTTAGGTTTAGGGTTTGGGTTAATGTTTGGGGTTAGGGGTTATTGTTTAGGTTTAGGGTTAGGGTTAGGGTTAGGGTTAGGGTTAGGTTTAGGTTTAGGTTTAGGTTTAGGTTTAGGGTTAGGTTTTGTGTTTGTGTTAGGGTTAGTTTTAGGGTTAGGGTTAGGGTTAGGGTTTCGGTTTGGGTAAGGGTTAGGTTTGGGTTTAGGCTTAGGATTTGGGTTTGGGTTAGGGTTAGGGTTAGGGTTTGGGTTAAGGTTAGGGTTTATGTTCAGGTTAGCATTAGGGTTAGGATTAGGATTAGGGTTAGGGTTAGGGTTCGGGTTTGGGTTAGGTTTTGGGTTAGGGTTAGGTTTATTGTTACGGGTTCGTGATAGGGTTAGGTTTAGGGTTTGGGCTTAGGTTAGGGTTAGGGTTAGGGTTAGGTTTTGGATTAGTGTTAGGTTTAGGGTTAGGGTTTGGTTTAGGGTTAGGGTTAGGGTTAGGTTTAGGTTTTGTGTTAGGTTAAGGGTTAGGGTTATGGTTTGGGTTCGGGTTCCAATTAGGGTTAGGGTTAGTGTTTGAGTTAGGGTTAGGGTTAGGGTTAAGGTTTGGGTTAGGGTTAGAGTTAGTGTTAAGGTTTGAGTTTGGGCTTGGCTAAGGGTTAGGGTTAGGGTTACTGTTAGGTTTAGGGTTAGTGTTTGGGCTAGGTTGAGGTTTAGGTTTTGATTTGGGTTAGTGTTAGAGATAAGTTTAGGGTTTGCGTTAGGGTTAGGTTTAGGGTTATTGTTACGATTAGGGTTAAGTTTAGCGTTTGAGTTTGGGTTATGTTTAGTGTTAGGGTTAGGGTTAGGCTTAGGGTTAGGGTTAGGTTTAGGTTTAGGGTTATGGTTAGGGTTAGTTTTAGGGTTAGGGTTAGGGTTAGGGTTAGGGATAGGTTTAGAGTTTAGGTTAGGGTTTTGGTTTAGGTTAGGGTTAGGGTTAGGGTTTGTGTTAGGTTTAGGTTTAGGGTTAGGTTTTGGGTTTGCGTTAGGGTTAGTTTTAGGGTTAGGGTTAGGGTTTCGGTTTGGGTAAGGGTTAGGTTTGGGTTTAGGCTCTGGGTTTGGGTTTGGGTTAGTGTTAGGGTTAGTGTTTGGGTTTTGGTTAGGGTTAGGGTTAAGTTTAGGGTTAGTGTTAGGGCTAGTGTTAGGGTTTGGGTTTGGGTTAGGGTTATGGATTAGGGTTAGGTTTAGGGTTAGGGTTTCGGTTAGGTTTAGGGTTAGGGTTAGGGTTAGGGTTAGCATTTAGGGTTAAGGTTAGTGTTAGTGTTAGGGTTAGGGTTTTTTGTTAGGGTTAGTGTTAGGTTTAGGATTAGGGTTAGGGTTAGTGTCAGGGTTAGTGTTTGGGTTAAGGTTAGGATTTGGGTTCGGGTTAGCGTTAGGGTTAGGATTAGGATTAGGGTTAGGTTTAGGGTTCGGGTTTGGGTTAGGTTTACGGTTAGGGATAGGGTTATTGTTACGGGTTAGTGTTAGGGTTAGGTTTAGTGTTTCGGTTGGGGTTAGGGTTAGGGTTAGTGTTAGGGTTAGGATTAGTGTTAGGTTTAGGGTTAGGGTTAGGGTTAGGGTTTGGTTTAGGTTTAGGGTTAGGGTTAGGTTTAGGTTTAGTGTTAGGTTAAGGGTTATGGTTATGGTTTGGGTTCGGGGTCGAATTAGGGTTAGGGTTAGTGTGTGAGTTAGGGTTAGGGTTAAGGTTTGGGTTAGGGTTATAGTTAGCGTTAAGGTTTGAGTCTGGGTTTGGTTACGGGTTAGGTTTAGGTTTAGGGTTAGGGTTTGGGTCTGGGTTAGGGTTGGGTTAGGATTTGGGTTTCGGTTAGGGTTAGGGTTAGGGTTAGGTTTAGTGAAAGGGTTGTTGTTATTGTTTCTTAGGGTTAGGGTTAGGGTTAGGGTTAGGGTTTGTTTAGGGTTAGGTTTAGGGTTAGGGTTTGTGTTAGGGTTAGGGTAAGGGTTAGCGTTAGGGTTAGGGTTTGGGTCAGGTTTAGGTTTAGGTTTTGATTTGGGTTAGTGTTAGGGTTAGGGTTAGTGTTAAGTTTAGGGTTTGGGTTAGGGTTCGGTAAGGGTTAGGGTTACGATTAGGGTTAAGTTTAGGTTTTGGGTTTGGGTAAGGTTTAGTGTTAGGGTTAGGGTTAGGGTTAGGTTTAGGGTTAGGGTTAGGGTTAGGGTTTGGTTTAAGCTTGGGGTTAGGGGTAGGGTTAGGGTTAGGAATAGGGTTAGGGTTAGGGTTAGGGTTAGGGTTAGGGTGAGCGGTAGCGTTAGAGTTTGGGTTAAGGTGAGGTTTAGGGTTAGGGTTAGGGTTAGATTTTGGTTTACGGTTTGGGTTAGGGTTAGGTTTAGGTTTTAGGTTAGGGTTAAGGTTAGGCGAGGGTTTGCATTAGGGTTAGGGTTAGGGTTAACGTTACGATTTGCGTTAGGGTTAGGGTTAGTTTTTGGCTTAGGGTTAGGGTTAGGATTAAGGTTATGGTTAGGTTTAGGGTTAGGGTTTGGGTTAGGGTACGGTTTAGGGATTGAGTTAGGGTTAGGGTTAGGGTTAGGGTTAGGGTTAGGGTTAGGGTTTGGGTTTGGGTTAGGGGTAGGGTTAGGGATTGGGTTTGGGTTAGGTTTAGGGTTAGGTTTAGGTTTTGATTTGGGTTAGTGTTAGGGTTACGGTTACTGTTAAGTTGAGGGTTTGGGTTAGGGTTAGGGTTAGGGTTTGGGTTTGAGTTAGGTTTAGGGTTAGCATTAGGGTTAAGGTTAGGGTTGTGTTATGGTTTGATTAGGGTTAGGGTTATGGTTAGCGATAGGGTTAGGGTTTCGGTTATGGTTAGGGTTAGGGTTAGGGTTTGGGTTAGGGTTAGGGTTAGGGTTAGGGTTAGGGTTTGTGTTAGGGTTAGGTTTAGGTTTTGATTTCGGTTAGTGTTAGCGTTAGTGTTAAGATTAGGGTTTGGGTTATGGTTATGGTTAGGGTTAGGGTTACGATTAGGGTTAATTTTAGGATTTGAGTTTGGGTTAGGTTTAGGGTTAGGGTTTGGGTTAGGGTTAGGGTTACGGTGTGGGTTTGAGTTAGGGTTAGGGTTAGGGTTTGGGTTTGGGTAAGGGTTAGGTTTAGTTTTAGGATTAGGGTTTGGTTTTCGGTTTGGGTTTGGGTTTGGGTTAGGTTTAGGGTTAGGGTTAGGGTTTGGGTTTGGTTTGATTAAGGGTTAGGTTTATGTTTAGGGTTAGGGTTTGATTTTGAGGAAGGTTAGGGTTAGTGTTAAGATTATGGTTAATTTTAGGGTTTGGGTATTGATTAGGGTTAGGGTTAGGGTTAGGTTAATGTTAGGGTTTGTGTTAGGGTGTGGGTTTGGGTTAGGGTTATGGATAGTGTTAGGGTTAAGGTTAGGGTTACGATTAGGGTTAGGTTTAGGGTTTGGGTTTCGGTTAGGGTTAGGGTTAGGGTTAGGGTTAGGGTTTGGGTTAGGTTTAGAGTTAGATTTAGGATTAGGGTTAGGTTTAGTGTTAGGGTTAGGGTTTGGGTTAGGGTTAACCTTACGGTTAGGTTTAGGATTAGGATTAGGGTTAGTGTTAGGATTAGGGTTTGGGTTAGGGTTAGGGTTAGGGTTAGGGTTAGGGTTAGGGTTTGGTTTGATTAAGGGT
>JAJHUQ010000065.1:1065000-1080000 GCA_035773235.1 Eospalax fontanierii | reverse complement strand
TGGATTAGGGTTAGTTTTAGGATTAAGGTTAGGGATAGGGTTAGGTTTAGGATTAGGGTTTGGTTAGGGTTTGGGTTAGGATTAGGGTTAATTTTAGGGTTTGGGTTAGGGTTAGGGTTAGGGTTACGGTTAGGGTTAGGGTTAGCGTGAAGGTTATGTTTAGGGTATTGGTTAGGGTTAGGGTTTAGGGTTAGGGTTAGGAATAGGGTTAGGGTTAGGGTTTGAGTTAGGGTTAGGGTTAGGGTTAGGGTTAGGGTTAGTGTTAGAGGTTGGGTTTGTGTTAGGGTTAGGGTTAGGATTAGGGTTAGGGTTAGGGTTAGGATTAGGGTTAGGGTTAGGGTTAGCGTTAGGGTTAGGGTTAGGGTTAGGGTTAGGGTTAGGTTTAATGTTAGGGTTTTGATTAGGGTTAGGGTTAGGATTAGAGTTAGGGTTAGGGTTTTGGTTTCGGTTAATGTTAGGGTTAGGGTTTTGGTTTCGGTTAATGTTAGGGTTAGGATTTTGGGTTAGTGTTAGGGTTAGGGTTAGTGTAAAGGTTAGGGTTTGGTTTAGGGTTAGGGTTAGAGTTAGGATTAGGATTACGGTTAGGCTTAGGGTTCGGGTTAGGTTTAGGGTTAGGGTTAGTGTTAGGTTTAGGGTTAGGGTTAGAGTTAGGGTTAGTGTTTTGGTTTGGGTTAGGGTTAGGCTTAGAGTTTGGTTTAGTGTTAGGGTTAGGGTTAGTGTTAGGTTTAGGGTTTGGGTTAGGGTTAGGTTTAGTATTAGGGTTACTTTTAGCGTTAAGTTTAGGGTTTGGATTTCGGTTAGGTTTAGGGTTAGGGTTAGGGTTATGGTTAAGATTAGGGTTAGGGTTTGGGTTAAGGTTATGGATAGGTTAGGGTTAGGAATAGGGTTAGGGTTAGAGTTACGGCTTGGTTTAGGGTTAGCGTTAGGGTTAGGGTTAGTATTAGGGTTACTTTTAGCGTTAAGTTTAGGGTTTGGATTTCGGTTAGGTTTAGGGTTAGGGTTATGGTTATGGTTAAGATTAGGGTTAGGGTTTGGGTTAAGGTTATGGATAGGTTAGGGTTAGGATTAGAGTAAGGGTTAGGATTTTTCTTTGCATTAGGGTAAGGGTTAGGGTTTGGTTAGGTGTTAGGGTTAGGGTTAGTGTTAGGGTTAGGGTTTGGGTTAGGGTTAGGTTTAGGGTTACGTTTAGGTTTTGAATTAGGTTTAGGGTTAGGGTTAGGGTTTGGGTTCGGGTTCGGGTTCGGCTTATGGTTAGGGTTTACGGTTAGAGTTAGGTTTAGGGTTTGGGTTAGGATTAGGGATAGTGTTAGGGTTAGGGTTTGGTTTAGGGTTACGGTTAGGTTTATGTTTAGGTTTTGGTTTAGATTTAGTGTTAGGTTTGGGTTTGGATTAGGATTAGGGATAGGGTTAGGGTTAGGGTTAGGGTTAGGATTTAGGGTTAGGGTTAGGGTTAGGGTTAGGGTTAGGGTTAGGGTTAGCCTTAGGGTTAGGATTAGGATTAGGATTAGGTTTAGTGTTAGGGTTTGTGTTAGGGTTTGGGTTTGTTTTAGGGTTAAGGATAGGGTTAGGGTTAGGGTTAGGGTTACGATTAGGGTTAGGTTTAGGGTTTGCATTTCGGTTAGGGTTAGGCTTAGGGTTAGGGTTAGGGTTAGAGTTAGGGTTAGGGTTAGGGTTTGGATTAGGGTTAGGGTTATGGTTTGGGTTTGAGTTAGGGTTAGGATTAGGGTTTGGGTTTCGGTTAGGGTTATGGTTAGGTTTAGGTTTAGGGTTAGGTTTTGGGTTTGCGTTAGGTTTAGGTTTAGGGTTAGGGTTAGGGTTAGGGTTTGGGTTTGGGTAAGGGTTAGCGTTAGGTTTAGGCTTAGGGTTTGGGTTTGGGTTCAGGTTAGGGTTAGGTTTTGGGTTTCGGTTAGGGTTAGGGTTAGGGTTAGGATTAGGGTTAGTGTTAGGGTTTGGGTGTCGATTATGGTTATGGATAGGTTTAGGTTTAGGGTTAGGGTTACGATTAGGGTTAGGTTCAGGGTTTGGGTTAGGGTTAGGTTTAGGGTTAGGGTTTGGGTTAGGGTTAGGGTTAGGAGTAGGGTTAGGGTTTGGGTTAGGGTTAGGTTTAGTTTTTGATTTCGGTTAATGTTAGGGTTAGTGTTAAGTTTAGGGTTTGGGTTATTGTTAGGGTTAGGGTTAGTGTTACGATTAGGGTTAATTTTAGGGTTTGAGTTTGGGTTAGGGTTAGGGTTAGGGTTTGGGTTAGGATTAGGGTTACGGTGTGGTTTTGAGTTAGGGTTAGGGTTAGGTTTTGGGTTTGGGTAAGGGTTAGGTTTGGATTTAGGGTTAGGGTTTGGGTTTGGGTTTGGGTTAGGGTTAGGGTTAGGGTTAGGGTTAGGGTTAGGGTTTGGGTTTAAGATTAGTGTTAGGGTTAGGGTTAGTGTTAGGGTTTGAGTTAGGGTTAGGGTTTGGGTTAGGGTTAGGGTTAGGGTTAGGGGTTGTGTTTCGGTTAGGGTTAGGGTTAGGGTTATGATTAGGGTTAGTGTTAGGGTTAGGATTAGGGTTTGGGTTCGGGTTAGGTTTAGGGTTAGGGTTAGGGTTAGGAAGAGGGTTTGGGTTAGGGTTAGGGTTAGGGTTAGGGTTAGCGTTAGGGGTAGGTTTTGGGATAGCGATAGGTTTAGGGTTTGGTTTTGGGTTAGGTTTAGGTTTAGGTTTTGTTTTAAGTTTAGTGTTAGTGTTAGGGTTTGGGTTCGGGTTAGGGTTAGGGTTAGGGTTAGGGTTAGGGTTAGGGTTAGGATTAGAGTTAGGGTTAGGGTTTTGGTTTCGGTTAATGTTAGCGTTAGGATTTCGGTTAGTGTTAGGGTTAGGGTTAGTGTTAGGGTTAGGGTTTGGGTTAGGGTTAGGGTTAGGGTTAGGGTTAGGATTAGAGTTAGGGTTAGGATTTTTTTTTTCTTTAGGGTTAGGGTTAGGGTTTGGTTAAGTGTTAGGGTTAGGGTTAGTGTTAGGGTTAGGGTTTGGGTTAGGGTTAGGTTTAGGGTTACGTTTAGGTTTTGAATTAGGTTTAGGGTTAGGGTTAGGGTTTGGGTTAGGATTAGGGTTAGGGTTAGGGTTAGGGTTAGGGTTAGGGTTAGGATTAGAGTTAGGGTTAGGGTTTTGGTTTCGGTTAATGTTAGGGTTAGGATTTGGGTTAGTGTTAGGGTTAGGGTTAGTGTTAGGGTTAGGGTTTGGGTTAGGGTTAGGGTTAGGGTTAGGGTTAGGATTAGAGTTAGGGTTAGGATTTTT
The DNA here is from genome assembly GCA_035773235.1 of Eospalax fontanierii. Taxonomy (NCBI): domain Eukaryota; kingdom Metazoa; phylum Chordata; class Mammalia; order Rodentia; family Spalacidae; genus Eospalax; species Eospalax fontanierii. The sequence goes on along the minus strand of JAJHUQ010000065.1, from coordinate 1,076,739 downwards.
TTTTGCTTTAGGGTTAGGGTTAGGGTTTGGTTAAGTGTTAGGGTTAGGGTTAGTGTTAGGGTTAGGGTTTGGGTTAGGGTTAGGTTTAGGGTTACGTTTAGGTTTTGAATTAGGTTTAGGGTTAGGGTTAGGGTTTGGGTTCGGGTTCGGGTTCGGCTTATGGTTAGGGTTTACGGTTAGAGTTAGGTTTAGGGTTTGGGTTAGGATTAGGGATAGGGTTAGGGTTAGGGTTTGGTTTAGGGTTACGGTTAGGTTTATGTTTAGGTTTTGGTTTAGATTTAGTGTTAGGGTTGGGTTTGGGTTAGGATTAGGGATAGGGTTAGGGTTAGGGTTAGGGTTAGGATTTAGGGTTAGGGTTAGGGTTAGGGTTAGGGTTAGGGTTAGGGTTAGCCTTAGGGTTAGGATTAGGATTAGGATTAGGTTTAGTGTTAGGGTTTGTGTTAGGGTTTGGGTTTGTTTTAGGGTTAAGGATAGGGTTAGGGTTAGGGTTAGGGTTACGATTAGGGTTAGGTTTAGGGTTTGCATTTTGGTTAGGGTTAGGCTTAGGGTTAGGGTTAGAGTTAGAGTTAGGGTTAGGGTTAGGGTTTGGATTAGGGTTAGGGTTATGGTTTGGGTTTGAGTTAGGGTTAGGATTAGGGTTTGGGTTTCGGTTAGGGTTAGGTTTAGGTTTAGGGTTAGGTTTTGGGTTTGCGTTAGGGTTAGGTTTAGGGTTAGGGTTAGGGTTAGGATTTGGGTTTGGGTAAGGTTTAGCGTTAGGTTTAGGCTTAGGGTTTGGGTTTGGGTTCGGGTTAGGGTTAGGTTTTGGGTTTCGTTTAGGGTTAGGGTTAGTGTTAGGGTTTGGGTTTCGGTTATGGTTATGGATAGGTTTAGGGTTAGGTTTAGGGTTACGATTAGGGTTAGGTTCAGGGTTCGGTTTAGTATTAGTTTTCGGTTTAGGGTTTGGGTTAGGGTTAGGGTTAGGATTAGGGTTAGGGTTTGGGTTAGGGTTAGGTTTAGGTTTTGATTTCGGTTAATGTTAGGGTTAGTGTTAAGTTTAGGGTTTGGGTTATGGTTAGGTTTAGGGTTAGTGTTACGATTAGGGTTAATTTTAGGGTTTGATTTTGGGTTAGGGTTAGGGTTAGGGTTTGGGTTAGGATTAGGGATAGGGTTAGGGTTAGGGTTAGGGTTAGGATTTAGGGTTAGGGTTAGGGTTAGGGTTAGGGTTAGCCTTAGGGTTAGGATTAGGATTAGGATTCGGTTTAGTGTTAGGGTTTGTGTTAGGGTTTGGGTTTGTTTTAGGGTTAAGGATAGGGTTAGGGTTAGGGTTAGGGTTACGATTAGGGTTAGGTTTAGGGTTTGCATTTCGGTTAGGGTTAGGCTTAGGGTTAGGGTTAGGGTTAGAGTTAGGGTTAGGGTTAGGGTTTGGATTAGGGTTAGGGTTATGGTTTGGGTTTGAGTTAGGGTTAGGATTAGGGTTTGGGTTTCGGTTAGGGTTAGGTTTAGGTTTAGGGTTAGGTTTTGGGTTTGCGTTAGGGTTAGGTTTAGGGTTAGGGTTAGGGTTAGGGTTTGGGTTTGGATAAGGGTTAGCGTTAGGTTTAGGCTTAGGGTTTGGGTTTGGGTTCCGGTTAGGGTTAGGTTTTGGGTTTCGGTTAAGGTTAGGGTTAGGGTTAGGGTGAGTGTTAGGGTTTGGGTTTCGGTTATGGTTATGGATAGGGTTAGGGTTAGGGTTAGGGTTACGTTTAGGTTTAGGTTCAGGGTTTGGGTTAGGGTTAGGTTTAGGGTTATATTTTGGGTTAGGGTTAGGGTTAGGATTAGGGTTAGAGTTTGGGTTAGGGTTAGGTTTAGGTTTTGATTTCGGTTAATGTTAGGGTTAGTGTTAAGTTTAGGGTTTGAGTTATGGTTAGGGTTAGGGTTAGTGTTACGATTAGGGTTAATTTTAGGGTTTGAGTTTGGGTTAGGGTTAGGGTTAGGGTTTGGGTTAGGATTAGGGTTACGGTGTGGTTTTGAGTTAGGGTTAGGGTTAGGTTTTGGGTTTGGGTAAGGGTTAGGTTTAGATTTAGGGTTAGGGTTTGGGTTTGGGTTTGGGTTAGGGTTAGGGTTAGGGTTAGCGTTAGGGTTTGGGTTTAAGATTAGTGTTAGGGTTAGGGTTAGCGTTAGGGTTTGAGTTAGGGTTAGGGTTTGGGTTAGGGTTAGGGTTAGGGTTAGGGGTTGGGTTTCGGTTAGGGTTAGGGTTAGGGTTAGGATTAGGGTTAGTGTTAGGGTTAGGATTAGGGTTTGGGTTCGGGTTAGGTTTAGGGTTAGGGTTAGGGTTAGGAAGAGGGTTTGGGTTAGGGTTAGGTTTAGGGTTAGGGTTAGCGTTAGGGGTAGGTTTTGGGATAGCGATAGGTTTAGGGTTTGGTTTTGGGTTAGGGTTAGGGTTAGCGTTTGGGTTAGGGTTAGGGTTAGGGTTAAGTTTAGGGTTTGCATTAGGGTTAGGGTTACGGTGTGGGTTTGTGTTAGGGATAGTGTTAGGGTTTGTGTTTGTGTTAGGGTTAGGTTTAGGTTTAGGTTTAGGGTTTGGTTTTGGGTTAGGTTTAGGGTTAGGGATAGGGTTAGTGTTTGGGTTAGGGTTTGGTTTAGGGTTTGGTTTAGGTTTTGGGTTAGGATTAGAGTTAGGGTTAGGGTTTGGGTTAGGGTTAGGGTTAGGGTTACGGTTAGGGTTTAGGGTTAGTGTTAGGTGTAGGTTTTGGGTTAGGCTTAGGATTAGGATTAGGTTTAGGGTTAGGTTTAGGGTTAGGGTTTGGGTTAGGGTTAGGGTTAGGTTTAGGGTTTGAGTTAGGGTTACGTTTAGGGTTAGGGTTAGGGTTAGGGTTAGGGTTAGGGTTAGGGTTAGGGTTAGGGTTTGGGTTTGGGTTTGTGTTAGGGTTAGGGTTAGGGTTAGGGTTTGGGTTTGGTTTGATTAAGGGTTATGTTTAGGTTTAGGGTTAGGGTTTGGGTTTAAGTAAGGTTAGGGTTAGGGTTAAGATTAGGGTTAATTTTAGGGTTTGGGTATCAGTTAGGATTACGATTAGGGTTAAGTTTTGGTTTGGGTTAGGGTTAGGGTTAGGGTTAGGGGTAGGGTTAGGGTTAGGGTTAGGGTTTAGGTTTGCGTTAGGGTTAGGGTTAGGGTTTGGGTTAGTGTTAGGGTTAGTTTTATTGTTCGGGTTAGGATTTGGGTTAGGATTAGGGTTAGGGTTATTGTTAGGGTTAGGGTTTGGTTTAGGGTTAGGGTTAGGGTTAGGTTTAGGTTTTGGGTTAGGTTTAGGGTTAGGGATATGGTGTGGGTTCGGTTTCGAATTAGGGTTAGGGTTAGGGTTTGAGTTAGGGTTAGGGTTAGGGTTAGGGATAAGGTTTGGGTTAGGGTTAGGGTTAGGTTTAGGGTTAGCGTTAGGGGTAGGTTTTGGAATTGCGATAGGTTTAGGGTTTGGTTTTGGGTTAGGGTTAGGGTTAGCATTTGGGTTAGGGTTAGGGTTAGGGTTAAGTATACGGTTTGCGTTAGGGTTAGGGTTACGGTGTGGGTTTGTGTTAGGGTTAGGGTTAGGGTTTGAGTTAGTGTTAGGGTTAGTTTTAGTGTTAGGTTTAGGATTTGGGTTAGGGTTAGGGTGAGTATTATGGTTACATTTAGGGTTAAGTTTACGGTTTGGGTTCGAGTTAGGTTTAGGGTTAGGGTTTGGGTTATTGTTAGGGTTTAGTGTTAGGGTTAGGTTTAGGGTTTGGGTTGGGGTTAGGGTTAGGGTTAGGGTTAGGGTTAGGGTTAGGGTTTGGTTTAGGGTTAGGGTTAGGGTTAGGTTTAGGTTTTGGGTTAGGTTTAGGGTTAGGGATATGGTTTGGGTTCGGGTTCGAATTAGGGTTAGGGTTAGGGTTTGAGTTAGGGTTAGGGTTAGGGTTAGGGATAAGGTTTGGGTTAGGGTTAGAGTTAGGGTTAAGGTTTAAGTTTGGGTTTGGTTAAGGGATAGGGTTCGGTTTAGGGTTAGGTTTTGTGTTTGGGTTAGGGTTATGGTTATGGTTTCGGTTTCGGTTAGGGTTAGGGTTAGGGTTAGTGTTAGGGTTAGTGTTATGGTTTGATTAGGGTTAGGGTTAGGGTTAGAGTTACTGATTGGTTTAGGGTTAAGGTTATGGTTAGGGTTTGGGTTAGGGTAAGGGTTAGGGTTAGGGTTATGGTTATGGTTAGGGTTAGGGTTAGGGTTAGGGTTACCATTAGGGTTAAGTTAAGTTTTGGGTTTGGGTTAGGTTTAGTGTTAGGGTTACGTTTACGGTTAGGTATAGGGTTAGGGTTTGGGTTATGGTCAGGGTTTGGTTTAAGTTTAGGGTTAGTGTTAGGCATAGGGTTAGGGATAGGGTTAGGGTTAGGGTTAGGGTTAGGGTTAGGGTTAGGGTTAAGGTTAGGGTTTGGGTAAGGGTTAGGGTTAGTTTTTGGATTAGGGTTAGTTTTAGGATTAAGGTTAGGGTTAGGGTTAGGTTTAGGATTAGGGTTTGGTTAGGGTTTGGGTTAGGATTAGGGTTAATTTTAGGGTTTGGGTTAGGGTTAGTGTTAGGGTTAGGGTTAGGGTTAGGGTTAGCGTGAAGGTTATGTTTAGGGTATTGGTTAGGGTTAGGGTTTAGGGTTAGGGTTAGGAATAGGGTTAGGGTTAGAGTTTGAGTTAGGGTTAGGGTTAGGGTTAGGGTTAGGGTTAGTGTTAGAGGTTGGGTTTGTGTTAGGGTTAGGGTTAGGATTAGGGTTAGGGTTAGGGTTAGGATTAGGGTTAGGGTTAGGGTTAGCGTTAGGGTTAGGGTTAGGGTTAGGGTTAGGGTTAGGGTTAGGTTTAATGTTAGGGTTTTGATTAGGGTTAGGGTTAGGATTAGAGTTAGGGTTAGGGTTTTGGTTTCGGTTAATGTTAGGGTTAGGATTTGGGTTAGTGTTAGGGTTAGGGTTAGTGTTAGGGTTAGGGTTTGGTTTAGGGTAAGGGGTAGAGTTAGGATTAGGATTACGGTTAGGCTTAGGGTTCGGGTTGGGTTTAGGGTTAGGGTTAGTGTTAGGTTTAGGGTTAGGGTTAGAGTTAGGATTAGTGTTTTGGTTTGGGTTAGGGTTAGGCTTAGAGTTTGGTTTAGTGTTAGGGTTAGGGTTAGTGTTAGGTTTAGTGTTTGGGTTAGGGTTAGGGTTAGTATTAGGGTTACTTTTAGCGTTAAGTTTAGGGTTTGGATTTCGGTTAGGTTTAGGGTTAGGGTTAGGGTTATGGTTAAGATTAGGGTTAGGGTTTGGGTTAAGGTTAGGGATATGTTAGGGTTAGGAATAGGGTTAGGGTTAGGGTTACGGCTTGGGTTAGGGTTAGCGTTAGGCTTAGGGTTTGGGTTAGGTTTAGGTTTAGGGTTTGGGTTAGGGTTATGGTTAGGGTTAGGGTTTGCGTTTGGGTTAGGGTTAGGGATAGGGTTTGGGTTAAAGTTTGGGGTTAGGGTTAATGTTTGGCTTTGGGTTAGGGTTAGGTTTAGGTTTAGGGTTAAGGTTTGGGTTTGTGTTAAGGTTAGGGTTAGGTTTAGGGTTAGGGTTAGGTTTAGGTTTTGTTTTAGGGTTAGGGTTAGGTTTAGGGTTTGGGTTAGGTTTAGGTTTAGGGTTAGGGTTAGGGTTAGGGTTAGGGTTTGGGTTAGGTTTAGGGTTAGATTTTGGGTTGGGGTTAGGGTTAGGATTAGGGTTAGGGTTACGTTTAGGGGTAGGGTTTGGGTGAGGGTTAGGGTTAGGGTTAGGGTTAGGGTTTGTGTTAGGGTTAGGGTTAGGTTTAAGTTTAGGTTTTGGGTTAGGGTTAGGGTTAGGGTTACCGGTTGGGTTTGGGTTAGGTTTAGGGTTAGGGTTAGGTTTAGGATTAGGGTTAAGGTTAGGGTTAGGATTAGGTGTAGGTTTAGGGTTAGGGTTATAGTTAGGTTTAGGGTTAGGGTTAGGGTTAGGATTAGGGTTAGGGTTAGGGTTAGGATTAGAGTTAGGGTTAGGATTTTTTTTTGCATTAGGGTTAGGGTTAGGGTTTGGTTAAGTGTTAGGGTTAGGGTTAGTGTTAGTGTTAGGGTTTGGGTTAGGGTTACGGTTAGGTTTATGTTTAGGTTTTGGTATAGATTTAGTGTTAGGTTTGGGTTTGGATTAGGATTAGGGATAGGGTTAGGGTTAGGGTTAGGGTTAGGATTTAGGGTTAGGGTTAGGTTTAGGGTTAGGGTTAGCCTTAGGGTTAGGATTAGGATTAGGATTAGGTTTAGTGTTAGGGTTTGTGTTAGGGTTTGGGTTTGTTTTAGGGTTAAGGATAGGGTTAGGGTTAGGGTTAGGGTTACGATTAGGGTTAGGTTTAGGGTTTGCATTTCGGTTAGGGTTAGGCTTAGGGTTAGGGTTAGGGTTAGAGTTAGGGTTAGGGTTAGGGTTTGGATTAGGGTTAGGGTTATGGTTTGGGTTTGAGTTAGGGTTAGGATTAGGGTTTGGGTTTCGGTTAGGGTTAGGGTTAGGTTTAGGTTTAGGGTTAGGTTTTGGGTTTGCGTTAGGGTTAGGTTTAGGGTTAGGGTTAGGGTTAGGGTTTGGGTTTGGGTAAGGGTCAGCGTTAGGTTTAGGCTTAGGGTTTGGGTTTGGGTTCGGGTTAGGGTTAGGTTTTGGGTTTCGGTTAGGGTTAGGGTTAGGGTTAGGGTTAGTGTTAGGGTTTGGGTTTCGGTTATGGTTATGGATAGGTTTAGGTTTAGGGTTAGGGTTACGATTAGGGTTAGGTTCAGGGTTTGGGTTAGGGTTAGGTTTAGGGTTAGGGTTTGGGTTAGGGTTAGGGTTAGGATTAGGGTTAGGGTTTGGGTTAGGGTTAGGTTTAGTTTTTGATTTCGGTTAATGTTAGGGTTATTGTTACGTTTAGGGTTTGGGTTATGGTTAGATTTAGGGTTAGTGTTACGATTAGGGTTAATTTTAGGGTTTGAGTTTGGGTTAGGGTTAGGGTTAGGGTTTGGGTTAGGATTAGGGTTACGGTGTGGTTTTGAGTTAGGGTTAGGGTTAGGTTTTGGGTTTGGGTAAGGGTTAGGTTTAGATTTAGGGTTAGGGTTTGGGTTTGGGTTTGGGTTAGGGTTAGGGTTAGGGTTAGCGTTAGGGTTTGGGTTTAAGATTAGTGTTAGGGTTAGGGTTAGCGTTAGGGTTTGAGTTAGGGTTAGGGTTTGGGTTAGGGTTAGGGTTAGGGTTAGGGGTTGGGTTTCGGTTAGGGTTAGGGTTAGGGTTAGGATTAGGGTTAGTGTTAGGGTTAGGATTAGGGTTTGGGTTCGGGTTAGGTTTAGGGTTAGGGTTAGGGTTAGGAAGAGGGTTTGGGTTAGGGTTAGGTTTAGGGTTAGGGTTAGCGTTAGGGGTAGGTTTTGGGATAGCGATAGGTTTAGGGTTTGGTTTTGGGTTAGGGTTAGGGTTAGCGTTTGGGTTAGGGTTAGGGTTAGGGTTAAGTTTAGGGTTTGCATTAGGGTTAGGGTTACGGTGTGGGTTTGTGTTAGGGATAGTGTTAGGGTTTGTGTTTGTGTTAGGGTTAGGTTTAGGTTTAGGTTTAGGGTTTGGTTTTGGGTTAGGTTTAGGGTTAGGGATAGGGTTAGTGTTTGGGTTAGGGTTTGGTTTAGGGTTTGGTTTAGGTTTTGGGTTAGGATTAGAGTTAGGGTTAGGGTTTGGGTTAGGGTTAGGGTTAGGGTTACGGTTAGGGTTTAGGGTTAGTGTTAGGTGTAGGTTTTGGGTTAGGCTTAGGATTAGGATTAGGTTTAGGGTTAGGTTTAGGGTTAGGGTTTGGGTTAGGGTTAGGGTTAGGTTTAGGGTTTGAGTTAGGGTTACGTTTAGGGTTAGGGTTAGGGTTAGGGTTAGGGTTAGGCTTAGGTTTAGGGTTAGGGTTTGGCTTTGGGTTTGTGTTAGGGTTAGGGTTAGGGTTAGGGTTTGGGTTTGGTTTGATTAAGGGTTATGTTTAGGTTTAGGGTTAGGGTTTGGCTTTAAGTAAGGTTAGGGTTAGGGTTAAGATTAGGGTTAATTTTAGGGTTTGGGTATCAGTTAGGATTACGATTAGGGTTAAGTTTTGGTTTGGGTTAGGGTTAGGGTTAGGGTTAGGGGTAGGGTTAGGGTTAGGGTTAGGGTTTAGGTTTGGGTTAGGGTTAGGGTTAGGGTTTGGGTTAGTGTTAGGGTTAGTTTTATTGTTCGGGTTAGGATTTGGGTTAGGATTAGGGTTAGGGTTATTGTTAGGGTTAGGGTTTGGTTTAGGGTTAGGGTTAGGGTTAGGTTTAGGTTTTGGGTTAGGTTTAGGGTTAGGGATATGGTGTGGGTTCGGTTTCGAATTAGGGTTAGGGTTAGGGTTTGAGTTAGGGTTAGGGTTAGGGTTAGGGATAAGGTTTGGGTTAGGGTTAGGGTTAGGTTTAGGGTTAGCGTTAGGGGTAGGTTTTGGAATTGCGATAGGTTTAGGGTTTGGTTTTGGGTTAGGGTTAGGGTTAGCATTTGGGTTAGGGTTAGGGTTAGGGTTAAGTATACGGTTTGCGTTAGGGTTAGGGTTACGGTGTGGGTTTGTGTTAGGGTTAGGGTTAGGGTTTGAGTTAGTGTTAGGGTTAGTTTTAGTGTTAGGTTTAGGATTTGGGTTAGGGTTAGGGTGAGTATTATGGTTACATTTAGGGTTAAGTTTACGGTTTGGGTTCGAGTTAGGTTTAGGGTTAGGGTTTGGGTTATTGTTAGGGTTTAGTGTTAGGGTTAGGTTTAGGGTTTGGGTTGGGGTTAGGGTTAGGGTTAGGGTTAGGGTTAGGGTTAGGGTTTGGTTTAGGGTTAGGGTTAGGGTTAGGTTTAGGTTTTGGGTTAGGTTTAGGGTTAGGGATATGGTTTGGGTTCGGGTTCGAATTAGGGTTAGGGTTAGGGTTTGAGTTAGGGTTAGGGTTAGGGTTAGGGATAAGGTTTGGGTTAGGGTTAGAGTTAGGGTTAAGGTTTAAGTTTGGGTTTGGTTAAGGGATAGGGTTCGGTTTAGGGTTAGGTTTTGTGTTTGGGTTAGGGTTATGGTTATGGTTTCGGTTTCGGTTAGGGTTAGGGTTAGGGTTAGTGTTAGGGTTAGTGTTATGGTTTGATTAGGGTTAGGGTTAGGGTTAGAGTTACTGATTGGTTTAGGGTTAAGGTTATGGTTAGGGTTTGGGTTAGGGTAAGGGTTAGGGTTAGGGTTATGGTTATGGTTAGGGTTAGGGTTAGGGTTAGGGTTACCATTAGGGTTAAGTTAAGTTTTGGGTTTGGGTAAGGTTGAGTGTTAGGGTTACGTTTACGGTTAGGTATAGGGTTAGGGTTTGGGTTATGGTCAGGGTTTGGTTTAAGTTTAGGGTTAGTGTTAGGCATAGGGTTAGGGATAGGGTTAGGGTTAGGGTTAGGGTTAGGGGTAGGGTTAGGGTTAAGGTTAGGGTTTGGGTAAGGGTTAGGGTTAGTTTTTGGATTAGGGTTAGTTTTAGGATTAAGGTTAGGGTTAGGGTTAGGTTTAGGATTAGGGTTTGGTTAGGGTTTGGGTTAGGATTAGGGTTAATTTTAGGGTTTGGGTTAGGGTTAGTGTTAGGGTTAGGGTTAGGGTTAGGGTTAGCGTGAAGGTTATGTTTAGGGTATTGGTTAGGGTTAGGGTTTAGGGTTAGGGTTAGGAATAGGGTTAGGGTTAGAGTTTGAGTTAGGGTTAGGGTTAGGGTTAGGGTTAGGGTTAGTGTTAGAGGTTGGGTTTGTGTTAGGGTTAGGGTTAGGATTAGCGTTAGGGTTAGGGTTAGGACTAGGGTTAGGGTTAGGGTTAGCGTTAGGGTTAGGGTTAGGGTTAGGGTTAGCCCTAGGGTTAGGTTTAATGTTAGGGTTTTGATTAGGGTTAGGGTTAGGATTAGAGTTAGGGTTAGGGTTTTGGTTTCGGTTAATGTTAGGGTTAGGATTTGGGTTAGTGTTAGGGTTAGGGTTAGTGTTAGGGTTAGGGTTTGGTTTAGGGTTAGGGTTAGAGTTAGGATTAGGATTACGGTTAGGCTTAGGGTTCGGGTTGGGTTTAGGGTTAGGGTTAGTGTTAGGTTTAGGGTTAGGGTTAGAGTTAGGATTAGTGTTTTGGTTTGGGTTAGGGTTAGGCTTAGAGTTTGGTTTAGTGTTAGGGTTAGGGTTAGTGTTAGGTTTAGTGTTTGGGTTAGGGTTAGGGTTAGTATTAGGGTTACTTTTAGCGTTAAGTTTAGGGTTTGGATTTCGGTTAGGTTTAGGGTTAGGGTTAGGGTTATGGTTAAGATTAGGGTTAGGGTTTGGGTTAAGGTTAGGGATATGTTAGGGTTAGGAATAGGGTTAGGGTTAGGGTTACGGCTTGGGTTAGGGTTAGCGTTAGGCTTAGGGTTTGGGTTAGGTTTAGGTTTAGGGTTTGGGTTAGGGTTATGGTTAGGGTTAGGGTTTGCGTTTGGGTTAGGGTTAGGGATAGGGTTTGGGTTAAAGTTTGGGGTTAGGGTTAATGTTTGGCTTTGGGTTAGGGTTAGGTTTAGGTTTAGGGTTAAGGTTTGGGTTTGTGTTAAGGTTAGGGTTAGGTTTAGGGTTAGGGTTAGGTTTAGGTTTTGTTTTAGGGTTAGGGTTAGGTTTAGGGTTTGGGTTAGGTTTAGGTTTAGGGTTAGGGTTAGGGTTAGGGTTAGGGTTTGGGTTAGGTTTAGGGTTAGATTTTGGGTTGGGGTTAGGGTTAGGATTAGGGTTAGGGTTACGTTTAGGGATAGGGTTTGGGTGAGGGTTAGGGTTAGGGTTAGGGTTAGGGTTTGTGTTAGGGTTAGGGTTAGGTTTAAGTTTAGGTTTTGGGTTAGGGTTAGGGTTTGGGTTACCGGTTGGGTTTGGGTTAGGTTTAGGGTTAGGGTTAGGTTTAGGATTAGGGTTAAGGTTAGGGTTAGGATTAGGTGTAGGTTTAGGGTTAGGGTTATAGTTAGGTTTAGGGTTAGGGTTAGGGTTAGGATTAGGGTTAGGGTTAGGGTTAGGATTAGAGTTAGGGTTAGGATTTTTTTTTGCATTAGGGTTAGGGTTAGGGTTTGGTTAAGTGTTAGGGTTAGGGTTAGTGTTAGTGTTAGGGTTTGGGTTAGGGTTACGGTTAGGTTTATGTTTAGGTTTTGGTATAGATTTAGTGTTAGGTTTGGGTTTGGATTAGGATTAGGGATAGGGTTAGGGTTAGGGTTAGGGTTAGGATTTAGGGTTAGGGTTAGGTTTAGGGTTAGGGTTAGCCTTAGGGTTAGGATTAGGATTAGGATTAGGTTTAGTGTTAGGGTTTGTGTTAGGGTTTGGGTTTGTTTTAGGGTTAAGGATAGGGTTAGGGTTAGGGTTAGGGTTACGATTAGGGTTAGGTTTAGGGTTTGCATTTCGGTTAGGGTTAGGCTTAGGGTTAGGGTTAGGGTTAGAGTTAGGGTTAGGGTTAGGGTTTGGATTAGGGTTAGGGTTATGGTTTGGGTTTGAGTTAGGGTTAGGATTAGGGTTTGGGTTTCGGTTAGGGTTAGGGTTAGGTTTAGGTTTAGGGTTAGGTTTTGGGTTTGCGTTAGGGTTAGGTTTAGGGTTAGGGTTAGGGTTAGGGTTTGGGTTTGGGTAAGGGTCAGCGTTAGGTTTAGGCTTAGGGTTTGGGTTTGGGTTCGGGTTAGGGTTAGGTTTTGGGTTTCGGTTAGGGTTAGGGTTAGGGTTAGGGTTAGTGTTAGGGTTTGGGTTTCGGTTATGGTTATGGATAGGTTTAGGTTTAGGGTTAGGGTTACGATTAGGGTTAGGTTCAGGGTTTGGGTTAGGGTTAGGTTTAGGGTTAGGGTTTGGGTTAGGGTTAGGGT
>JAJHUQ010000065.1:1047500-1050000 GCA_035773235.1 Eospalax fontanierii | reverse complement strand
TAGTGTTTGTTTTAGCGTTAGGGTTAGGGTTGGGGTTACGAATAGGGTTAATTTTAGGTTTTGGGTTTGGGTTAGGGTTAGGTTTAGGGTTAGGGTTAGGGTTAGGTTTAGGGTTAGGGTTAGGGTTAGGGTTTGGGTTAAGGTTAGGGTTAGGTTAGGGTTAGGAATAGGGTTAGGGTTAGGGTTAGGGTTTGGGTTAGCGTTAGGGTTTGGGTTTGGGATAGGGATAGCGTTAGGGTTTGGTTTTGGGTTAGGTTTAGGGTTAGGGTTTGGGGTAATGTTTGTGGTTAGGGCTTAGGGGTTAGGTTTAGGGTTAGGGTTAGGGTTAGGGTTAGGGTTTGGGTTAGGGTTAGGGTTACGGTGTGGGTTTGGTTTAGGGATAGGGTAAGGTTTTGGGTTTGGGTTAGGGTTAGGTTTAGGTTTAGGGTTAGGTTTGGGTTTGGGTTACGTTTAGGGTTAGAGATAGGTTTAGGGTTTGGGTTAGGGTTAGGGTTAGTTATAGGGTTACGGTTATTGTTAGGTTTTGGTTTAGGGTTTCGGTTAGGGTTAGGGTTAGGGTTAGGGTTAGGGTTAGGGTTAGGGTAAGGATTAGGGTTACCATTAGGGTTAAGTTTAGGTTTTGGGTTTGGGTGAGGTTTAGTGTTAGGGTTACGTTTACGGTTAGGTATAGGGTTATGGTCAGGGTTTGGTTTAAGTTTAGGGTTAGTGTTAGGCATAGGGTTAGGGATAGGGTTAGGGTTAGGGTTAGGGTTAGGGTTTGGTTAGGATTAGGGATAGGGTTAGGGTTAGGGTTAGGTTTGGTTTAGGGTTAGGGTTAGGATTAGGTTAGGTTTTGTTTTAGGTTTAGTGTTAGTGTTAGGGTTTGGGTTCGAGTTAGGGTTAGGGTTAGGGTTATTGTTTGGGTTAAGGTTAGGGTTAGGGTTAGGGTTAGGAATATGGTTAGGTTTAGGGTTATGGTTAGGGTTTTGTTTCGGGATTGGGTTAGGGTTAGGTTTAGGTTTTGGGTTAGGGTTAGTGTTAGGGTTAGATTTTGGGTTAGGGTTAGTGTTAGGGTTAGGTTTTGGGTTAGGGTTAGGGTTAGGATTAGGGTTAGGGTTAGGTTTAGTGTTAGGGTTTGAGTTAGGGTTAGGGTTAGGGTTAGGTTTTGAGTTAGGATTAGGGTTAGGGTTAGGGTTTGGGTTAGGGTTAGGGTTAGGGTTAGGGTTAGTGTTAGGGTTAGGGTTAGGGTTATTATTTGGGTTAGGGTAAAATTTAGGTTTTGATTTGCGTTAGTGTTAGGGTTATGGTTAATGTTAAGTTTAGGGTTTCTGTTAGGGTTAGGGTTAGATTTAGGGTTAGGCTTAGGGTTAGGGTTTAGGTTTAAGATTAGTGTTAGAGTTAGGGTTAGCGTTAGGGTTTGAGTTAGGGTTAGGGTTTGGGTTAGGGTTAGGGTTAGGGTTAGGGGTTGGGTTTCGGTTAGGGTTAGGGTTAGGGTTAGGATTAGGGTTAGTGTTAGGGTTAGGATTAGGGTTTGGGTGCGGGGGAGGTTTAGCGTTAGGGTTAGGGTTAGGAAGAGGTTTTGGGTTAGGGTTAGGGTTAGGGTTAGGGTTAGCGTTAGGGGTAGGTTTTGGGATAGCTATAGGTTTAGGGTTTGGGTTTGGGTTACGGTTAGGGCTAGGGTTTGGGTTAGGGTTAGGGTTAGGGTTAAGTTTAGGGTTTGCGTTAGGGTTAGGGTTACGGTGTGGGTTTGTGTTAGGGATAGTGTTAGGGTTTGTGTTTGTGTTAGGGTTAGGTTTTGGTTTAGGTTTAGGGTTTGGGTTTGGGTTAGGTTTAGGGTTAGGGATAGGGTTAGTGTTTGGGTTAGGGTTTGGTTTAGGGTTTGGTTTAGGTTTCGGGTTAGGTTTAGAGTTAGGGTTAGGTTTTGGGTTAGGGTTAAGGCTACGGTTAGGGTTTAGGGTTAGTGTTAGGTGTAGGTTTTGGGTTAGGCTTCGGATTAGGATTAGGTTTAGGGTTAGGTTTAGGGTTAGGGTTTGGGTTAGGTTTAGGGTTAGGTTTAGGGTTTGAGTTAGGGTTAGGTTTAGGGTTAGGGTTAGGGTTATGGTTAGGGTTAGGGTTAGGGTTTAGGGTTAGGGTTAGGTTTATTTTTTGTGTTAAGTTTATGGTTACGTTTAGGGTTGAGTTAGAATTAGGGATAGGGTTAGGGTTAAGGTTTGAGTTAGGGTTAGGGTTAGGGTTAGGGTTACGGTTTAGGGTTAGGTTTAGGTTTATTGTTTGTGTTAAGTTTAGTGTTAGGGTTAGGGTTAGGTTAGGATTAGGGATAGGGTTAGGGTTAGGGTTAGGGATTGGGTTAGGGTTAGGTTATGTTTAGGTTTTGTTTTAAGTTTAGTGTTAGTGTTAGGGTTTGGGTTCGGGTTAGGGTTAGGGTTAGGGTTAGGGTTAGGGTTATTGTTTGGATTAAGGTTAGGGTTAGGGGCGGGGTAAGGAATATCGTTAGGGTTAGGCTTACGGTTAGGGTTTGTTT
>JAJHUQ010000065.1:1025000-1030000 GCA_035773235.1 Eospalax fontanierii | reverse complement strand
GGTTATGGTTTCGGTTTCGGTTAGGGTTAGGGTTAGGGTTTTGTTTAGGGTTAGGGTTAGGGTTAGGGTTAGGGTTAGGGTTATGTTTATGGTTAGGGTTAGAGTTAGGGTTAGGGTTAGAGTTAGGGTTTGGGTTAGGGTTAGGGTTATGGTTAGGGTTTGGGTTAGAGTTAGGGTTAGGTTTAGGGTTATGGTTATGGTTAGGGTTAGAGTTAGGGTTAGGGTTACCATTAGGGTTAAGTTTAGGTTTTGGGTTTGGGTTAGGTTTAGTGTTAGGGTTACGTTTACGGTTAGGTATAGGGTTAGGGTTAGGGTTATGGTCAGGGTTTGGTTTAAGTTTAGGGTTAGTGTTAGGCATAGGGTTAGGGATAGGGTTAGGGTTAGGGTTAGGGTTAGGGTTGGGTTAGGATTAGGGATAGGGTTAGGGTTAGGGTTAGGTTTGGTTTAGGGTTAGGGTTAGGATTAGGTTAGGTTTTGTTTTAGGTTTAGTGTTAGTGTTAGGGTTTGGGTTCGGGTTAGGGTTAGGGTTAGGGTTATTGTTTGGGTTAAGGTTAGGGTTAGGGTTAGGGTTAGGAATATGGTTAGGGTTAGGGTTAGGGTTAGGGTTTTGTTTCGGGATTGGGTTAGGGTTAGGTTTAGGTTTTGGGTTAGGGTTAGTGTCAGGGTTAGGTTTTGGGTTAGGTTTAGTGTTAGGGTTAGGTTTTGGGTTAGGTTTAGGGTTAGGTTTAGGGTTAGGGTTAGGTTTAGTGTTAGGGTTTGAGTTAGGGTTAGGGTTAGGGTTAGGGTTTGAGTTAGGATTAGGGTTAGGGTTAGGGTTTGGGTTAGGGTTAGGGTTAGGGTTAGGGTTAGGGTTAGGATTTGGGTTAGGGTAAGATTTAGGTTTTGATTTGGGTTAGTGTTAGGGTTATGGTTAATGTTAAGTTTAGGGTTTGTGTTAGGGTTAGGGTTAGATTTAGGGTTAGGCTTAGGGTTAGGGTTTAGGTTTAAGATTAGGGTTAGGGTTAGCCTTAGGGTTTGAGTTAGGGTTAGGGTTTGGGTTAGGGTTAGGGTTAGGGTTAGGGGTTGGGTTTCGGTTAGGGTTAGGGTTAGGGTTAGGATTAGGGTTAGTGTTAGGGTTAGTATTAGGGTTTGGGTTCGGGTTAGGTTTAGGGTTAGGGTTAGGGTTAGGAAGAGGGTTTGGGTTAGGGTTAGGGTTAGGGTTAAGGTTAGCGTTTGGGTTAGGGTTAGCGTTTGGGTTAGGGTTAGGGTTAGGGTTAAGTTTAGGGTTTGCGTTAGGGTTAGGGTTACGGTGTGGGTTTGTGTTAGGGATAGTGTTAGGGTTTGTGTTTGTGTTAGGGTTAGGTTTAGGTTTAGTTTTAGGGTTTGGGTTTGGGTTAGGTTTAGGGTTAGGGATAGGGTTAGTGTTTGGGTTAGGGTTTGGTTTAGGGTTTGGTTTAGGTGTTGGGTTAGGTTTAGAGTTAGGGTTAGGGTTTGGGTTAGGGTTAGGGTTAGGGTTACGGTTAGGGTTTAGGGTTAGTGTTAGGTGTAGGTTTTGGGTTAGGCTTAGAAATAGGATTAGGTTTAGGGTTAGGTTTATTGTTAGGGTTTGGGTTAGGGTTAGGGTTAGGGTTAGAATTAGGGTTAGGGTTAGATTTAGGGTTAGTGTTAGGGTTATTGTTAGGGTTTAGGCTAGGGTTCATGCTAGGGCTAGGTATAGGGATTGGGTGAGGGTTAGAATGAGTGTTAGGGTTTGAGTTAGAGGTAGGGTTAGGTTTAGGGTTTGATTTAGTGTTAGGTTTAGGGTTAGGGTTAGGGTTAGGGTTAGGGTTAGGGCTTAGGGTTAGGGTTAGGTTTACTGTTTGTGTTAAGTTTATGGTTACGTTTAGGGTTGAGTTAGAATTAGGGATAGGGTTAGGGTTAAGGTTTGAGTTAGGTTTAGAGTCAGGGTTAGGGTTACGGTTTTGGGTTAGGTTTAGGTTTATTGTTTGTGTTAAGTTTAGTGTTAGGGTTAGGGTTAGGTTAGGATTAGGGATAGGGTTAGGGTTAGGGTTTGGGTTAGGGTTAGGTTTAGGTTTAGGTTTTGTTTTAAGTTTAGTGTTAGTGTTAGGGTTTGGGTTCGGGTTAGGGTTAGGTTTAGGGTTAGGGTTAGGGTTAGAGTTAGGGTTAAGGTTTGAGTTTGGGTTTGGTTAAGTGTTAGCGTTAGGTTTAGGGTTAGGGTTTGGGTTTGTGTTAGGGTTAGGGTTATGGTTTCGGTTTCGGTTAGGGTTAGGGTTAGGGTTAGGGGTAGGTTTAGGGTTAGGGTTAGGGTTAGGGTTAGGGTTAGGGTTAGGGTTATGGTTAGGGTTAGAGTTAGGGTTAGAGTTAGAGTTAGGGTTTGGGTTAGGGTTAGGGTTATGGTTAGGGTTTGGGTTAGAGTTAGGGTTAGGGTTAGGGTTATGGTTATGGTTAGGGTTAGAGTTAGGGTTAGGGTTACCATTAGGGTTAAGTTTAGGTTTTGGGTTTGGGTTAGGTTTAGTGTTAGGGTTACGTTTACGGTTAGGTATAGGGTTAGGGTTAGGGTTATGGTCAGGGTTTGGTTTAAGTTTAGGGTTAGTGTTAGGCATAGGGTTAGGGATAGGGTTAGGGTTAGGGTTAGGGTTAGGGTTGGGTTAGGATTAGGGATAGGGTTAGGGTTAGGGTTAGGTTTGGTTTAGGGTTAGGGTTACGATTAGGTTAGGTTTTCTTTTAGGTTTAGAGTTAGTGTTAGGGTTTGGGTTCGGGTTAGGGTTAGGGTTAGGGTTATTGTTTGGGTTAAGGTTAGGGTTAGGGTTAGGGTTAGGAATATGGTTAGGGTTAGGGTTAGGGTTAGGGTTTTGTTCCGGGATTGGGTTAGGGTTAGGTTTAGGTTTTGGGTTAGGGTTAGTGTCAGGGTTAGGTTTTGGGTTAGGTTTAGTGTTAGGGTTAGGTTTTGGGTTAGGGTTAGGGTTAGGATTAGGGTTAGGGTTAGGTTTAGTGTTAGGGTTTGAGTTAGGGTTAGGGTTAGGGTTAGGGTTTGAGTTAGGATTAGGGTTAGGGTTAGGGTTTGCGTTAGGGTTAGGGTTAGGTTTAGGGTTAGGGTTAGGATTTGGGTAAGGGTAAGATTTAGGTTTTGATTTGGGTTAGTGTTAGGGTTATGGTTAATGTTAAGTTTAGGGTTTGTGTTAGGGTTAGGGTTAGATTTAGGGTTAGGCTTAGGGTTAAGGTTTAGGTTTAAGATTAGTGTTAGGGTTAGGGTTAGCGTTAGGGTTTGAGTTAGGGTTAGGGTTTGGATTAGGGTTAGGGTTAGGGTTAGGGGTTGGGTTTCGGTTAGGGTTAGGGTTAGGGTTAGGATTAGGGTTAGTGTTAGGGTTAGGATTAGGGTTTGGGTTCGGGTTAGGTTTAGGGTTAGGGTTAGGGTTAGGAAGAGGGTTTGGGTTAGGGTTAGGGTTAGGGTTAGGGTTAGGGTTAGCGTTTGGGTTAGGGTTAGGGTTAGGGTTAAGTTTAGGGTTTGCGTTAGGGTTAGGGTTACGGTGTGGGTTTGTGTTAGGGATAGTGTTAGGGTTTGTGTTTGTGTTAGGGTTAGGTTTAGCTTTAGTTTTAGGGTTTGGGTTTGGGTTAGGTTTAGGGTTAGGGATAGGGTTAGTGTTTGGGTTAGGGTTTGGTTTAGGGTTTGGTTTAGGTGTTGGGGTAGGTTTAGAGTTAGGGTTAGGGTTTGGGTTAGGGTTAGGGTTACGGTTAGGGTTTAGGGTTAGTGTTAGGTGTAGGTTTTGGGTTAGGCTTAGGAATAGGATTAGGTTTAGGGTTAGGTTTAGTGTTAGGGTTTGGGTTAGGGTTAGGGTTAGGTTTAGGGTTTGAGTTAGGGTTAGGTTTAGGGTTAGGGTTAGGGTTAGGGTTAGGGTTAGGGTTAGGGTTTAGGGTTAGGGTTAGGTTTATTGTTTGTGTTAAGTTTATGGTTACGTTTAGGGTTGAGTTAGAATTAGGGATAGGGTTAGGGATTAGGTTTGAGTTAGGTTTAGGGTCAGGGTTAGGGTTACGGTTTAGGGTTAGGTTTAGGTTTATTGTTTGTGTTAAGTTTAGTGTTAGGGTTAGGGTTAGGTTAGGATTAGGGATAGGGTTAGGGTTAGGGTTAGGGTTTGGGTTAGGGTTAGGTTTAGGTTTAGGTTTTGTTTTAAGTTTAGTGTTAGTGTTAGGGTTTGGGTTCGGGTTAGGGTTAGGGTTAGGGTTAGGGTTATTGTTTGGATTAAGGTTAGGGTTAGGGTTCGGGTAAGGAATATGGTTAGGGTTAGGCTTACGGTTAGGGTTTTGTTTCGGGATTGGGTTAGGGTTAGGTTTAGGTTTTGGGTTAGGGTTAGGGTTAGGGTTAGGGTTTGGGTTAAGGTTAGGGTTAGGGTTACTTTTAGGTTTTGATTTGGGTTTGTGTTAGGGTTATGGTTAGTGTTAATTTTAAGGTTTGTTTTAGGGTTAGGGTTAGATTTAGGGTTCGGGTTAGGGTTAGGGTTTAGGTATAAGGTTAGTGTTAGGGTTTGGAAGAGGGTTAGGGTTTGTGTTAGGGTTAGGGTTAGGGGTAGGGTTTGGGTTACGGTTAGGGTTAGGGTTAGGGTTAGGGTTAGGGTTAGGGTTAGGATTCGGGTTAGGGTTAGGTTTAGGTTTTGATTTGGGTTAGTGTTAGGGTTATGGTTAGTGTTAAGTTTAAGGTTTGTTTTGGGGTTAGGGTTAGATTTAGGGTTCGGGTTAGGGTTAGGGTTTAGGTATAAGGTTAGTGTTAGGGTTTGGAATAGGGTTAGGGTTTGAGTTAGGGTTAGGGTTAGGGTTAGGGTTAGGAGTAGGGTTAGTGTTAGGGTTAGGGTTAGGGTTTGGGTTCGGGTTAGGGTTAGGGTTAGGGTTAGGGTTGGATTTAGGGTTAGTGTTAGTTACAGGGTTTGGGTTAGGATTAGGGATAGGGTGAGGGTTAGGGTTAGGGTTTGGTTTAGGGTTAGGTTTAGGTTTATATTTAGGTTTTGGTTTAGGGTTAGTGTTAGGGTTAG
>JAJHUQ010000065.1:1012500-1017500 GCA_035773235.1 Eospalax fontanierii | reverse complement strand
TAGAGTTAGGGTTAAGGTTTGTGTTTGGGTTTGGTTAAGGGTTAGCGTTAGGTTTAGTTTTAGGGTTTGGTTTTGGGTTAGGGTTAGGTTTATGGTTCCGTTTTCGGTTAGGGTTAGGGTTAGGGTTAGGGTTAGGGTTAGGGTTAGGGTTAGGGTTAGGAATATGGTTCGGGTTAGGGTTATGGTTAGGGTTTTGTTTCGGGATTGCGTTAGGGTTAGGTTTAGATTTTGGGTTAGGGTTAGTGTTAGGGTTAGGTTTTGGGTTAGGGTTAGTGTTAGGGTTAGGTTTTGGGTTAGGGTTAGGGTTAGGATTAGGGTTAGGGTTAGGTTTAGTGTTAGGGTTTGAGTTAGGGTTAGGGTTAGGGTTAGGGTTTGAGTTAGGATTAGGGTTAGGGTTAGGGTTTGGGTTAGGTTTAGGGTTAGGGTTAGGGTTAGGGTTAGGGTTAGGATTTGGGTTAGGGTAAGATTTAGGTTTTGATTTGGGTTAGTGTTAGGGTTATGGTTAATGTTAAGTTTAGGGTTTGTGTTAGGGTTAGGGTTAGATTTAGGGTTAGGCTTTGGGTTAGGGTTTAGGTTTAAGATTAGTGTTAGGGTTAGGGTTAGCGTTAGGTTGTGAGTTAGGGTTAGGGTTTGGGTTAGGGTTAGGTTTAGGGTTAGGGGTTGGGTTTCGGTTAGGGTTAGGGTTAGGGTTAGGATTAGGGTTAGTGTTAGGGTTAGGATTAGGGTTTGGGTTCGGGTTAGGTTTAGGGTTAGGGTTAGAGTTAGGAAGAGGTTTTGGGTTAGGGTTAGGGTTAGGGTTAGGGTTATCGTTAGGGGTAGGTTTTGGGATAGCGATAGGTTTAGGGTTTGGTTTTGAGTTAGGGTTAGGGTTAGCGTTTGGGTTAGGGTTAGGGTTAGGGTTAAGTTTAGGGTTTGCGTTAGGGTTAGGGGTGCGGTGTGGGTTTGTGTTAGGGATAGTGTTAGGGTTTGTGTTTGTGTTAGGGTTAGGTTTAGGTTTAGGTTTAGGGTTTGGGTTTGGGTTAGGTTTAGGGTTAGGGATAGGGTTAGTGTTTGGGTTAGGGTTTGGTTTAGGGTTTGGTTTGGGTTTTGGGTTAGGTTTAGTGTTAGGGTTAGGGTTTGGGTTAGGGTTAGGGTTAGGGTTACGGTTAGGGTTTAGGGTTAGTGTTAGGTGTAGGTTTTGGGTTAGGCTTAGGATTAGGATTAGGTTTAGGGTTAGGGTTAGGTTTAGGGTTTGGGTTAAGGTTAGGGTTAGGGTTACTTTTAGGTTTTGATTTGGGTTAGTGTTAGGGTTATGGTTAGTGTTAAGTTTAAGTTTTGTTTTAGGGTTAGGGTTAGATTTAGGGTTGGGGTTAGGGTTAGGGTTTAGGTTTAAGGTTAGTGTTAGGGTTTGGAATAGGGTTAGGGTTTGAGTTAGGGTTAGGGTTAGGGTTAGGGTTTGGGTTACGGTTAGGGTTAGGGTTAGGGTTAGGGTTAGGATTCGGGTTAGGGTTAGGTTTAGGTTTTGATTTGGGTTAGTGTTAGGGTTATGGTTAGTGTTAAGTTTAAGGTTTGTTTTAGGGTTAGGGTTAGATTTAGGGTTCGGGTTAGGGTTAGGGTTTAGTTTTAAGGTTAGTGTTAGGGTTTGGAATAGGGTTAGGGTTTGAGTTAGGGTTAGGGTTAGGTTTAGGGTTAGGGTTTGAGTTAGGGTTAGGGTTAGGGTTAGCGTTAGGATTAGGGTTAGTGTTAGGGTTAGGATTAGGGTTTGGGTTCGGGTTAAGGTTAGGGTTAGGGTTGGGTTTAGGGTTAGTGTTAGTTATAGGGTTTGGGTTAGGATTAGGGATAGGGTGAGGGTTAGGGTTAGGGTTTGGTTTAGGGTTAGGTTTAGGTTTATATTTAGGTTTTGGTTTAGGGTTAGTGTTAGGGTTAGGGTTTGGGTTAGGGTTAGGGTTAGGGTTACGGTTAGGGTTTAGGGTTAGTGTTAGGTGTAGGTTTTGGGTTAGGCTTAGAAATAGGATTAGGTTTAGGGTTAAGTTTAGTGTTAGGGTTTGGGTTAGGGTTAGGGTTAGGGTTAGAATTAGGGTTAGGGTTAGATTTAGGGTTAGTGTTAGGGTTATTGTTAGGGTTTAGGCTAGGGTTCATGTTAGGGCTAGGTATAGGTATTGGGTGAGGGTTAGAATTAGTGTTAGGGTTTGAGTTAGGGTTAGGGTTAGTTTTAGGGTTTGATTTAGTGTTAGGTTTAGGGTTAGGGTTAGGGTTAGGGTTAGGGTTAGGGTTTAGGGTTAGGGTTAGGTTTACTGTTTGTGTTAAGTTTATGGTTACGTTTAGGGTTGAGTTAGAATTAGGGATAGGGTTAGGGTTAAGGTTTGAGTTAGGTTTAGAGTCAGGGTTAGGGTTACGGTTTAGGGTTAGGTTTAGGTTTATTGTTTGTGTTAAGTTTAGTGTTAGGGTTAGGGTTAGGTTAGGATTAGGGATAGGGTTAGGGTTAGGGTTTGGGTTAGGGTTAGGTTTAGGTTTAGGTTTTGTTTTAAGTTTAGTGTTAGTGTTAGGGTCTGGGTCCGGGTTAGGGTTAGGGTTAGGGTTAGGGTTAGGGTTAGAGTTAGGGTTAAGGTTTGAGTTTGGGTTTGGTTAAGTGTTAGCGTTAGGTTTAGGGTTAGGGTTTGGGTTTGTGTTAGGGTTAGGGTTATGGTTTCGGTTTCGGTTAGGGTTAGGGTTAGGGTTAGGTTTAGGGTTAGGGTTAGGGTTAGGGTTAGGGTTAGGGTTAGGGTTAGGGTTATGGTTAGGGTTAGAGTTAGGGTTAGAGTTAGAGTTAGGGTTTGGGTTAGGGTTAGGGTTATGGTTAGGGTTTGGGTTAGAGTTAGGGTTAGGGTTAGGGTTATGGTTATGGTTAGGGTTAGAGTTAGTGTTAGGGTTACCATTAGTGTTAAGTTTAGGTTTTGGGTTTGGGTTAGGTTTAGTGTTAGGATTACGTTTACGGTTAGGTATAGGGTTAGGGTTAGGGTTATGCTCAGGGTTTGGTTTAAGTTTAGGGTTAGTGTTAGGCATAGGGTTAGGGATAGGGTTAGGGTTAGGGTTAGGGTTAGGGTTGGGTTAGGATTAGGGATAGGGTTAGGGTTAGGGTTAGGTTTGGTTTAGGGTTAGGGTTAGGATTAGGTTAGGTTTTGTTTTAGGTTTAGTGTTAGTGTTAGGGTTTGGGTTCGGGTTAGGGTTAGGGTTAGGGTTATTGTTTGGGTTAAGGTTAGGGTTAGGGTTAGGGTTAGGAATATGGTTAGGGTTAGGGTTAGGGTTAGGGTTTTGTTTCGGGATTGGGTTAGGGTTAGGTTTAGGTTTTGGGTTAGGGTTAGTGTCAGGGTTAGGTTTTGGGTTAGGTTTAGTGTTAGGGTTAGGTTTTGGGTTAGGGTTAGGGTTAGGATTAGGGTTAGGGTTAGGTTTAGTGTTAGGGTTTGAGTTAGGGTTAGGGTTAGGGTTAGGGTTTGAGTTAGGATTAGGGTTAGGGTTAGGGTTTGCGTTAGGGTTAGGGTTAGGTTTAGGGTTAGGGTTAGGATTTGGGTTAGGGTAAGATTTAGGTTTTGATTTGGGTTAGTGTTAGGGTTATGGTTAATGTTAAGTTTAGGGTTTGTGTTAGGGTTAGGGTTAGATTTAGGGTTAGGCTTAGGGTTAAGGTTTAGGTTTAAGATTAGTGTTAGGGTTAGGGTTAGCGTTAGGGTTTGAGTTAGGGTTAGGGTTTGGATTAGGGTTAGGGTTAGGGTTAGGGGTTGGGTTTCGGTTAGGGTTAGGGTTAGGGTTAGGATTAGGATTAGTGTTAGGGTAAGGATGAGGGTTTGGGTTAGGGTTAGGTTTAGGGTTAGGGTTAGGGTTAGGAAGAGGGTTTGGGTTAGGGTTAGGGTTAGGGTTAGGGTTAGGGTTAGCGTTTGGGTTAGGGTTAGGGTTAGGGTTAAGTTTAGGGTTTGCGTTAGGGTTAGGGTTACGGTGTGGGTTTGTGTTAGGGATAGTGTTAGGGTTTGTGTTTGTGTTAGGGTTAGGTTTAGCTTTAGTTTTAGGGTTTGGGTTTGGGTTAGGTTTAGGGTTAGGGATAGGGTTAGTGTTTGGGTTAGGGTTTGGTTTAGGGTTTGGTTTAGGTGTTGGGGTAGGTTTAGAGTTAGGGTTAGGGTTTGGGTTAGGGTTAGGGTTACGGTTAGGGTTTAGGGTTAGTGTTAGGTGTAGGTTTTGGGTTAGGCTTAGGAATAGGATTAGGTTTAGGGTTAGGTTTAGTGTTAGGGTTTGGGTTAGGGTTAGGGTTAGGTTTAGGGTTTGAGTTAGGGTTAGGTTTAGGGTTAGGGTTAGGGTTAGGGTTAGGGTTAGGGTTAGGGTTTAGGGTTAGGGTTAGGTTTATTGTTTGTGTTAAGTTTATGGTTACGTTTAGGGTTGAGTTAGAATTAGGGATAGGGTTAGGGATTAGGTTTGAGTTAGGTTTAGGGTCAGGGTTAGGGTTACGGTTTAGGGTTAGGTTTAGGTTTATTGTTTGTGTTAAGTTTAGTGTTAGGGTTAGGGTTAGGTTAGGATTAGGGATAGGGTTAGGGTTAGGGTTAGGTTTTGGGTTAGGGTTAGGTTTAGGTTTAGGTTTTGTTTTAAGTTTAGTGTTAGTGTTAGGGTTTGGGTTCGGGTTAGGGTTAGGGTTAGGGTTAGGGTTATTGTTTGGATTAAGGTTAGGGTTAGGGTTCGGGTAAGGAATATGGTTAGGGTTAGGCTTACGGTTAGGGTTTTGTTTCGGGATTGGGTTAGGGTTAGGTTTAGGTTTTGGGTTAGGGTTAGGGTTAGGGTTAGGGTTTGGGTTAAGGTTAGGGTTAGGGTTACTTTTAGGTTTTGATTTGGGTTTGTGTTAGGGTTATGGTTAGTGTTAATTTTAAGGTTTGTTTTAGGGTTAGGGTTAGATTTAGGGTTCGGGTTAGGGTTAGGGTTTAGGTTTAAGGTTAGTGTTAGGGTTTTGAATAGGGTTAGGGTTTGAGTTAGGGTTAGGTTTAGGGTTAGGGTTTGGGTTACGGTTA
>JAJHUQ010000065.1:1000000-1005000 GCA_035773235.1 Eospalax fontanierii | reverse complement strand
TTTAGGTTTAGAGTTTGGGTTTAAGTAAGGTTAGGGTTAGGGTTAAGATTAGGGTTAATTTTAGGGTTTGGGTATCAGTTAGGATTAGGATTAGGGTTAGGTTTATGGTTTGGGTTAGGGTTAGGGTTAGGGGTAGGGTTAGGGTTAGGGTTAGGGTTTTGGTTTGCGTTAGGGTTAGGGTTAGGGTTTGGGTTAGTGTTAGGGTTAGTTTTAGTGTTCGGGTTAGGATTTGGGTTAGGATTAGGGTTAGGGTTAGGGATAGGGTTAGGGTTTGGTTAAGGGTAAGGGTTAGGGTTAGGACCAGGTTTTGGGTTAGGTTTAGGGTTAGGGATATGGTTTGGGTTCTGGTTCGAATTAGGGTTAGGGTTAGGTTTTGAGTTAGGGTTAGGGTTAGGGTTAGGGACAAGGTTTGGGTTAGGGTTAGAGTTAGGGTTAAGGTTTGAGTTTGGGTTTGGTTAAGGGTTAGCGTTAGGTTTAGGTTTAGGGTTTGGGTTTGGGTTAGGGTTAGGTTTATGGTTTCGTTTTCGGTTAGGGTTAGGGTTAGGGTTAGGGTTTGGGTTAGGGTTAGGGTTATGGTTAGGGTTTGGGTTAGGGTTAGGGTTGGGGTTAGGGTTAGGGTTAGGGTTATGGTTATGTTTAGGGTTAGGGTTATGGTTAGGGTTAGGATTAAGGTTAAGTTTAGGTTTTGGGTTTGCGTTAGGTTTAGTGTTAGGGTTACGTTTACGGTTAGGTATAGGGTTAGGGTTAGGGTTATGGTCAGGGTTTGGTTTAAGTTTAGGGTTAGTGTTAGGCATAGGGTTAGGGATAGGGTTAGGGTTAGGGTTAGGGTTAGGGTTGGGTTAGGATTAGGGATAGGGTTAGGGTTAGGGTTAGGTTTGGTTTAGGGTTAGGGTTAGGATTAGGTTAGGTTTTGTTTTAGTTTTAGTGTTAGTGTTAGGGTTTGGGTTCGGGTTAGGGTTAGGGTTAGGGTTATTGTTTGGGTTAAGGTTAGGGTTAGGGTTAGGGTTAGGAGTATTGTTAGGGTTAGGGTTATGGTTAGGGTTTTGTTTCGGGATTGGGTTAGGGTTAGGTTTAGGTTTTGGGTTAGGGTTAGTGTTACGGTTAGGTTTTGGGTTAGGGTTAGTGTTAGGGTTAGGTTTTGGGTTAGGGTTAGCGTTAGGATTAGGGTTAGGGTTAGGTTTAGTGTTAGGGTTTGAGTTAGGGTTAGGGTTAGGGTTAGGGTTTGAGTTAGGATTAGGGTTAGGGTTAGGGTTTGGGTTAGGGTTAGGGTTAGTGTTAGTGTTAGGGTTAGGGTTTGGGTCAGGGTTAGGGTTAGTATTAGGGTTATGATTAGGGTTAAGTTTAGGGTTTGTGTTTGGTGTAGGTTTAGGGTTAGGGTTAGGGTTAGGGTTTAGGGTTAGTGTTAGGTTTAGGATTTGGGTTAGGGTTAGGGTTAGGGTTAGGGTTTGAGTTAGTGTTAGGTTTAGGTTTAGGGTTAGGGTTTGGGGTAGGGTTAGGGTTAGGGTTAGGATTAGTGTTAGGGTTAGTGATAGGATTAGAGTTAGGGTTAGGGTTTTGGTTAGGGTTAGGGTTAGGGTTAGGGTTAGGGTTTGAGTTAGTGTTAGGGTTAGGTTTAGGGTTAGGGTCTGGGTTCGGGTCAGAGTTATGGTTATGGTTAGGGTTTGAGTTAGGATTATGTTAGGTTTAGGGTTAGGGTTTGGGTTAGGGTTATGTTTAGGGTTAGGGTTTGAGTTTGAGTTAGGTTTAGGGTTAGCATTAGGGTTAAGGTTAGGGTTAGGTTTATGGTTTGATTAAGGTTAGGGTTAGGGTTAGGGTTTGGGTTAGGGTTAGGTTTAGTGTTAGTGTTAGGGTTAGGGTTTGGGTCAGGGTTAGGGTTAGTATTAGGGTTATGATTAGGGTTAAGTTTAGGGTTTGTGTTTGGTGTAGGTTTAGGGTTAGGATTAGGGTTAGGTATAGGGTTAGGGTTTGGGGTAGGTTTAGGGTAAGGTTTAGATTTTGATTTGGGTTAGTGTTAGGGTTAGGGTTAGTGTTAAGTTTAGTGTTTGTTTTAGCGTTAGGGTTAGGGTTGGGGTTACGAATAGGGTTAATTTTAGGTTTTGGGTTTGGGTTAGGGTTAGGTTTAGGGTTAGAGTTAGGGTTAGGTTTAGTGTTAGGGTTACGGTTAGGGTTTGGGTTAAGGTTAGGGTTATGTTAGGGTTAGGAATAGGGTTAGGGTTAGGTTTAGGGTTAGGGTTAGAGTTAGGGTTAGGGTTTGGGATAGGGATAGCGTTAGGGTTTGGTTTTGGGTTAGGTTTAGGGTTAGGGTTTGGGGTAATGTTTGTGGTTAGGGCTTAGGGGTTAGGTTTAGGGTTAGGGTTAGGTTTAGGGTTAGGGTTTGGGTTAGGGTTAGGGTTACGGTGTGGGTTTGGTTTAGGGATAGGGTAAGGGTTTGGGTTTGAGTTAGGGTTAGGTTTAGGTTTAGGGTTAGGTTTGGGTTTGGGGTACGTTTTGGGTTAGAGATAGGTTTAGGGTTTGGGTTAGGGTTAGGGTTAGTTATAGGGTTATGGTTATTGTTAGGTTTTGGTTTAGGGTTTCGGTTAGGGTTTGGTTTAGGTTTTGGGTTAGGGTTAGAGTTAGGGTTAGGGTTTGGGTTAGGGTTATGGTTAGGGTTAGGATTAGGGTTTAGGGTTAGTGTTAGGTTTAGGGTTTGGGTTAGGGTTAGGATTGGGAGTAGGGTTAGGTTTAGGTTTAGGGTTAGGGTTTGGGTTTATGTAAGGTTAGGGTTAGGGTTAAGATTAGGGTTAATTTTAGGGTTTGGGTATCAGTTAGGATTAGGATTAGGGTTAGGTTTATGGTTTGTGTTAGGGTTAGGGCTAGGGGTAGGGTTAGGGTTAGGGTTAGGGTTTTGGTTTGCGTTACGGTTAGGGTTAGGTTTTGGGTTAGTGTTAGGGTTAGTTTTAGTGTTCGGGTTAGGATTTGGGTTAGGCTTAGGGTTAGGGTTAGGGAGAGGGTTAGGGTTTGGTTTAGGGTTAGGGTTAGGGTTAGGATTAGGTTTTGGGTTAGGTTTAGTGTTAGGGATATGGTTTGGGTTCTGGTTCGAATTAGGGTTAGGGTTAGGGTTTGAGTTAGGGTTAGGGTTAGGGTTAGGGATAAGGTTTGGGTTAGGGTTAGAGTTAGGGTTAAGGTTTGAGTTTGGGTTTGGTTAAGGGTTAGCGTTAGGTTTAGGGTTAGGGTTTGGGTTTGGGTTAGGGTTAGGGTTATGGTTTCGGTTTCGGTTAGGGTTAGGGTTAGGGTTAGGGTTAGGGTTAGGGTTAGGGTTAGTGTTAGGGTTAGTGTTATGGTTTGATTAGGGTTAGGGTTAGGGTTAGAGTTAGGGTTTGGGTTAGGGTTAGGGTTATGGTTAGGGTTTGGGTTAGGCTTAGGGTTAGGGTTAGGGTTTTCGTTACGGTTAGGGTTAGGGTTAGGGTTAGGGTTACCATTAGGTTTAAGTTTAGGTTTTGGGTTTGGGTTAGGTTTAGTGTTAGGGTTACGTTTATGCTTAGGTATAGGGTTAGGGTTAGGGTTATTGTCAGGGTTTGGTTTAAGTTTAGGGAAAGTGTTAGGCATAGGGTTAGGGATAGGGTTTGGGTTAGGGTTAGGGTTAGGGTTGGGTTAGGATTAGGGATAGGGTTAGGGTTAGGGTTAGGTTTGGTTTAGGGTTAGGGTTAGGATTAGGTTAGGTTTTGTTTTAGGTTTAGTGTTAGTGTTAGGGTTTGGGTTCGGGTTAGGGTTAGGGTTAGGGTTATTGTTTGGGTTAAGGTTAGGGTTAGGGTTAGGGTTAGGAATATGGTTCGGGTTAGGGTTATGGTTAGGGTTTTGTTTCGGGATTGCGTTAGGGTTAGGTTTAGATTTTGGGTTAGGGTTAGTGTTAGGGTTAGGTTTTGGGTTAGGGTTAGTGTTAGGGTTAGGTTTTGGGTTAGGGTTAGGGTTAGGATTAGGATTAGGATTAGGTTTAGTGTTAGGGTTTGAGTTAGGGTTAGGGTTAGGGTTAGGGTTTGAGTTAGGATTAGGGTTAGGGTTAGGGTTTGGGTTAGGTTTAGGGTTAGGGTTAGGGTTAGGGTTAGGGTTAGGATTTGGGTTAGGGTAAGATTTAGGTTTTGATTTGGGTTAGTGTTAGGGTTATGGTTAATGTTAAGTTTAGGGTTTGTGTTAGGGTTAGGGTTAGATTTAGGGTTAGGCTTTGGGTTAGGGTTTAGGTTTAAGATTAGTGTTAGGGTTAGGGTTAGCGTTAGGTTGTGAGTTAGGGTTAGGGTTTGGGTTAGGGTTAGGTTTAGGGTTAGGGGTTGGGTTTCGGTTAGGGTTAGGGTTAGGGTTAGGATTAGGGTTAGTGTTAGGGTTAGGATTAGGGTTTGGGTTCGGGTTAGGTTTAGGGTTTGGGTTAGAGTTAGGAAGAGGTTTTGGGTTAGGGTTAGGGTTAGGGTTAGGGTTATCGTTAGGGGTAGGTTTTGGGATAGCGATAGGTTTAGGGTTTGGTTTTGAGTTAGGGTTAGGGTTAGCGTTTGGGTTAGGGTTAGGGTTAGGGTTAAGTTTAGGGTTTGCGTTAGGGTTAGGGGTACGGTGTGGGTTTGTGTTAGGGATAGTGTTAGGGTTTGTGTTTGTGTTAGGGTTAGGTTTAGGTTTAGGTTTAGGGTTTGGGTTTGGGTTAGGTTTAGGGTTAGGGATAGGGTTAGTGTTTGGGTTAGGGTTTGGTTTAGGGTTTGGTTTGGGTTTTGGGTTAGGTTTAGTGTTAGGGTTAGGGTTTGGGTTAGGGTTAGGGTTAGGGTTACGGTGAGGGTTTAGGGTTAGTGTTAGGTGTAGGTTTTGGGTTAGGCTTAGGATTAGGATTAGGTTTAGGGTTAGGGTTAGGTTTAGGGTTTGGGTTAAGGTTAGGGTTAGGGTTACTTTTAGGTTTTGATTTGGGTTAGTGTTAGGGTTATGGTTAGTGTTAAGTTTAAGTTTTGTTTTAGGGTTAGGGTTAGATTTAGGGTTCGGGTTAGGGTTAG
>JAJHUQ010000065.1:970000-995000 GCA_035773235.1 Eospalax fontanierii | reverse complement strand
AAGTTTATGGTTACGTTTAGGGTTGAGTTAGAATTAGGGATAGGGTTAGGGTTAAGGTTTGAGTTAGGTTTAGGGTTAGGGTTAGGGTTACGGTTTAGGGTTAGGTTTAGGTTTATTGTTTGTGTTAAGTTTAGTGTTAGGGTTAGGGTTAGGTTAGGATTAGGGGTAGGGTTAGGGTTAGGGTAAGGGTTTGGGTTAGGGTTAGGTTTAGGTTTAGGCTTTGTTATAAGTTTAGTGTAAGTGTTAGGGTTTGGGTTCGGGTTAGGGTTAGGGTTAGGGTTAGGGTTATTGTTTGGATTAAGGTTAGGGTTAGGGTTAGGCTTACGGTTAGAGTTTTGTTTCGGGATTGGGTTAGGGTTAGGTTTAGGTTTTGGGTTAGGGTTAGGGTTAGGGTTAGGGTTTGGCTTAAGGTTAGGGTTAGGGTTACTTTTAGGTTTTGATTTGGGTTAGTGTTAGGGTTATGGTTAGTGTTAAGTTTAAGGTTTGGGTTAGGGTTAGGGTTAATGTTAGAGTTAATCGTTGGGTTTGGTTTACTGTTTGGGTTAGGGTTAGGATTAGGGTTAGGATTAGGGTTAGGTTTAGTGTTTGGGCTAGGTTTAGGGTTAGGGTTAGGATTAGGCTTAGGGTTAGGGTTAAGATTAGAGTTAGGATTAGAGTTTTGGTTTGGTTTAGGTTTAGGGTTAGGGTTTAGGTTACTGTTAGGGTTAAGGTTAGTGTTAGGGTTAGGGTTTGGTTTAGGGTTAGGGTTAGTATTAGGGTTACGATTAGGGTTAAGTTTAGGGTTTGTTTTTGGTGTAGGTTTAGGGTTAGGGTTAGGGTTAGGGTTAGGGTTAGGGTTAGGTTCAAGTTTAGGGTTAGGGTTTGGGTATGGGTTAGGTTTCGGGTTAGGGATAGGGTTAGGGTTTGGGTTAGGGTTATGGTTAGGGTTAGAATTAGAGATAGGCTTAGGGTTTTGGTTTGCGTTAGGGTTAGTGTTAGGGTTACGATTAGGGTTAAGTTTAGGGTTTGTTTTTGGTGTAGGTTTAGGGTTAGGTGTGGGTTTGCGTTAGGCATAGGGTAAGGGTTTGGGTTTGGGTAGGGTTAGGTTCAGGTTTAGGGTTAGGGTTTGGGTATGGGTTAGGTTTAGGGTTAGGGATAGGGTGAGGGTTTGGGTTAGGGTTAGGGTTAGGGTTAGGATTAGAGATAGGCATAGGGTTTTGGTTTGCGTTAGGGTTAGTGTTAGGGTTTGGGTTAGTGTTAGGGTTTGGGTTACTGTTAGGGTTAGGGTTATGGTTAGAGTTAGGGTTAGGGTTACGTTTAGATTTTGAATTAGGTTTAGAGTTAGGGTTAGGTTTGGGTTCGGGTTAGGGTTAGGGTTAGGGTTAGGGTTTGTGTTAGGTTTAGGGTTTGGGTTAGGATTAGGGATAGGGTTAGGGTTTGGGTTAGGGTTAGGGTTAGGGTAAGGATTAGAGATAGGCTTAGTGTTTTGGTTTGCATTAGGGTTAGTGTTAGGGTTTGGGTTAGTGTTAGGGTTAGGGTTACTGTTAGGGTTATGGTTTGGGTTAGGGTTAGGATTAGGGTTACGTTTAGTTTTTGAATTAGGTTTAGGGTTAGGGTTAGGTTTGGGTTCGGGTTAGGGTTAGGGTTAGGGTTAGGGTTAGTGTTAGGTTTAGGGTTTGGGTTAGGTTTAGGGATAGGGTTAGGGTTAGGGTAAGGGTTTGGTTTAGTGTTAGGGTTAGGTTTATGTTTAGATTTTGGTTTAGGTTTAGTGTTAGGGTTAGGGTTTGCGTTCGGGTTAGGGTTAGTGTTAGCCTGAGGGTTAGGGTTAGGATTAGGGTTAGGGTTAGGGGTAGGTTTTAGGTTTTGGGTTAGGGTTAGTGTTTGGGTTAGGGTTAGGGTTAGAGTTAGAGTTAGTCGTTGGGTTTGGTTTACTGTTAGGGTTAGGGTTAGGATTAGGGTTAGGTTTAGTGTTTGGGCTAGGGTTAGGGTTAGGGTTAGGTTTAGGGTTAGGGTTAGGATTAGGCTTAGGGTTAGGGTTAGGATTAGAGTTAGGATTAGAGTTTTGGTTTGGTTTAGGTTTAGGGTTAGGGTTTAGGTTACTGTTAGGGTTAAGGTTAGTGTTAGGGTTAGGGTTTGGTTTAGGGTTAGGGTTAGTATTAGGGTTACGATTAGGGTTAAGTTTAGGGTTTGTTTTTGGTGTAGGTTTAGGGTTAGGGATAGGGTTAGGGTTTAGGGTTAGTGTTAGGTTTAGGGTTTGGGTTAGGGTTAGGGTTAGGGTTTGAGTTAGGGTTAGGGTTAAGTTTAGGGTTAGTGTTTGCGGTAGGATTAGTGTTAGGGTTAGGGTTAGGGTTAGGATTAGGGTTATGTTTAGGGATAGGATTAGATTTAGGGTTAGGATTTTGTTTTGCGTTAGGGTTAGGGTTATGGTTTGGGTTATTGTTAGGGTTATGTTAGGTTTAGGGTTAGGGTTTGGGTTAGGGTTAGGGTTAGGGTTAGGGTGTGAGACTGAGTTAGTTTTAGGGTTAGCATTTGGTTTAGGGTTAGGGTTAAGGTTAGGGTTAGGGTTAGGATTAGGGTTAGGGTTAGGGTTAGATTTAGGGTTAGGGTTTGGGTTAGGGTTAGGGTTAGGTTTAGGTTTTTATTTGGGTTAGTGTTAGGGTTAGGGTTAGTGTTAAGATTAGGGTTCGGGTTCGGGTTAGGGTTAGGGTTAGGGTTACGAATAGGTTTAAGTTTAGGGTTTGGGTTTGGGTTAAGGTTAGGGTTAGGGTTAGGGTTAGGGTTAGGGTTACGGTTTGGGTTAAGGTTAGGGTTATGGTTAGGGTTAGGAATAGGGTTGGGGTTGGGGTTGGGGTTGGTGTTGGGGTTGGGGATAGGGGTAGGGTTAGGGTGTGAATTTGGGTTAGGGTTAGGGTTTGGGTTAGGGTTCGGTTTAGGTTTTGTGTTAAGGTTAGAGTTAGGTTTAGGGTTTGGTTTAGGATTAGGGTTAGGGTTAGGGTTACGGTTTAGGGTTAGTGTTAGGTTTAGGGTTTGGGTTAGGGTTAGGATTAGGATTAGGGGTAGGGTTAGGTTTAGGGTTAGGGTTTGTGTTAGGGTTAGGGTTAGGGTTAGGGTTTGAGTTAGGGTTAGGGTTAGGGTTAGTTTTATGGTTAGGGTTAGGGTTTACGGTTAGGCTTAGGGTTATTGTTTGTGTTAAGTTTAGGGTTAGGGTTAGGGTTGGGTTAAGATTAGGGATAGGGTTAGGGTTAGGGTTAGGGTTTGGTTTAGTGTTAGGGTTAGGTTTATGTTTAGGTTTTGGTTTAGGTTTAGTGTTAGGGTTAGGGTTTGCGTTCGGGTTAGGGTTAGTGTTAGCCTGAGGTTTAGGGTTAGGGTTAGGGTTAGGGTTAGGTTTTAGGGTTTGGGTTAGGGTTATTGTTTGGGTTAGGGTTAGGGTTAGGGTTAGAGTTAGTCGTTGGGTTTGGTTTACTGTTAGGGTTAGGGTTAGGATTAGTGTTAGGATTAGGGTTAGGTTTAGTGTTTGGGCTAGGGTTAGGGTTAGGGTTAGGTTTAGGGTTAGGGTTAGGATTAGGCTTAGGGTTAGGGTTAGGATTAGAGTTAGGATTAGAGTTTTGGTTTGGTTTAGGATTAGGGTTAGGGTTAGGTTTAGGGTTAGGGTTTGTGTTAGGGTTAGGGTTAGGGTTAGGGTTTGAGTTAGGGTTAGTGTTAGGGTTTGGGTTAGTGTTAGGGTTAGGGTGACTGTTAGGGTTAGGGGTTGGTTTAGGGTTAGGATTAGGGTTATATTTAGATTTTGAATTAGGTTTAGGCTTAGGGTTAGGTTTGGGTTCGGGTTAGGTTTAGGGTTAGGGTTAGGGTTTGTGTTAGGTTTAGGGTTTGGGTTAGGATTAGGGATAGGGTTAGGGTTTGGGTTAGGGTTAGGGTTCGGGTTAGGATTAGAGATAGGCTTAGTGTTTTGGTTTGCGTTAGGGTTAATGTTAGGGTTTGGGTTAGTGTTAGGGTTAGGGTTCCTGTTAGGTTTATGGTTTGGGTTAGGGTTAGGATTAAGGTTACGTTTAGGTTTTGAATTAGGTTTAGGGTTAGGGTTAGGTTTGGGTTCGGGTTAGAGTTAGGATTAGGGTTAGGGTTAGTGTTAGGTTTAGGGTTTGGGTTAGGATTAGGGATAGGGTTAGGGTTAGGGTTAGGGTTAGGGTTTTGTTTAGTGTTAGGGTTAGGTTTATGTTTAGGTTTTGGTTTAGGTTTAGTGTTAGGGTTAGGGTTTGCGTTCGGGTTAGGGTTAGTGTTAGCCTGAGTTTTAGGGTTAGGGTTAGGGTTAGGGTTAGGGTTAGGTTTTAGGGTTTGGGTTAGGGTTATTGTTTGGGTTAGGGTTAGGGTTAGGGTTAGAGTTAGTCGTTGGGTTTGGTTTACTGTTAGGGTTAGGGTTAGGATTAGGGTTAGGATTAGGGTTAGGTTTAGTGTTTGGGCTAGGGTTACGGTTAGGGTTTGGTTTAGGTTTAGGGTTAGGGTTTAGGTTACTGTTACGGTTAAGGTTAGTGTTAGGGTTAGGGTTTGGGTTAGGGTTAGGGTTAGTATTAAGGTTACGATTAGGGTTAGGTTTAGGGTTAGGGTTAGGGTTAGGGTTAGGGTTAGTGTTAGGTTTAGGGTTTGGGTTAGGGTTAGGGTTAGGGTTAGGGTTTGAGTTAGGGTTAGGGTTAAGTTTAAGGTTAGGGTTTGCGTTAGGTTTAGTGTTAGGGTTAGGGTTAGGGTTAGGATTAGGGTTATGTTTAGGGATAGGATTAGATTTAGGGTTAGGGTTTTGTTTTGCGTTAGGGTTAGGGTTATGGTTTGGGTTATTGTTAGGGTTATGTTAGGTTTAGGTTTAGGGTTTGGGTTAGGGTTAGGGTTAGGTTTAGGGTTTGAGATTGAGTTAGGTTTAGGGTTAGCATTTGGTTTAGGGTTAGGGTTAAGGTTAGGGTTAGGGTTAGGATTAGGGTTAGGGTTAGATTTAGGGTTAGGGTTTGGTTTAGGGTTAGGGTTAGGTTTAGGTTTTTATTTGGGTTAGTGTTAGGGTTAGGGTTAGTGTTAAGATTAGGGTTCGGGTTAGGGTTAGTGTTAGGGTTAGGGTTACGAATAGGTTTAAGTTTACTGTTTGGGTTTGGGTTAGGTTTAGGGTTAGGGTTAGGGTTAGGTTTAAGGTTAGGGTTATGGTTAGGGTTTGTGTTAAGGTTAGGGTTATGGTTAGGGTTAGGAATAGGGTTAGGGTTAGGGTTAGGGTTAGTGTTAGGGTTTGGGATAGGGGTAGGGTTAGGGTGTGAATTTGGGTTAGGGTTAGGGTTAGGGTTAGGGTTTGGGTTAATGTTTGTGGTTAGGGCTTAGGGGTTATGTTTATGGTTAGGGTTAGCGTTAGAGTCAGGGTTAGGGTTAGGGTTAGGGTTTGGTTTAGTGATATGGATAGTTATAAGTTTAAGGTTATTGTTACGGTTTGGGTTAAGGTTTGGGTTAGGGTTCGGTTTAGGTTTTGGGTTAGGGTTAGAGTTAGGGTTAGGGTTTGGTTTATAATTAGGTTTAGGGGTAGGATTATGGTTTAGGGTTAGTGTTAGGTTTAGGGTTTGGGTTAGGGTTAGGATTAGGATTAGGGTTAGGTTTAGGTTTAGGGTTACGGTTTGTGTTAGTGTTAGGGTTAGGGTTAGGGTTTGAGTTAGGGTTTGTGTTAGGGTTAGGGTTAGGGTTAGGGTTTGAGTTAGGGTTAGGGTTACGGTTAGGTTTAGGGTTAGGGTTAGGGTTAGGGTTAGTTTTATGGTTAGGGTTAGGGTTAGGGTTATTGTTTGTGTTAAGTTTAGGGTTAGTGTTAGGGTTGGGTTAAGATTAGGGATAGGGTTAGGGTTAGGATTAGGGTTTGGTTTAGGGTTAGGGTTAGGTTTAGGTTTAGGTTTTGTTTTAGGTTTAGTGTTAGTGTTAGGGTTTGGGTCCGGGTTAGGATTAGGGTTAGGGTTAGGGTTATTGTTTGGGTTAAGGTTAGGGTTAGGGTTAGTGTTACGGTTAGCGTTTGGTTTCGGGATTGGGTTAGGGTTAGGTTTAGGTTTTGGGTTAGGGTTAGGGTTAGGGTTAGGGTTTGGGTTAAGGTTCGGTTTAGGGTTAATTTTAGGGTTTGGGTTAGGGTTAGGGTTAGGGTTAGGGTTAGATTTAGGGTTAGGGTTAGGGTTAGGATTTGGGTTAGGTTAGGTTTAGGTTTTGATTTGCGTTAGTGTTAGGGTTAGGGTTAGTGTTAAGTTTAGGGTTTGTGTTATTGTTAGGGTTAGCTTTTGGGTTAGGGTTAGGGTTAGGGTTAGGGTTAGGGTTACTGTTAGGTTTAGGATTAGGGTTAGGGTTAATGTTAGGGTTACGGTTTGCGTTAGGATTAGGATTTGGGTTAGTGTTAGCGTTAGGGTTAGGTTAGGATTACGGTTAGGGTTAGGGTTCCGGTTAGGTTTAGCGTTAGGGTTAGGGTTAGAAGTAGGGTTAGGGTTAGGATTTGGGTTAGGGTTAGGATTAGTGTTTTGGTTTGGTTTAGAGTTAGGTTTAGGGTTTGGGTTACTGTTAGGGTTAGGGTTAGTGTTAGGGTTAGGGTTTGGGTTAGGGTTAGGGTTAGGGTTAGGGTTAGGGTTAGGGTTTAGGGTTTGGGTTAGGGTTATTGTTTGGGTTAAGGTTAGGGTTAGGGTTACTGTTAGGAATATATTTAGGGTTAGGGTTAGGTTTAGGGTTCGTGTTAGGGTTTGGGTTATCGTTAGGTTTAGGTTTTGTGTTAGGGTTAGGGTTAGGGTTAGGGTTAGGATTAGGGTTAGGGTTAGGGATAGGATTAGAGTTAGGGTTAGGCTTTTGGTTTGGGTTAGGGTTAGGGTTAGGGTTTGGGTTAGGGTTAGGATTAGGGTTAGTGTTAGGGTTAAGATTAGGGTTTGGGTTCGGGTTAGGGTTAGGTTTGGGTTAAAGTTTAGGGTTAGTGTTAGTTTTAGGGTTTGCTTTAGGATTAGGGATAGAGTTAGGGTTAGGGTTAGGGTTTGGTTTAGGGTTAGGGTTAGGTTTATGTTTAGGTTTTGCTTTAGATTTAGTGTTAGGGTTAGGGTTTGGGTTCGGGTTAGGGTTAGTCTTAGCGTGAGGGTTAGGGTTAGGGTTAGGGTTTAGGGTTAGGGTAAGGGTTATTGTTTGGGTTAAGATTAGCATTAGGGTTAGGGTTAGGAATATGTTTAGGGTTAGGGCTAGGTTTAGGGTTAGGTTTAGGGTTCGGGTTAAGTTTATGTTTAGGTTTTGCTTTAGGTTTAGTGTTAGGGTTAGGGTTTGGGTTCGGGTTAGGGTTAGTCTTAGCGTGAGGGTTAGGGTTAGGGTTAGGGTTTAGGGTTAGGGTAAGGGTTATTGTTTGGGTTAAGATTAGTGTTAGGGTTAGGGTTAGGAATATGTTTAGGGTTAGGGTTAGGTTTAGGGTTAGGTTTAGGGTTCGTGTTAGGGTTAGGTTTAGGTTTTGGGTTAGGTTTAGGGTTAGTGTTAGGGTTAGGGTTAGTGTTAGGTTTAGGGTTTGGGTTAGGATTAGGGATAGGGTTAGGGTTAGGGTTAGGGTTTGGTTTAGTGTTAGGTTTAGGTTTATGTTTAGGTTTTGGTTTAGGTTTAGTGTTAGGGTTAGGGTTTGCGTTCTGGTTAGGGTTAGTGTTAGCGTGAGGGTTAGGGTTAGCGTTAGAGTTAGGGTTAGGGATAGGTTTAGGGTTACGTTTTGGGTTAGCGTTAGGGTTAGGGTTAGGGGTTGGGTCTGGGTTAGGTTTAAGGTTAGCGTAATGGTTAGGATTAGGGTTAGGGTTAGGGTTAGGAATAGGTGTAGGTTTAGGGTTTAGGATAGGATTAGGGTTAGGGTTAGTGTTAGGATTAGGATTAGGGTTAGGGTTAGGGTTAGGGTTAAGATTTGTGTTAGGTTTAGGGTTTGAATTTGAGTTAGGTTTAGGGTAGCATTAGGGTTAAGGTTAGGGTTAGGGTTATGGTTTGGGTTAGGGTTAGTTTTATGGTTAGGGTTAGGGTTTGTGTTAGTGTTACGGTTAGGTTTAGGTTTTGATTTGTGTTACTGCTAGGGTTAGGGTTAGTGTTAAGTTAAGGGTTTGGGTTAGGGTTAGGGGTATGGTTATGGTTACGATTAGGGTTAGGGTTAGGGTTAGGGTTAGGGTTAGGGTTAGGGTTTGAGTTAGGGTTAGGGTTAGGTTTAGGGTTAGGGTTTGCGGTAGGGTTAGTGTTAGGGTTAGGGTTAGGTTTAGGATTAGGGTTAGGTTTAGGGATAGGATTAGAGTTAGGGATAGGGTTTTGTTTTGCGTTAGGGTTAGGGTTAGGGTTTGGGTTATTGTTAGGGTTATGTTAGGTTTAGGTTTAGGGTTTGGGTTAGGGTTAGGGTTAGGGTTAGGGTTTGAGATTGAGTTAGGTTTAGGGTTAGCATTAGGTTTAGGGTTAGGGTTAAGGTTAGGGTTAGGGTCAGGTTTAGGGTTAGGGTTTGGGTTAGGGTTAGGATTAGGTTTAGGTTTTTATTTGGGTTAGTGTTAGGGTTAGGGTTAGTGTTAAGTTTAGGGTTTGGGTTAGGGTTAGGGTTAGGTTTAGGGTTACGAATAGGTTTAAGTTTAGGGTTTGGGTTTGGGTTAGGTTTAGCTTTAGGGTTAGGGTTAGGATTAGGTTTAGGGTTAGGGTTAGGCTTAGGGTTTGGGTTAAGGTCAGGGTTAGGTTAGGGTTAGGAAGAGGGTTAGGGTTAGGGTTAGGTTTAGTGTTAGGGTTTGGGATAGGGGTAGGGTTAGGGTGTGATTTTGTGTTAGGGTTAGGGTTAGGGTTTGGGTTAATGTATGTGGTTAGGGTTTAGGGGTTATGTTTATTGTTAGGGTTAGCGTTAGGGTCAGGGTTAGGGATAGGGTTAGGGTTTGGGTTCGTGTTAAGGTTAGTTAAAGGGTTAGGTTATTGTTACGGTTTGGGTTAGGGTTTGGGTTAGGGTTCGGTTTAGGTTTTGTGTTAGGGTTAGAGTTAGGGTTAGGGTTTGGTTTAGGATTAGGGTTAGGGTTAGGGTTAAGGTATAGGGTTAGTGTTAGGTTTAGGGTTTGTGTTAGGGTTAGGATTAGGGTTAGGGTTAGGTTTATGTTTAGGGATAGGGTTTCTGTTAGGGTTAGGGTTTGAGTTAGGTTTAGGTTTACGGTTAGGGTTAGAGTTAGGGTTAGTTTTATGGTTAGGGTTAGGGTTTACGGTTAGGGTTCGGGTTATTGT
Organism: Eospalax fontanierii; assembly: GCA_035773235.1. Lineage (NCBI taxonomy): Eukaryota > Metazoa > Chordata > Mammalia > Rodentia > Spalacidae > Eospalax > Eospalax fontanierii. Next base: position 985,802 of record JAJHUQ010000065.1, on the reverse strand, counting down.
TTGTGTAAAGGTTAGGGTTAGGATTGGGTTAAGATTAGGGATAGGGTTAGGGTTAGGATTAGGGTTTGGTTTAGGGTTAGGATTAGGTTTAGGTTTAGGTTTTGTTTTAGGTTTAGTGTTAGTGTTAGGGTTTGGGTTCGGGTTAGGATTAGGGTTAGGGTTAGGGTTTTTGTTTGGGTTAAGGTTAGGGTTAGGGTTAGGGTTACGGTTAGGGTTTGGTTTCGGGATTGGGTTAGGGTTAGGTTTGGGTTTTGGGTTAGGGTTAGGGTTAGGGTTAGGGTTTGGGTTAAGATTAGGTTTAGGGTTAATTTTAGGGTTTGGATTAGGGTTAGGGTTCATTTTTGGGTTAGGGTTAGGTTTAGGATTGTGGTTAGGGTTAGGGTTTGAGTTAGTGTTAGGGTTAGGTTTAGGGTTAGGGTTAGGGTTTGAGTTAGGGTTAGGGTTAGGGTTAGGGTTAGGATTTGGGTTAGGTTAGGTTTAGGGTTTGATTTGGGTTAGTGTTAGGTTTAGGGTTAGTTTTAAGTTTAGGGTTTGTGTTACTGTTAGGGTTAGATTTTGGGTTAGGCTTAGCGTTAGGGTTTAGGTTTAAGGTTAGTGTTAGGGTTAGGGTTAGGTTTTTGGTTAGGGTTACTCTTAGGTTTAGGATTAGGGTTAGGGTTAGTGTTAGGGTTACAGTTTGCGTTAGAGTTACGTTTTGGGTTAGTGTTAGCGTTAGGGTTAGGATTAGGATTACGGTTAGGGTTAGGGTTCGGGTTAGGTTTAGGGTTAGGGTTAGGGTTAGGGTTAGGTTTAGGGTTAGGGTTAATGTTACAATTAGAGTTAGTGTTAGGGTTTTGGTTTGGGTTAGGGTTCGGCTTAGGGTTTGGTTTAGTGTTAGGGTTAGGGTTAAGGTTAGGGTTAGGGTTAGGATTAGGGTTAGGTTTAGTATTTGGGTTAGGGTTAGGGTTAGGGATAGGGTTAGGGTTAGGGTTAGGATTAGGGTTAGGGTTAGGATTTGGGTTAGGTTTAGGATTAGTGTTTTGGTTTGGCTTAGGGTTAGGGTTAGGGTTTGGGTTACTGTTAGGGTTAGGGTTTGGGTTAGGGTTAGGGTTTGGGTTAGGGTTAGGGTTAGTATTAGGGTTACGATTTGGTTTAAGTTTATGGTTTGTGTTTGGTGTAGGTTTAGGGTTAGGGTTAGGGTTAGGGTTAGGGTTTGGTTTAGGGTTCACGTTAGGGTTAGGTTTAGGTTTTGAGTTAGGGTTAGGGTTAGGGTTACGGTGTGGGTTTGCGTTAGGGATAGGGTAAGGTTTTGGGTTTGGGTTAGGGTTAGGTTCAGGTTTAGTGTTAGGGTTTCGGTATGGGTTAGGTTTAGGGTTAAGGATAGGGTTAGGGTTTGGGTTAGGGTTAGGGTTAGGGTTAGGATTAGAGATAGGCTTAGGGTTTTGTTTTGCGTTAGGGTTAGTGTTCGGGTTTGGGTTAGTGCTAGGGTTAGGGTGACTGTTAGGGTTAGGGTTTGGGTTAGGGTTAGGATTAGGGTTACGTTTAGATTTTGAATTAGGTTTAGGGTTAGGGTTAGGTTTGGGTTCGGGTTCGGGTTAGGGTTAGGGTTAGGGTTAGGGTTTGTGTTAGGTTTAGGGTTTGGGTTAGGATTAGGGATAGGGTTAGGGTTTGGGTTAGGGTTAGGGTTAGGGTTAGGATTAGAGATAGACTTAGTGTTTTGGTTAGCGTTAGGGTTAGTGTTAGGGTTTGGGTTAGTGTTAGGGTTAGGGTTACTGTTAGGATTATGGTTTGGGTTAGGGTTAGGATTAGGGTTTCGTTTAGGTTTTGAATTAGGTTTAGGGTTAGGGTTAGGTTTGGGTTCGGGTTAGGGTTAGGGTTAGGGTTAGGGTTAGCGTTAGGTTTAGGATTTGGGTTAGGATTAGGGATAGGGTTAGGGTTAGGGTTAGGGTTTGGTTTAGTGTTAGGGTTAGGTTTATGTTTAGGTTTTGGTTTAGGTTTAGTGTTAGGGTTAGGGTTTGCGTTCGGGTTAGGGTTAGTGTTAGCCTGAGGTTTAGGGTTAGGGTTAGGGTTAGGGTTAGGTTTAGGTTTTAGAGTTTGGGTTAGGGTTATTGTTTGGGTTAGGGTTAGGTTTGGGGTTAGAGTTGGTCGTTGGGTTTGGTTTACTGTTAGGGGTAGGGTTAGGATTAGGGTTAGGACTAGGGTTAGGTTTAGTGTTTGGGCTAGGGTTAGGGTTACGGTTAGGTTTAGGGTTAGGGTTAGGATTAGGCTTAGGGTTAGGGTTAGGATTAGAGTTAGGATTAGAGTTTTGGTTTGGTTTAGGTTTAGGGTTAGTGTTTAGGTTACTGTTAGCGTTAAGGTTAGTGTTAGGGTTAGGGTTTGTGTTAGGGTTAGGGTTATTATTAGGGTTACGATTAGGGTTAAGTTTAGGGTTTGTGTTTGGTGTAGGTTTAGGGTTAGGGTTAGGGTTAGGGTTAGGGTTTAGGGTTAGTGTTAGTTTTAGGTTTTGGGTTAGGGTTAGGGTTACGGTTAGGGTTTGAGTTAGGGTTAGGGTTAAGTTTAGGGTTAGGGTTTGCGGTAGGTTTATTTTTAGGGTTAGGGTTAGGGTTAGGATTAGGGTTATGTTTAGGGATAGGATTAGATTTAGGGTTAGGGTTTTGTTTTGCGTTAGGGTTAGGGTTATGGTTTGGGTTATTGTTAGGGTTATGTTAGGTTTAGGGTTAGGGTTTGGTTTAGGGTTACGGTTAGGTTTAGGGTTTGAGATTGAGTTAGGTTTAGGGTTGGCATTTGGTTTAGGTTTAGGGTTAAGTTTAGGGTTAGGGTTAGGGTTAGGGTTAGGGTTAGGGTTAGATTTAGGTTTAGGGTTTGGGTTAGGGTTAGGGTTGGGTTCAGGTTTTTATTTGGGTTAGTGTTAGGGTTAGGGTTAGTGTTAAGATTAGGGTTTGTTTTAGGGTTAGGGTTAGGGTTAGGGTCTGGGATAGGGGTAGGGTTAGGGTGTGAATTTGGGTTAGGGTTAGGGTTAGGGTTTGGTTTCATGTTTGTGGTTAGGGCTTAGGGGTTATGTTTATGGTTAGGGTTAGCGTTAGGGTCAGGGTTAGGGATAGGGTTAGCGTTTGGGTTAGTGTTAGGGTTAGTTATAGGGTTAAGGTTTTTGTTACGGTTTGGGTTAGGGTTTGGTTTAGGGTTCGGTTTAGGTTTTGGGTTAGTGTTAGCGTTAGGGTTAGGGTTTAGTTTAGAGTTAGGCTTAGGATTAGGGTTTGCGTTTGGGTTAGGGTTAGGGTTAGGGTTTGGGTTAATGTTTGGGGTTAAGGTTAGGGTTTGGGTTTGGGTTAGGGTTAGGTTTAGGTTTAGGGTTAGGGTTTGGGTTTGGATTAGTGTTAGGGTTTTGGTTAGCGTTAGGGTTAGGGTTAGGTTTAGGGTTAGGGTTAGGATTAGGGTTAGGTTTAGTGTTTGGGTTAGGGTTAGAGTTAGGGTTAGGGTTAGGGTTAGCGTTAGGATTAGGGTTAGGTTTAGCCTTAGGATTAGAGTTAGGATTAGAGTTTTGGTTTGCTTTAGGGTTAGGGTTAGGGTTAGGGTTAGTCGTTGGGTTTGGTTTACTGTTAGGGTTAGGGTTAGGATTAGGGTTAGTTTTAGTGTTTGGGCTAGGGTTAGGGTTAGGGTTAGTTTTAGGGTTAGGGTTAGGATTAGGCTTAGGGTTAGGTTTAGGATCAGATTTAGGATTAGAGTTTTGGTTTGGATTAGGTTTAGGGTTTGGGTTTGGGTTACTGTTAGGGTTAGGGTTAGTGTTAGGGTCAGGGTTTGGGTTAGGGTTAGGGTTAGTATTAGGGTTACGAATAGGGTTAAGTTTAGGGTTTGTGTTTGGTGTAGGTTTAGGGTTAGGGTTAGGCTTAGTGTTAGGGTTAGGGTTTAGGGTTAGTGTTAGGTTTAGGGTTTGAGTTAGGGTTAGGATTAGGGTTAGGGTTTGAGTTAGGGTTAGGGTTAGGTTTAGGGTTAGGGTTTGCGGTAGGGTAAGTGTTAGGGTTAGGGTTTTGTTTTGCGTTAGGGTTAGGGTTAGGGTTTGGGTTATTGTTAGGGTTATGTTAGGTTTAGGGTTAGGATTTGGGTTAGGGTTAGGGTTAGGGTTGGGGTTTGAGATTGAGTTAGGTTTAGGGTTAGCATTAGGTTTAGGGTTAGGGTTAAGGTTAGGGTTAGGCATAGGGTTAGGGTTAGGGTTAGGGTCAGGTTTAGGGTTAGGGTTTGGGTTAGGGTTAGGGTTAGGTTTAGGTTTTTATTTGGGTTAGTGTTAGGGTTAGGGTTAGTGTTAAGTTTAGGTTTTGGGTTAGGGTTAGGGTTAGGGTTAGGGTTACGAATAGGTTTAAGTTTAGGGTTAGGGTTTGGTTTAGGGTTAGGGTTAGGGTTAGGGTTTGAGATTGAGTTAGGTTTAGGTTCGGCATTTGTTTTAGGGTTAGGGTTAAGGTTAGGGTTAGGGTTAGGGTTAGGGTTAGGGTTAGGGTTAGGGTTAGATTTAGGGGTAGGGTTTGGGTTAGGTTTAGGGTTAGGTTTAGGTTTTTATTTGCGTTAGTGTTAGGGTTAGGGTTAGTGTTAAGATTAGGGTTTGGGTTAGGGTTAGGGTTAGGGTTAGGGTTAGGGTTTGGGATAGGGGTAGGTTTAGGGTGTGAATTTGGGTTAGGGTTAGGGTTAGGGTTTGAGTTAATGTTTGTGGTTAGGGCTTAGGGGTTATGTTTATGGTTAGGGTTAGCGTTAGGGTCAGGGTTAGGGATAGGGTTAGGGTTTGGGTTAGTGTTATGGTTAGTTATAGGGTTAAGGTTATTGTTACGGTTTGGGTTAGGGTTTGGGTTAGGGTTCGGTTTAGGTTTTGGGTTAGGGTTAGAGTTAGGGTTAGGGTTTGGTTTAGGATTAGGTTTAGGGTTAGGGTTACGGTTTAGGGTTAGTGTTAGGTTTAGGTTTTGGGTTAGGGTTAGGATGAGGATTAGGGTTAGGGTTAGGTTTAGGGTTACGGTTTGTGTTAGGTTTAGGGTTACGGTTTGTGTTAGGTTTAGGGTTAGGGTTAGGGTTAGGTTTATGTTTAGGTTTTGCTTTAGGTTTAGTGTTAGGGTTAGGGTTTGGGTTCGGGTTAGGGTGAGTCTTAGCGTGAGGGTTAGGGTTAGGGTTAGGGTTTAGGCTTAGGGTAAGGGTTATTGTTTGGTTTAAGATTAGCGTTAGGGTTAGGGTTAGGAATATGTTTAGGGTTAGGGTTAGGGTTAGGGTTTGGTTTAGGGTTCGGGTTAGGGTTAGGTTTAGGTTTTGGGTTAGGTTTAGGGTTAGGGTTAGGGTTAGGGTTAGTGTTAGGTTTACGGTTTGGGTTAGGATTAGGGAGAGGGTTAGGGTTAGGGTTAGGGTTTGGTTTAGTGTTAGGCTTAGGATTATGATTAGGTATCGGTTTAGGTTTAGCGTTAGGGTTACGGTTTGCGTTCGGTTTAGGGTTAGTGTTAGCGTGAGGGTTAGGGTTAGCGTTAGACTTAGGGTTAGGGATAGGTTTAGGTTTACGTTTTGGGTTAGCGTTAGGGTTAGGGTTAGGAGTTGGGTTTGGGTTAGGTTTAGGGTTAGGGTAATGGTTAGGATTAGGGTTAGGGTTAGGGTTAGGATTAGGTGTAGTTTTAGGGTTTAGAATAGGGTTAGGGTTAGGGTTAGTGTTAGGGTTAGGATTAGGGTTAGGGTTAGGGTTAGGGTTAAGATTAGTGTTAGGTTTAGGGTTTGAATTTGAGTGTGGTTTAGGGTTAGCATTAGGGTTAAAGTTAGGGTTAGGGTTATGGTTTGGGTTAGGGTTAGTTTTAGGGTTAGGGTTAGGGTTTGTGTTAGGGTTACGGTTAGGTTTAGGTTTTGATTTGGGTTACTGCTAGGGTTAGGGTTAGTGTTAAGTTAAGGGTTTGGGTTAGGGTTAGGGGTATGGTTAGGGTTACGATTAGGGTTAAGTTTAGGGTTTGGGTTTGGGTTGGGTTGAGGGTTAGGATTAGGGTTAAGGTTAGGTTTAGGGTTAGGGTTAGGGTTTGAGTTAAGTTTAGGGTTAATGCTAGGGTTAGGAATAGGGTTAGGGTTAGGGTTAGCTTTAGGGTTAGGGTTAGCGTTAGGGTTAGGGTTAGGGTTAGGGTTTGCGTTTGGTTTAGGGTTAGGGTTAGGGTTTGGGTTAATGTTTGGGGTTAAGGTTAGGGTTTGGGTTTGGGTTAGGGTTAGGTTTAGGATTAGGGTTAGGGTTTGGGTTTGGGTTAGTGTTAGGGTTTTGGTTAGGGTTAGGGTTAGGGTTAGGATTAGGGTTAGGTTTAGTGTTTGGGTTAGGGTTAGGGTTAGGGTTAGGGTTAGGGTTAGCGTTAGGATTAGGGTTAGGTTTAGGATTAGAGTTAGGATTAGAGTTTTGGTTTGGGTTTCGGTTAGGGTTAGGGTTAGGGTTAGTCGTTGGGTTTGGTTTACTGTTAGGGTTAGGGTTAGGATTAGGGTTAGGATTAGGGTTAGGTTTAGTGTTTGGGCTAGGGTTAGGGTTAGGGTTAGTTTTAGGGTTAGGGTTAGGATTAGGCTTAGGGTTAGGGTTAGGATCAGAGTTAGGATTAGAATTTTGGTTTCGGTTAGGTTTAGGGTTTGGGTTTGGGTTACTGTTAGGGTTAGGGTTAGTGTTAGGGTTAGGGTTTGGGGGAGGGGTAGGGTTAGTATTAGGGTTACAATTAGGGTTAAGTTTAGGGTTTGTGTTTGGTGTAGGTTTAGGGTTAGGGTTAGGCTTAGCGTTAGGGTTAGGGTTTAGGGTTAGTGGTAGGTTTACGGTTTGAGTTAGGGTTAGGGTTAGGGTTAGGGTTTGAGTTAGGGTTAGGGTTAGGTTTAGGGTTAGGGTTAGGTTTAGTTTTAGGGTTTTGGTAAGGGTTAGGGTTTGGGTTAGGTTTAGGGTTAGGGATAGAGTTAGGGTTTGGTTTAGGGTTAGTGTTATTTTTTGGGTTAGGTTTAGGGTTAGGATAAGGGTTAGGGTTAGGTTTAGGATTAGAGTTTGCCTTCGGGTGATGGTTAGGGTTTGAGTTAGGGTTAGGGTTTGGGTTAGGGTTTGGGTTTGAGTTAGGGTTAGGATTAGGGTTAGGGTTAGGTTCAGGTTTAGGGTTTGGGTTAGGGTTAGGGTTAGGGTTAGGGTTAGTGTTAGGGTTAGGGTTAGGGTTAGGATTAGGGTTAGGTTTAGGGATAGGATTAGAGTTAGGGTTAGGGTTTTTTTTGCGTTAGGGTTTGGGTTATTGTTAGGGTTATGTTAGGTTTAGGGTTAGGGTTTGGGTTATGGTTAGGGTTAGGGTTAGGGTTTGAGATTGAGTTAGGTTTAGGGTTAGCATTAGGTTTAGGGTTAGGGTTAAGGTTAGGGTTAGGGATAGGGTTAGGGTTAGGGTTAGGGTTAGGGTCAGGTTTAGGGTTAGGGTTTGGGTTTGGGTTAGGGTTAGGTTTAGGTTTTTATTTGGGTTAGTGTTAGGGTTAGGGTTAGTGTTAAGTTTAGGGTTTGGGTTAGGGTTAGGTTTAGGGTTAGGGTTACGAATAGGTTTAAGTTTAGGGTTAGGGTTTGGTTTAGGGTTAGGGTTAGGGTTAGGGTTTGAGATTGAGTTAGGTTTAGGGTTGGCATTTGGTTTAGGGTTAGGGTTAAGGTTAGGGTTAGGGTTAGGGTTACGGTTAGCATTTGGTTTCGGGATTGGGTTAGGGTTAGGTTTAGGTTTTGGGTTAGGGTTAGGGTTAGGGTTAGGGTTAGGGTTTGGGTTAGGGTTAGGGTTAGGGTTAGGGTTAGGGTTAGATTTTGGGTTAGGCTTAGGGTTAGGGTTTAGGTTTAGGTTTTGATTTGGGTTAGTGTTAGGGTTAGGGTTAGTGTTAAGGTTAGGGTTTGTGTTATTGTTAGGGTTAGATTTTTGGTTAGGCTTAGGGTTAGGGTTTAGGTTTAAGGTTAGTGTTAGGGTTAGGGTTAGGGTTAGGGTTAGGGTTAGGGTTAGGGTTAGGGTTAGGGTTACGGTTTGGGTTAGGGTTAGGGTTAGGGTTAGGGGTTGGGTTTGTGTTAGGGTTACGGTTTGCGTTAGGGTTAGGATTTGGGTTAGTGTTAGCGTTAGGGTTAGGATTAGGATTACGGTTAGGATTAGGGTTCTGGGTAGGTTTAGGTTTAGGTTTAGGGTTAGAAGTAGGGTTAGGGTTAGGATTTGGGTTAGGGTTAGGATTAGTGTTTTGGTTTGGCTTAGAGTTAGGGTTAGGGTTTGGGTTACTGTGATGTTTAGGGTTAGTGTTAGGGTTAGGGTTTGGGTTAGGGTTAGGGTTAGGGTTAGGGTTAGGGTTTGGGTTAGGGTTAGGATTAGGGTTAGTGTTAGGGTTAAGATTAGGGTTTGGGTTCGGGTTAGGGTTAGGTTTGGGTTAAAGTTTAGGGTTAGTGTTAGTTTTAGGGTTTGGTTTAGGATTAGGGATAGGGTTAGGGTTAGGGTTAGGGTTTGGTTTAGGGCTAGGGTTAGGTTTATGTTTAGGTTTTGCTTTAGGTTTAGTGTTAGGGTTAGGGTTTGGGTTCGCGTTAGGATTAGTCTTAGCATGAGGGTTAGGGTTAGGGTTAGGGTTTAGGCTTAGGGTAAGGGTTATTGTTTGGGTTAAGATTAGCGTTAGGGTTAGGGTTAGGAATATGTTTAGGGTTAGGGTTAGGGTTTGGTTTGGGGTTCGGGTTAGGGTTAGGTTTAGGTTTTGGGTTAGGTTTAGGGTTAGGGTTAGGGTTAGGGTTAGTGTTAGGTTTAGGGTTTGGGTTAGGGTTAGGGATAGGGTTAGGGTTAGGGTTAGGGTTTGGTTTAGTGTTAGGTTTAGGTTTATGTTTAGGTTTTGGTTTAGGTTTAGTGTTAGGGTTAGGGTTTGCGTTCGGGTTAGGGTTAGTGTTAGCGTGAGGGTTAGGGTTAGCGTTAGAGTTAGGGTTAGGGATAGGTTTAGGTTTACGTTTTGGGTTAGCATTAGGGTTAGGGTTAGGGGTTGGGTTTGGGTTAGGTTTAGGGTTAGGGTAATGGTTAGGATTAGGTTTAGGGTTAGGGTTAGGATTAGGTGTAGGTTTAGGGTTTAGGATAGGGTTAGGGTTAGGGTTAGTGTTAGGGTTAGGATTAGGGTTAGGGTTAGGTTTAGGGTTAAGTTTACTGTTAGATTTAGGGTTTGAATTTGAGTTAGGTTTAGGGTTAGCATTAGGGTTAAGGTTAGGGTTAGGGTTATGGTTTGGGTTAGGGTTAGTTTTAGGGTTAGGGTTAGGGTTTGTGTTAGGGTTACGGTTAGGTTTAGGTTTTGATTTGGGTTACTGCTAGGGTTAGGGTTAGTGTTAAGTTAAGAGTTTGGGTTAGGGTTAGGGGTATGGTTTGGGTTACGATTAGGGTTAAGTTTAGGGTTTGGGTTTGGGTTAGGTTGAGGGTTAGGATTAGGGTTAAGGTTAGGTTTAGGGTTAGGGTTAGGGTTAGGGTTTGGGTTAAGTTTAGGGTTAATGTTATTGTTAGGAATAGGGTTAGGGGTAGGGTTAGCTTTAGGCTTAGGATTAGCGTTAGGGTTAGGGTTTAGTTTAGTGTTAGGGTTAGGGTTAGGGTTTGCGTTTGGGTTAGGGTTAGGGTTTTGGTTTGGGTTAATGTTTGGGGGTAAGGTTAGGGTTTGGGTTTGGGTTAGGGTTAGGTTTAGGTTTAGGGTTAGGGTTTGGGTTTGCGTTACTGTTAGGGTTTTGGTTAGGGTTAGGGTTAGGGTTAGGGTTAGGATTAGGGTTAGGTTTAGTGTTTGGGTTAGGGTTAGGGTTAGGGTTAGGGTTAGGGTTAGCGTTAGGATTAGGTTTAGGCTTAGGCTTAGGATTAGAGTTAGGATTAGAGTTTTGGTTTGGGTTAGGGTTAGGGTTAGGGTTAGTCGTTGGGTTTGGTTTACTGTTAGGGTTACGGTTAGGATTAGGGTTAGGATTAGGGTTAGTTTTAGTGTTTGGGCTAGGGTTAGGCGTAGGGGTAGGTTTAGGGCTAGGGTTAGGATTAGGCTTAGGGTTAGGGTTAGGATCAGAGTTACGATTAGAGTTTTGGTTTCGGTTAGGTTTAGGGTTTGGGTTTGGGTTACTGTTAGGGTTAGGGTTAGTGTTAGGGTTAGGGTTTGGGTTAGGGTTAGGGTTAGTATTAGGGTTACGATTAGGGTTAAGTTTAGGGTTTGTGTTTGGTGTAGGTTTAGGGTTAGGATTAGGCTTAGGGTTAGAGTTAGGGTTTAGGGTTAGTGTTAGGTTTAGGGATTGAGTTAGGGTTAGGGTTCGGGTTTGGGTTTGAGTTAGGTTTAGGGTTAGGTTTAGGGTTAGGGTTTGCGGTAGGGTTAGTGTTAGGGTTAGGGTTAGGGTTAGGGTTAGGGTTAGGGTTAGGTTTAGGGTGAGGGATTGGATTAGGGTTAGGTTTAGGGATAGGATTAGAGTTTGGGTTAGGGTTTTGTTTTGGGTTAGGGGTAGGGTTAGGGTTTGGGTTATTGTTAGGGTTATGTTAGGTTTAGGGTTAGGGTTTGGGTTAGGGTTAGGGTGAGGGTTAGGGTTTGAGATTGAGTTAGGTTTAGGGTTAGCATTAGGTTTAGGGTTAGGGTTAAGGTTAGGGTTAGGGATAGGGTTAGGGTTAGGGTTAGGGTTAGGGTCAGGTTTAGGGTTAGGGTTTGGGTTAGGGTTAGAGTTAGGTTTAGGTTTTTATTTGGGTTAGTGTTAGGATTAGGGTTAGTGTTAAGTTTAGGGTTTGCGTTAGGGTTACTTTTAGGGTTAGGGTTACGAATAGGTTTAAGTTTAGGTTTTGGGTTTGGGTTAGGTTTAGCTTTAGGGTTGGGGTTAGGGTTAGGTTTAGGGTTAGGGTTAGGGTCAGGGTTTGGATTAAGGTTACGGTTAGGTTAGGGTTAGGAAGAGGGTTAGGGTTAGGGTTAGGGTTAGTGTTAGGGTTTGGGATAGGGGTAGGGTTAGGGTGTGATTTTGTGTTAGGGTTAGGGTTAGGGTTTGGGTTAATGTTTGTGGTTAGGGCTTAGGGGTTATGTTTATTGTTAGGGTTAACGTTAGGGTCAGGGTTAGGGATAGGGTTAGGGTTTGGGTTCGTGTTAGGGTTAGTTATAGGGTTAAGGTTATTGTTACGGTTTGGGTTAGGGTTTGGGTTAGGGTTCGGTTTATGTTTTGTGTTAGGGCTAGAGTTAGGGTTAGGATTTGGTTTAGGATTAGGGTTAGGGTTAGGGTTACTGTTTAGGGTTAGTGTTAGGTTTAGAGTTTGGGTTAGGGTTAGTATTAGGATTAGGGTTACGTTTAGGTTTAGGTTTAGGGTTTGTGTTAGGGTTAGGGTTAGGTTTAGGGTTTGAGTTAGGGTTAGGGTTACGGTTAGGGTTAGGGTTAGGGTTAGTTTTATGGTTAGGGTTAGGGTTTACGGTTAGGGTTAGGGTTATTGTTTGTGTTAAGTTTAGGGTTAGGGTTAGGGTTGGGTTAAGATTAGGGATAGGGTTAGGGTTAGGATTAGGGTTTGGGTTAGGGCTTGTGTTAGGGTTCGGTTTAGGTTTTGCGTTAGGGTTCGATTTAGGGTTAGGATTTGGGTTAGGGTTAGATTTAGGGTTAGGGTTTAGGGTCAGTGTTAGGTTTAGGGTTTGGGTTATGGTTAGGATTAGGAGTAGGGTTAGAGTTAGGTTTAGGGTTAGGGTTTGGGTTAGGGATAGGGTTAGGGTTATGGCTTGAGTTGGGGTTAGAGTTAGGGTTAGGGTTTAGGGTTAGGTTTAGGTTTATTGTTTGTGTTAAGTTTAGGGTTAGGGTTTGGGTTAGGTTAGGATTAGGGTTAGGGTTAGGGTTAGGTTTAGGTTTTGTTTTAAGTTTAGTGTTAGTGTTAGGGTTTGGGTTCGGGTTAGGGTTAGGGTTAGGGTTATTGTTTTGGTTAAGGTTAGGGTTACGGTTAGGGTTAGGAATATGGTTAGGGTTAGGGTTACGGTTAGCGTTTGTTTTCGGGATTGGGTTAGGGTTAGGTTTAGGTTTTGGGTTAGGGTTAGGGTTAGGATTAGGGTTAGGGTTAGGTTTAGTGTTAGGGTTTGGGTTAGGGTTAGGCTTAGTGTTAGGGTTTGGGTTAGGGTTAGGATTAGGGTTAATTTTAGGGTTTGGGTTAGGGTTAGGGTTAGTTTTTATGTTAGGGTTAGGGTTAGGATTAGTGTTAGGGTTATGTTTAGTGTTAGGGTTTGGGTTACGGTTAGGCTTAGGGTTAGGGTTTGAGTTAGGGTTAGGGTTAGTGTTAGGGTTTGGGTTAGGGTTAGGGTTAGGGTTAGGGTTAGGGTTAGGGTTAGGATTTGGGTTAGGGTTAGGTTTAGGTTTTGATTTGGGTTAGTGTTACTGTTAGGGTTAACGTTAAGATTAGGGTTTCTGTTAGGGTTATAGTTAGATTTAGGGTTAGGCTTAGGGTTAGGTTTTAGGACTAAGGTTAGGGTTAGGCGTAAGGTTTGGGTTAGGGTTACTGTTAGGTTTAGGATTAGGGTTAGGGTTAGTGTTAGGGTTAGTGTTTGCGTTAGTGTTAGGATTTGGTTTAGTGTTAGCGTTACGGTTAGGATTAGGATTATGGTTAGGGTTAGGGTTCGGGTTAGGTTTATGGTTAGGTTTAGTGTTAGGTTTAGGGTTAGGATTAGGTTAGTATTAGAGTTAGGGTTAGGGTTTTGGTTTCGGTTAGGGTTAGGCTTAGGGTTTGGTTTAGTGTTAGGGTCAGGGTTAGTGTTAGGTTTAGGGTTTGGGTTAGGGTTAGGGTTAGTGTTAGGGTTTCTTTTAGCGTTAAGTTTAGGGTTTGGATTTCGGTTAGGTTTAGGGTTAGGGTTAGGGTTAGGTTTAGGATTAGGGTTAAGGTTAGGGTTAGGGTTTGGGTTAAGGTTAGCGTTAGGTTAGGGTTAGGAATAGGATTAGGGTTAGGGTTACGGTTTGGGTTCGGGTTAGCGTTAGGTTTAGGGTTTGGGTTAGGGTTAGGGTTAGGGTTAGGGTTTGCGTTTGGGTTAGTGTTAGGGTTAGGGTTTGGGTTAATGTTTGGGGTAGGGTTAGGGTTTGGGTTTGGGTTAGGTTTAGGTTTAGGTTTAGGTTTAGGGTTAAGGTTTGGGTTTGGGTTAGGGTTAGGGTTTGGATTAGGTTTAGGGTTAGTGTTAGGGTTAGGGTTTGGGTTAGGTTTAGGGTTAGGGTTAGTTTTTGGGTTATGATTAGGGTTAGGATTAGGGTTAGGGTTAGGTTTAGGGATAGGGTTTGGGTTAGGGGTAGGGTTAGGGTTAGGGTTAGTTTTTGGGTTAGGGTTAGGGTTAGGATTAGGGTTAGGGTTAGGTTTAGGGTTTGAGTTTGAGTTAGGTTTAGGGTTAGCATTAGGGTTAAGGTTAGGGTTAGGGTTATGGTTTGGGTTAGGGTTAGTTTTAGAGTTAGGGTTAGGGTTTGGTTTATGGTTAGGGTTAGTTTTAGGTTTTGATTTGGGTTACTGTTAGGGTTAGGGTTAGTGTTAAGTTTAGGATTTGGGTTAGGGTTAGGGGTAGGGTTATGGTTACGATTAGGGTTAAGTTTAGTGTTTGGGTTTCGCTTAGATTTAGGGTTAGGATTGGGGTTAAGGTTAGGCTTAGCGTTAGGGTTAGGGTGTAGAGTGAGGGTTTGTGTTAAGTTTAGGGTTAGGTTTAGGGGTAGGAAAAGGGTTGGGGTTAGGGTTAGGGTGAGGGTTAGCGTTAGGGTTAGGGTTTGGGATATGGATAGGGTTAGTGTTAGGGTTTGGTTTTGGGTTAGGGTTAGGTTTAGGGATTGGGTTAGTGTTAGGGTTAGGGATAGTGTTAGGGTTAGGTTTTGGGATAGGGATAGGAATAGGGTTAGGGTTAGGTTTAGGGCTAATGTTAGGTTAGGGTTACGGTTAGGGTTTGCGTTAGGGTTAGGGTTAGGGTGTGGTTTTGGGTTGGGGATGGGGTTAGGGTTTGGGTTTGGGTTATGGTTAGGTTTAGATTTGGGGTTAGGGTTTGGGTTTGGGTTAGGTTTAGGGTTAGGGTTAGGGTTAGGGTTTGGTTTGGGGTTAGGGTTAGGAATAGGGTTAAGGTTATTGTTAGGGTTTGGGTTAGGGTTTAGGTTAGGGTTAGGTTTAGGTTTTGGGTTAGGGTTAGATTTAGGCTTAGGGTTTGGGTTAGGGTTAGGGTTAGGGTTAGGGTTAGGGTTAGGGTTTAGGGTTAGTGTTAGGTTTAGGGTTTGGGGTAGGGTTAGGATTAGGATTAGGGTTAGGCTTAGGTTTAGTGTTAGGGTTTGGGTTAGGGTTAGGCTTAGATTTAGGTTTTGATTTAGGGTTAGGTTTAGGATTATGGTTAGGGTTAGGATTCGGGTTACGTTTAGGCTTAGGGTTAGGGTTAGGTTTAGCGTTAGGGTTAGGATTAGAGTTAGAATTAGGATTTTGTTTTGGGTTAGGGTTAGGCTTAAGGTTTGGTTTATGTTAGGGTTAGGGTTAGTGTTATGTTTAGGGTTTTGGTTAGGGTTAGGGTTAGTATTAGGGTTATGATTAGGGTTAAGTTTAGGTTTTGTGTTTGGTTTAGGTTTACGGTTAGGTTTAGGGTTAAGGTTAGGTTTTAGAGATAGTGTTCGGTTTAGGGTTTAGGTTAAGGTTTGTGTTAGGGTTAGGGTTAAGTTTATGTTTTGGGTTAGGGTTATTGTTTGGGTTAAGGTTAGGGTTAGGGTTAGGGTTAGAAATATTTTTAGGGTTAGGGTTAGGGTTAGGGTTTGGTTTAGTGTTTGGGTTAGGGTTAGGTTTAGGTTTTGGGTTAGGGTTAGGGTTAAGGTTACGGTTTGGGTTAGGGTTAGGGTTAGGGTTAAGTTTAGGGTTTGGGTTAGGTTTAGGATTAGATTTGGGTTAGGGTTAGGGTTAGGATTACTGTTAGGGTTAGGTTTAGGTTTAGGGTTTGGGTTAAGGTTAGGGTTAGGTTTAGAGTTTGAGTTAGGGTTAGGTTTAGGGTTATGGTTAGGGTTTGGGTTAGGGTTAGGTTTAGGTTAGGCGTTGGGTTTGGTTTAGGGTTAGTTTTAGGGTTAAGTTTAGGGTTAGGGTTAGGATTAGGGATAGGGTTAGGGTTAGTGTTAGGGTTAGGGTTAGGGTTAGGGTTAGGATTACGGTTAGGGTTAGGGATAGGATTAGAGTTAGGGTTAGGGTTTTGGTTTGGTTTAGGGTTAGGGTTAGGGTTTGGGTTAGGGTTAGGATTAGGGTTAGGGTTAGGGTTAGGGTTAGGGTTAGGGTTAGGGTTAGGATTAGGGTTATGTTTACGTTTTGAGTTAGGTTTAGGGTTAGGGTTAGGGTTTGGGTTCGGGTTACGGTTAGTGTTAAGGTTAGGGTTTGGGTTAGGTTTAGGGTTAGTTTTTGGGTTAGGGTTTCGGTCAGGGTTAGGGTTAGTATTATGGTTATGATTAGGGTTAAGTTTAGGGTTTGTGTTTAGTGTAGGTTTAGGGTTAGGGTTAGGGTTAGGGTTAGCGTTTAGGGTTATTGTTAGGTTTAGGGTTTGGGTTAGGTTTAGGGTTTGAGTTAGGGTTAGCGTTAGGTTTAGGGTTAGGGTTTGGGGTAGTGTTAGGGTTAGGGGTAGGGTTAGGGTTAGGATTAGTGTTAGGGTTAGTGATAGGATTAGAGTTAGGGTTAGGGTTTTGGTTTGTGTTAGGGTTAGGGATAGGGTTAGGGTTATTGTTTGGGTTAAGGTTAGGGTTACGGTTAGGGTTAGGAATATGGTTAGGGTTAGGGTTACGGTTAGCGTTTGTTTTCGGGAGTGGGTTAGGGTTAGGTTTAGGTTTTGGGTTAGGGTTAGGGTTAGGATTAGGGTTAGGGTTAGGTTTAGTGTTAGGCTTTGGGTTAGTGTTAGGCTTAGTGTTAGCGTT
>JAJHUQ010000065.1:962500-967500 GCA_035773235.1 Eospalax fontanierii | reverse complement strand
GGGTTAAGGTTTGGGTTAGGGTTACTGTTAGGTTTAGGATTAGGGTTAGGGTTAGTGTTAGGGTTAGTGTTTGCGTTAGTGTTAGGATTTGGGTTAGTGTTAGCGTTAGGGTTAGGATTAGGATTATGGTTAGGGTTAGTGTTCGGGTTAGGTTTACGGTTAGGGTTAGTGTTAGGATTAGGGTTAGGATTAGGTTAGTATTAGAGATAGGGTTAGGCTTTTGGTTTCGGTTAGGGTTAGGCATAGGGTTTGGTGTAGTGTTAGGGTCAGGTTTAGTGTTGGGTTTAGGGTTTGGGTTAGGGTTAGGGTTAGTGTTAGGGTTACTTTTAGCGTTAAGTTTAGGGTTTGGATTTCGGTTAGGTTTAGGGTTAGGGTTAGGGTTAGGTTTAGGGTTAGGGTTAAGGGTAGGGTTAGGGTTTGGGTTAAGGTTAGGGTTAGGTTAGGGTTAGGAATAGGATTAGGGTTAGGGTTACGGTTTGGGTTTGGGTTAGCGTTAGGTTTAGGATTTGGGTTAGGGTTAGGGTTAGGGTTAGGGTTTGCGTTTGGGTTAGTGTTAGGGTTAGGGTTTGGGTTAATGTTTGGGGTTAGGGTTAGGGTTTGGGTTTGGGTTAGGGTTAGGTTAAGGTGTAGGGTTAAGGTTTTGGTTTGGGTTAGGGTTAGGGTTTGGATTAGGTTTAAGGTTAGTGTTAGGGTTAGGGTTTGGGTTAGGTTTAGGGTTAGGGTTAGTTTTTTGGTTATGATTAGGGTTAGTGTTAGGTTTAGGGATAGGGTTTGGGTTAGGGGTAGGGTTAGGGTTAGGGTTCATTTCTGGGTTAGGGTTAGGGATAGGATTAGGGTTAGGGTTAGGTTTAGGTTTTGAGTTTGAGTTAGGTTTAGCGTTAGCATTAGGGTTAAGGTTAGGGTTATGGTTATGGTTTGGGTTAGGGTTAGTTTTAGGGTTAGGGTTAGGGTTTGGTTTACGGTTAGGGTTAGTTTTAGTTTTTGATTTGCGTTACTGTTAGAGTTAGGGTTAGTGTTAAGTTTAGGATTTGGGTTAGGGTTAGGGGTAGGGTTAGGGTTACGATTAGGGTTAAGTTTAGGGTTTGTGTTTCGGTTAGGTTTAGGGTTAGGATTAGGGTTAAGGTTAGGTTTAGCGTTAGGGTTAGGGTTAGAAATAGGTTTTGTGTTAAGTTTAGGGTTAGGTTTAGGTTTAGGAATAGGGTTAGGGTTAGGGTTAGGGTTAGGGTTAGGGTTAGGGTTAGCGTTAGGGTTAGGGTTTGGTTTTGGGTTAGGGTTAGGTTTAGGGTTTGGGTTAGTGTTAGGGTTAGGGATAGTGTTAGGGTTAGGGTTTGGGATAGGGATAGGAATAGGGTTAGGGTTAGGTTTAGGGTTAATGTTAGGTTAGGGTTAGGGTTAGGGTTTGGGTTAGGGTTAGGGTTACTGTGTGGGTTTGGATTCGGGATAGGGTTAGGGTTTGGGTTTGGGTTAGCGTTAGGTTTAGATTTAGGGTTAGGGTTTGGGTTTGGGTTAGGTTTAGGGTTAGGGTTAGGGTTAGGGTTTGGTTTGGGGTTAGGGTTAGGAATAGGGTTAAGGCTATTGTTAGGGTTTGGGTTAGGGTTTAGGTTAGGGTTAGGTTTAGGTTTTGGGTTAGGGTTAGATTTAGGCTTAGGGTTTGTGGTCGGGTTAGGTTTAGGGTTAGGGTTAGGGTTTAGGGTTAGTGT
Source organism: Eospalax fontanierii (assembly GCA_035773235.1). Taxonomy (NCBI): domain Eukaryota; kingdom Metazoa; phylum Chordata; class Mammalia; order Rodentia; family Spalacidae; genus Eospalax; species Eospalax fontanierii. The sequence goes on along the minus strand of JAJHUQ010000065.1, from coordinate 965,800 downwards.
TAGGTTTAGGGTTTGGGTTAGGGTTAGGATTAGGATTAGGGTTAGGCTTAGGTTTAGTGTTAGGTTTTGGTTTAGGGTTAGGCTTAGAGTTAGGTTTTGAGTTAGGGTTAGGAATAGGATTATTCTTACGTTAGGGTTCGGGTTAGGTTTAGGGTTAGGGTTAGGGTTAGGGTTAGGGTTAGGATTAGAGTTAGAATTAGGATTTTGTTTTGGGTTAGGGTTAGGCTTAAGGTTTGGTTTATGTTAGGGTTAGGGTTAGTGTTAGGTTTAGGGTTTTGGTTAGGGTTAGGGTTAGTATTAGGGTTACGATTAGGGTTAAGTTTAGGTTTTGTGTTTGGTTTAGGTTTTCGGTTAGGGTTAGGGTTAAGGTTAGGTTTTAGAGATAGTGTTAAGTTTAGGGTTTAGGTTAGGGTTTGAGTTAGGGTTAGGGGTAAGGTTATGTTTTGGGTTAGGGTTATTGTTTGGGTTAAGGTTAGGGTTAGGGTTAGGGTTAGAAATATTTTTAGGGTTAGGGTTAGGGTTAGGGTTTGGTTTAGTGTTTGGGTTAGGGTTAGGTTTAGGTTTTGGGTTAGGGTTAGGGTTAAGGTTACGGTTTGGGTTAGGGTTAGGGTTAGGGTTAAGTTTAGGGTTTGGGTTAGGTTTAGGATTAGATTTGGGTTAGGGTTAGGGTTAGGATTACTGTTAGGGTTAGGTTTAGGTTTAGGGTTTGGGTTAAGGTTAGGGTTAGGTTTAGAGTTTGAGTTAGGGTTAGGTTTAGGGTTATGGTTAGGGTTTGGGTAAGGGTTAGGATTAGGGTTAGGCGTTGGGTTTGGTTTAGGGTTAGTTTTAGGGTTAAGTTTAGGGTTAGGGTTAGGGTTTGGATTAGGGTTAGGGTTAGGGTTAGTGTTAGGGTTAGGGTTAGGGTTAGGGTTAGGATTAGGGTTAGGGTTAGGGATAGGATTAGAGTTAGGGTTAGGGTTTTGGTTTGGTTTAGGGTTAGGGTTAGGGTTTGGGTTAGGGTTAGGATTAGGGTTAGTGTTAGGGTTAGGGTTAGGGTTAGGGTTAGGGTTAGGGTTAGGATTAGGGTTATGTTTACGTTTTGAGTTAGGTTTAGGGTTAGGGTTAGGGTTAGGGTTCGGGTTACGGTTAGTGTTAAGGTTAGGGTTTGGGTTAGGTTTAGGGTTAGTTTTTGGGTTAGGGTTTCGGTCAGGGTTAGGGTTAGTATTATGTTTATGATTAGGGTTAAGTTTAGGGTTTGTGTTTGGTGTAGGTTTAGGGTTAGGGTTAGGGTTAGGGTTAGCGTTTAGGGTTATTGTTAGGTTTAGGGTTTGGGTTAGGTTTAGGGTTTGAGTTAGGGTTAGCGTTAGGTTTAGGGTTAGGGTTTGGGGTAGTGTTAGGGTTAGGGGTAGGGTTAGGGTTAGGATTAGTGTTAGGGTTAGTGATAGGATTAGAGTTAGGGTTAGGGTTTTGGTTTGTGTTAGGGTTAGGGTTAGGGTTTGGGTTAGTGTTAGGGTTGGGGTTAGTGTTAGTGTTATTGTTTGAGTTAGGGTTAGGATTAGGGTTACGTTTAGGTTTTGGGTTACGTTTAGTGTTAGGGTTAGGGTTTGGGTTCTGGTTAGAATAATGGTTATGGTTAGGGTTTGAGTTAGGATTATGTTAGGTTTAGGGTTAGGGTTTGGGTTAGGGTTAGGGTTAGGGTTAGGGTTAGGGTTTGAGTTTGAGTTAGGTTTAGGGTGAGCATTAGGGTTAAGGTTAGGGTTAGCTTTATGGTTGGGTTAGGGTTTGGGTTAGGGTTAGGGTTAGGGTTTGGGTTAGGTTTAGGTTTACTTTTAGGTTTTGATTTGGGTTAGTGTTTGGGTTAGGGGTAGTGTTAAGTTTAGTGTTTGTGTTAGGGTTAGGGTTAGGGTTAGGGTTACGAATAGGTTTAAGTTTAGGGTTTGGGTTTGGGTGAGGTTTAGGGTTAGGGTTAGGGTTAGGGTTAGGCTTAGGTTTAGGGTTAGGTTTAGGGTTAGGGTTAGGTTTTGGGTTAAGGTTAGGTTTAGGGTTAGGGTTAGGGTTAGGGTTAGGGTTAGGGTTAGCGTTAAGGCTAGGGTTTGGGATAGGGATAGGGTTAGGGTTTGGTTTTGGGTTAGGTTTAGGGTTAGGGTTTTGGTTAATGTTTGTGGTTAGGGCTTAGGGTTAGGTTTAGGGTTAAGGTTAGGGTTAGGGTTAGAGTTTGGTTTAGGGTTAGGGTTACGGTGTGGGTTTGCGTTAGGGATAGGGTAAGGGTTTGGGTTTGGGTTAGGGTTAGGTTCAGGTTTAGGGTTAGGGTTTGGGTTTGGGTTAGGTTTAGGGTTAGGGATAGGGTTAGGGTTTGGGTTAGGGTTAGGGTTAGTTATAGGGTTATGGTTATTGTTAGGTTTTGGGTTAGGGCTTGGGTTAGGGTAAGGTTTAGGTTTGGGGTTAGGGTTCGAGTTAGGTTTAGGGTTTGGGTTAGGGTTAGGTTTAGGGTTAGGGTTTAGGGTAAGTGTTAGGTTTAGGGTTAGGGTTTCGGTTAGGGATACGGTTAGGGTTATGGTTTGAGTTAGGGTTAGGGTTAGGGTTTAGGGTTATATTTAGGGCTATTGTTTGTGTTAAGTTTAGGGTTAGGGTTAGGTTTAGGTTAGGATTAGCGATAGGGTTAGGGTTAGGGTTAGGGTTTGGTTTACGGTTAGGGTTAGGTTTAGGTTTAGTTTTTGTTTTAAGTTTAGTGTAAGTGTTAGGGTTTGGGTTCGGGTTAAGGTTAGGGTTAGGTTTAGGGTTATTGTTTGGGTTAAGGTTAGGGTTAAGGTTAGGGTTAGGAATATGGTTAGGGTTAGGGTTACGGTTAGCATTTGGTTTCGGGATTGGGTTAGGGTTAGGTTTAGGTTTTGGGTTAGGGTTAGGGTTAGGGATTGGGTTAGGATTAGGATTAGGTTTAATTTTAGGGTTTGGGTTAGGGTTAGGGTTAGTTTTTGGGTTACGGTTAGGATTAGGGTTAGGGTTAGGTTTAGTGTTAGGGTTTGGGTTACGGTTAGGCTTAGGGTTAGGGTTTGAGTGAGGGTTAGGGTTAGGGTTAGGGTTTGGGTTAGGGTTAGTGTTAGGGTTATGGTTAGGGTTAGGGTTAGGGTTGGGTTTAGTGTTTGGGTTAGGTTTAGGATTAGGATTAAGGTTAGGCTTAGGTTTAGGTTTAGGGTTTGTGTTAGGTTTAGGGTTAGGGTTAGGGTTTGAGTTAGGGTTAGGGTTAGCGTTAGGTTAGTGTTAGGTTAGTATTAGAGTTAGAGTTAGGGTTTTGGTGTCGGTTAGGGTTAGGTTTAGGGTTTG
>JAJHUQ010000065.1:910000-915000 GCA_035773235.1 Eospalax fontanierii | reverse complement strand
TAGGATTTGGGTTAGGGTAAGATTTAGGTTTTGATTTGGGTTAGTGTTAGGGTTATGGTTAATGTTAAGTTTAGGGTTTGTGTTAGGGTTAAGGTTAGATTTAGGGTTAGGCTTAGGGTTAGGGTTTAGGTTTAAGATTAGTGTTAGGGTTAGGGTTAGCGTTAGGGTTTGAGTTAGGGTTAGGGTTTGGGTTAGGGTTAGGGTTAGGGTTAGGGGTTGGGTTTCGGTTAGGGTTAGGGTTAGGGTTAGGATTAGGGTTAGTGTTAGGGTTAGGATTAGGGTTTGGGTTCGGGTTAGGTTTAGGGTTAGGGTTAGGGTTAGGAAGAGGGTTTGGGTTAGGGTTAGGGTTAGGGTTAGGGTTAGCGTTAGGGGTAGGTTTTGGGATAGCGATAGGTTTAGGGTTTGGTTTTGGGTTAGGGTTAGGGTTAGCGTTTGGGTTAGGGTTAGGGTTAGGGTTAAGTTTAGGGTTTGCGTTAGGGTTAGGGTTACGGTGTGGGTTTGTGTTAGGGATAATGTTAGGGTTTGTGTTTGTGTTAGGGTTAGGTTTAGGTTTATGTTTAGGGTTTGGGTTTGGGTTAGGTTTAGGGTTAGGGATAGGGTTAGTGTTTGGGTTAGAGTTTGGTTTAGGGTTTGGTTTAGGTTTTGGTTTAGGTTTAGAGTTAGGGTTAGGGTTTGGGTTAGGGTTAGGGTTACGGTTAGGGTTTAGGGTTAGTGTTAGGTGTAGGTTTTGGGTTAGGTTTAGGATTAGGATTAGGTTTAGGGTTAGGTTTAGGGTTAGGTTTAGGGTTAGGGTTTGAGTTAGGGTTAAGTTTAGGGTTAGTGTTTGCGGTAGGTTTAGTGTTAGGGTTAGGGTTAGGGTTAGGATTAGGGTTATGTTTAGGGATAGGATTAGATTTAGGGTTAGGATTTTGTTTTGCGTTAGGGTTAGGGTTATGGTTTGGGTTATTGTTAGGGTTATGTTAGGTCTAGGGCTAGGGTTTGGGTTAGGGTTAGGGTTAGGGTTAGGGTTTGAGACTGAGTTAGGTTTAGGGTTAGCATTTGGTTTAGGGTTAGGGTTAAGGTTAGGGTTAGGGTTAGGATTAGGGTTAGGGTTAGGGTTAGGGTTAGATTTAGGGTTAGGGTTTGGGTTAGGGTTAGGGTTAGGTTTAGGTTTTTATTTGGGTTAGTGTTAGGGTTAGGGTTAGTGTTAAGATTAGGGTTCGGGTTCGGGTTAGGGTTAGGGTTAGGGTTACGAATAGGTTTAAGTTTAGGGTTTGGGTTTGGGTTAAGGTTAGGGTTAGGGTTAGGGTTAGGGTTAGGGTTACGGTTTGGGTTAAGGTTAGGGTTATGGTTAGGGTTAGGAATAGGGTTAGGGTTAGGGTTAGGGTTAGTGTTAGCGTTTGGGATAGGGGTAGGGTTGGGGTGTGAATTTGGGTTAGGGTTAGGGTTTGGGTTAGGGTTCGGTTTAGGTTTTGTGTTAAGGTTAGAGTTAGGTTTAGGGTTTGGTTTAGGATTAAGGTTAGGGTTAGGGTTACGGTTTAGGGTTAGTGTTAGGTTTAGGGTTTGGGTTAGGGTTAGGATTAGGATTAGGGTTAGGGTTAGGTTTAGGGTTAGGGTTTGTGTTAGGGTTAGGGTTAGGGTTAGGGTTTGAGTTAGGGTTAGGGTTAGGGTTAGTTTTATGTTTAGGGTTAGCGTTTACGGTTAGGCTTAGGGTTATTGTTTGTGTTAAGTTTAGGGGTAGGGGTAGGGTTGGGTTAAGATTAGGGATAGGGTTAGGGTTTGGGTTAGGGTTTGGTTTAGTGTTAGGGTTAGGTTTATGTTTAGGTTTTGGATTAGGTTTAGTGTTTGGGTTAGGGTTTGCGTTCGGGTTAGGGTTAGTGTTAGCCTGAGGTTTAGGGTTAGGGTTAGGGTTAGGGTTAGGTTTTAGGGTTTGGGTTAGGGTTATTGTTTGGGTTAGGGTTAGGGTTAGGGTTAGAGTTAGTCGTTGGGTTTGGTTTACTGTTAGGGTTAGGGTTAGGATTAGTGTTAGGATTAGGGTTAGGTTTAGTGTTTGGGCTAGGGTTAGGGTTAGGGTTAGGTTTAGGGTTAGGGTTAGGATTAGGCTTAGGGTTAGGGTTAGGATTAGAGTTAGGATTAGAGTTTTGGTTTGGTTTAGGATTAGGGTTAGGGTTAGGTTTAGGGTTAGGGTTTGTGTTAGGGTTAGGGTTAGGGTTAGGGTTTGAGTTAGGGTTAGTGTTAGGGTTTGGGTTAGTGTTAGGGTTAGGGTGACTGTTAGGGTTAGGGTTTGGTTTAGGGTTAGGATTAGGGTTATATTTAGATTTTGAATTAGGTTTAGGCTTAGGGTTAGGTTTGGGTTTGGGTTAGGTTTAGGGTTAGGGTTAGGGTTTGTGTTAGGTTTAGGGTTTGGGTTAGGATTAGGGATAGGGTTAGGGTTTGGGTTAGGGTTAGGGTTCGGGTTAGGATTAGAGATAGGCTTAGTGGTTTGGTTTGCGTTAGGGTTAATGTTAGGGTTTGGGTTAGTGTTAGGGTTAGGGTTCCTGTTAGGTTTATGGTTTGGGTTAGGGTTAGGATTAAGGTTACGTTTAGGTTTTGAATTAGGTTTAGGGTTAGGGTTAGGTTTGGGTTCGGGTTAGAGTTAGGGTTAGGGTTAGGGTTAGTGTTAGGTTTAGGGTTTGGGTTAGGATTAGGGATAGGCTTAGGGTTAGGGTTAGGGTTAGGGTTTTGTTTAGTGTTAGGGTTAGGTTTATGTTTAGGTTTTGGTTTAGGTTTAGTGTTAGGGTTAGGGTTTGCGTTCGGGTTAAGGTTAGTGTTAGCCTGAGTTTTAGGGTTAGGGTTAGGGTTAGGGTTAGGGTTGGGTTTTAGGGATTAGGTTAGGGTTAATGTTTGGGTTAGGGTTAGGATTAGGGTTAGAGTTAGTCGTTGGTTTTGGTTTACTGTTAGGGTTAGGGTTAGGATTAGGGTAAGGATTAGGGTAAGGTTTAGTGTTTGGGCTAGGGTTAGGGTTAGGGTTAGGTTTAGGGTTAGGGTTAGGATTAGGCTTAGGGTTAGGGTTAGGATTAGAGTTAGGATTAGAGTTTTGGTTTGGTTTAGGTTTAGGGTTAGGGTTTAGGTTACTGTTAGGGTTAAGGTTAGTGTTAGGGTTAGGGTTTGGGTTAGGGTTAGGGTTAGTATTAGGGTTACGATTAGGGTTAGGTTTAGGTTTAGGGTTAGGGTTAGGGTTAGGGTTAGTGTTAGGTTTAGGGTTTGGGTTAGGGTTAGGGTTAGGGTTAGGGTTTGAGTTAGGGTTAGGGTTAAGTTTAAGGTTAGGGTTTGCGTTAGGTTTAGTGTTAGGGTTAGGGTTAGGGTTAGGATTAGGGTTATGTTTAGGGATAGGATTAGATTTAGGGTTAGGGTTTTGTTTTGCGTTAGGGTTAGGGTTATGGTTTGGGTTATTGTTAGGGTTATGTTAGGTTTAGGTTTAGGGTTTGGGTTAGGGTTAGGGTTAGGTTTAGTGTTTGAGATTGAGTTAGGTTTAGGGTTAGCATTTGGTTTAGGGTTAGGGTTAAGGTTAGGGTTAGGGTTAGGATTAGGGTTAGGGTTAGGGTTAGATTTAGGGTTAGGGTTTGGTTTAGGGTTAGGGTTAGGTTTAGGTTTTTATTTGGGTTAGTGTTAGGGTTAGGGTTAGTGTTAAGATTAGGGTTCGGGTTAGGGTTAGGGTTAGGGTTAGGGTTACGAATAGGTTTAAGTTTACTGTTTGGGTTTGGGTTAGGTTTAGGGTTAGGGTTAGGGTTAGGTTTAGGGTTAGGGTTAGGGTTAGGGTTTGTGTTAAGGTTAGGGTTATGGTTAGGGTTAGGAATAGGGTTAGGGTTAGGGTTAGTGTTAGGGTTTGGGATAGGGGTAGGGTTAGGGTGTGAATTTGGGTTAGGGTTAGGGTTAGGGTTAGGGTTTGGGTTAATGTTTGTGGTTAGGGCTTAGGGGTTATGTTTATGGTTAGGGTTAGCGTTAGGGTCAGGGTTAGGGATAGGGTTAGGGTTTGGCTTAGTGTTAGGGTTAGTTATAAGGTTAAGGTTATTGTTACGGTTTGGGTTAAGGTTTGGGTTAGGGTTCGGTTTAGGTTTTGGGTTAGGGTTAGAGTTAGGGTTAGGGTTTGGTTTATAATTAGGTTTAGGGTTAGGGTTAGGGTTTAGGGTTAGTGTTAGGTTTAGGGTTTGGGTTAGGGTTAGGATTAGGATTAGGGTTAGGTTTAGGTTTAGGGTTACGGTTTGTGTTAGTGTTAGGGTTAGGGTTAGGGTTTGAGTTAGGGTTTGTGTTAGGGTTAGGGTTAGGGTTAGGGTTTGAGTTAGGGTTAGGGTTACGGTTAGGTTTAGGGTTAGGGATAGGGTTAGGGTTAGTTTTATGGTTAGGGTTAGGGTTAGGGTTATTGTTTGTGTTAAGTTTAGGGTTAGTGTTAGGGTTGGGTTAAGATTAGGGATAGGGTTAGGGTTAGGATTAGGGTTTGGTTTAGGGTTAGGGTTAGGTTTAGGTTTAGGTTTTGTTTTAGGTTTAGTGTTAGTGTTAGGGTTTGGGTTCGGGTTAGGATTAGGGTTAGGGTTAGGGTTATTGTTTGGGTTAAGGTTAGGGTTAGGGTTAGTGTTACGGTTAGCGTTTGGTTTCGGGATTGGGTTAGGGTTAGGTTTAGGTTTTGGGTTAGGGTTAGGGTTAGGGTTAGGGTTTGGGTTAAGGTTAGGTTTAGGGTTAATTTTAGGGTTTGGGTTAGGGTTAGGGTTAGGGTTAGGGTTAGATTTAGGGTTAGGGTTAGGGTTAGGATTTGGGTTAGGGTAAGATTTAGGTTTTGATTTGGGTTAGTGTTAGGGTTATGGTTAATGTTAAGTTTAGGGTTTGTGTTAGGGTTAGGGTTAGATTTAGGGTTAGGCTTAGGGTTAGGGTTTAGGTTTAAGATTAGTGTTAGGGTTAGGGTTAGCGTTAGGGTGTGAGTTAGGGTTAGGGTTTGGGTTAGGGTTAGGTTTAGGGTTAGGGGTTGGGTTTCGGTTAGGTTAGGGTTA
>JAJHUQ010000065.1:902500-905000 GCA_035773235.1 Eospalax fontanierii | reverse complement strand
TATTGTCAGGGTTTGGTTTAAGTTTAGGGATAGTGTTAGGCATAGGGTTAGGGATAGGGTTTGGGTTAGGGTTAGGGTTAGGGTTGGGTTAGGATTAGGGATAGGGTTAGGGTTAGGGTTAGGTTTGGTTTAGGGTTAGGGTTAGGATTAGGTTAGGTTTTGTTTTAGGTTTAGTGTTAGTGTTAAGGTTTGGGTTCGGGTTAGGGTTAGGGTTAGGGTTATTGTTTGGGTTAAGGTTAGGGTTAGGGTTAGGGTTAGGAATATGGTTAGGGTTAGGGTTATGGTTAGGGTTTTGTTTCGGGATTGGGTTAGGGTTAGGTTTAGGTTTTGGGTTAGGGTTAGTGTTAGGGTTAGGTTTTGGGTTAGGGTTAGTGTTAGGGTTAGGTTTTGGGTTAGGGTTAGGGTTAGGATTAGGGTTAGTGTTAGGTTTAGTGTTAGGGTTTGAGTTAGGGTTAGGGTTAGGGTTAGGGTTTGAGTTAGGATTAGGGTTAGGGTTAGGGTTTGGGTTAGGTTTAGGGTTAGGGTTAGGGTTAGGGTTAGGGTTAGGATTTGGGTTAGGGTAAGATTTAGGTTTTGATTTGGGTTAGTGTTAGGGTTATGGTTAATGTTAAGTTTAGGGTTTGTGTTAGGGTTAGGGTTAGATTTAGGGTTAGGCTTAGGGTTAGGGTTTAGGTTTAAGATTAGTGTTAGGGTTAGGGTTAGCGTTAGGGTGTGAGTTAGGGTTAGGGTTTGGGTTAGGGTTAGGTTTAGGGTTAGGGGTTGGGTTTCGGTTAGGGTTAGGGTTAGGGTTAGGATTAGGGTTAGTGTTAGGGTTAGGATTAGGGTTTGGGTTCGGGTTAGGTTTAGGGTTAGGGTTAGAGTTAGGAAGAGGTTTTGGGTTAGGGTTAGGGTTAGGGTTAGGGTTATCGTTAGGGGTAGGTTTTGGGATAGTGATAGGTTTAGGGTTTGGTTTTGGGTTAGGGTTAGGGTTAGCGTTTGGGTTAGGGTTAGGGTTAGGGTTAAGTTTAGGGTTTGCGTTAGGGTTAGGGTTACGGTGTGGGTTTGTGTTAGGGATATTGTTAGGGTTTGTGTTTGTGTTAGGGTTAGGTTTAGGTTTAGTTTTAGGGTTTGGGTTTGGGTTAGGTTTAGGGTTAGGGATAGGGTTAGTGTTTGGGTTAGGGTTTGGTTTAGGGTTTGGTTTAGGTGTTGGGTTAGGTTTAGAGTTAGGGTTAGGGTTTGGGTTAGGGTTAGGGTTAGGGTTACGGTTAGGGTTTAGGGTTAGTGTTAGGTGTAGGTTTTGGGTTAGGCTTAGGAATAGGATTAGGTTTAGGGTTAGGTTTAGTGTTAGGGTTTGGGATAGTGTTAGGGTTAGGTTTAGGGTTTGAGTTAGGGTTAGGTTTAGGGTTAGGGTTAGGGTTAGGGTTAGGGTTAGGGTTTAGGGTTAGGGTTAGGTTTACTGTTTGTGTTAAGTTTATGGTTACGTTTAGGGTTGAGTTAGAATTAGGGATAGGGTTAGGGTTAAGGTTTGAGTTAGGTTTAGGGTCAGGGTTAGGGTTACGGTTTAGGGTTAGGTTTAGGTTTATTGTTTGTGTTAAGTTTAGTGTTAGGGTTAGGGTTAGGTTAGGATTAGGGATAGGGTTAGGGTTAGGGTTAGGGTTTGGGTTAGGGTTAGGTTTAGGTTTAGGTTTTGTTTTAAGTTTAGTGTTAGTGTTAGGGTTTGGGTTCGGGTTAGGGTTAGGGTTAGGGTTAGGGTTAGGGTTAGAGTTAGGGTTAAGGTTTGAGTTTGGGTTTGGTTAAGGGTTAGCGTTAGGTTTAGGGTTAGGGTTTGGGTTTGTGTTAGGGTTAGGGTTATGGTTTCGGTTTCGGTTAGGGTTAGGGTTAGGGTTAGGGTTAGGGTTACGGTTTAGGGTTAGGTTTAGGTTTATTGTTTGTGTTAAGTTTAGTGTTAGGGTTGGGGTTGGGTTAGGATTAGGGATGGGTTTGGGGTTAGGGTTAGGGTTTGGGTTAGGGTTAGGTTTAGGTTTAGGTTTTGTTTTAAGTTTAGTCTTAGTGTTAGGGTTTGGGTTCGGGTTAGGGTTAGGGTTAGGGTTAGGGTTATTGTTTGGATTAAGGTTAGGGTTAGGGTTCGGGTAAGGAATATGGTTAGGGTTAGGCTTACGGTTAGGGTTTTGTTTCGGGATTGGGTTAGGGTTAGGTTTAGGTTTTGGGTTAGGGTTAGGGTTAGGGTTAGGGTTTGGGTTAAGGTTAGGGTTAGGGTTACTTTTAGGTTTTGATTTGGGTTAGTGTTAGGGTTATGGTTAGTGTTAAGTTTAAGGTTTGTTTTAGGGTTAGGGTTAGATTTAGGGTTCGGGTTAGGGTTAGGGTTTAGGTTTAAGGTTAGTGTTAGGGTTTGGAATAGGGTTAGGGTTTGAGTTAGGGTTAGGGTTAGGGTTAGGGTTTGGGTTACGGTTAGGGTTAGGGTTAGGGTTAGGGTTAGGATTCGGGTTAGGGTTAGGTTTAGGTTTTGATTTGGGTTAGTGTT
>JAJHUQ010000065.1:880000-885000 GCA_035773235.1 Eospalax fontanierii | reverse complement strand
TAGGGTTAGTTTTTGGATTAGAGTTAGGGTTAGGATTACTGTTAAGGTTAGGTTTAGGGTTAGGGTTTGCGTTAAGACTAGGGTTAGGTTTAGAGTTTCAGTTAGGGTAAGGTTAGGGTTAGAGTTAGGGTTAGGGTAAGGCGTTGGGTTTGGTTTAGGGTTAGGGTTAGGGTTAGGGTTAGGATTAGGGTTAGGGTTAGGGTTAGAATTATTGTTAGGTTTAGTGTTTGGGTTAGGGTTAGGGTTAGGGTTAGGATTAGGGTTAGGGTTAGGGATGGGATTAGAGTTAGGATTAGAGTTTTGGTTTTAGTTAGGGTTAGGGTTAGGGTTTGGGTTAGTGTTAGGTTTAGTGTTAGTGTTAGGGTTAGTGTTTGGGTCAGTGTTAGGGTTAGTATTAGGGTTATGATTAGGGTTAAGTTTAGGGTTTGTGTTTGGTGTAGGTTTAGGGTTAGGGTTAGGGTTAGGGTTTAGGGTTAGTGTTAGGTTTAGGATTTGGGTTAGGGTTAGGGTTAGGGTTAGGGTTTGAGTTAGTGTTAGGGTTAGGTTTAGGGTTAGGGTTTGGTGTACGGTGAGGGTTAGGGTTAGGATTAGGGTTTAGGGTTAGTGTTAGGTTTAGGGTTTGGGTTAGGGTTAGGATTGGCAGTAGGGTTAGGGTTAGGTTTAGGGTTAGGGTTTCGGTTAGGGATAGGGTAAGGGTTACGGTTCGAGTTAGTGTTAGGGTTAAGGTTAGGGTTAGGGTTTGGGATTGGTTTGATTAAGGGTTAGGTTTAGGCTTAGGGTTAGGGTTTGGGTTTAAGTAAGGCTAGGGTTAGGGTTAAGATTAGGGTAAATTTTGGGGTTTGGGTATCAGTTAGGATTAGCATTAGGGTTAGGTTTATGGTTTGGGTTAGGGTTAGGGTTAGGGGTACGGTTAGGGTTAGGGTTAGGGTTTTGGTTTGCGTTAGGCTTAGGGTTAGGGTTTGGGTTAGTGTTAGGGTTAGTGTTAGTGTTCGGGTTAGGATTTGGGTTAGGATTAGGGGTAGGGTTAGGGATAGGGTTAGGGTGTGGTTTAGGGTTAGGGTGAGGGTTAGGAGTAGGGTGTGGGTTAGATTTAGGGGTAGGGATATGGTTTGGGTTCTGGTTCGAATTAGGGTTAGGGTTAGAGTTTGAGTTAGGGTTAGGGTTAGGGTTAGGGACAAGGTTTGGGTTAGGGTTAGAGTTAGGGTTAAGGTTTGAGTTTGGGTTTGGTTAAGGGTTAGCGTTAGGTTTAGAGTTAGGGTTAGGGTTAGGGTTAGGGTTTCGGTTTCGGTTAGGGTTAGGGTTAGGGTTAGGGTTAGGGTTAGGGTTAGGGTTAGTGTTAGGGTTAGTGTTATGGTTTGATTAGGGTTAGGGTTAGGGTTAGAGTTAGGGTTTGGGTTAGGGTTAGGGTTATGGTTAGGGTTTGGGTTAGGGTTAGGGTTATGGTTAGGGTTATGGTTATGGTTAGGGTTAGGGTTAGGATTAGGGTTACCATTAGGGTTAAGTTTAGGTTTTGGGTTTGGGTGAGGTTTAGTGTTAGGGTTACGTTTACTGTTAGGTATAGGGTTATGGTCAGGGTTTGGTTTAAGTTTAGGGATAGTGTTAGGCATAGGGTTAGGGATAGTGTTAGGGTTAGGGTTAGGGTTAGGGGTGGGTTAGGATTAGGGATAGGGGTAGGGTTAGGGATAGGTTTGGTTTAGGGTTAGGGTTAGGATAAGGTTACGTTATGTTTAAGGTTTAGTGTTAGTGTTAGGGTTTGGGTTCGAGTTAGGGTTAGGGTTAGGGTTATTGTTTGGGTTAAGGTTAGGGTTAGGGTTAGGGTTAGGAATATGGTTAGGGTTAGGGTTATGGTTAGGGTTTTGTTTCGGGATTGGGTTAGGGTTAGGTTTAGGTTTTGGGTTAGGGTTAGTGTTAGGATTAGGTTTAGGGTTAGGTTTAGTGTTAGGGTTTGAGTTAGGGTTAGGGTTAGGGTTAGGTTTTGAGTTAGGATTAGGGTTAGGGTTAGGGTTTGGGTTAGGGTTAGGGTTAGGGTTAGGGTTAGGGTTAGGATTTGGGTTAGGGTAAGATTTAGGTTTTGATTTGGGTTAGTGTTAGGGTTATGGTTAATGTTAAGTTTAGGGTTTGTGTTAGGGTTAAGGTTAGATTTAGGGTTAGGCTTAGGGTTAGGGTTTAGGTTTAAGATTAGTGTTAGGGTTAGGGTTAGCGTTAGGGTTTGAGTTAGGGTTAGGGTTTGGGTTAGGGTTAGGGTTAGGGTTAGGGGTTGGGTTTCGGTTAGGGTTAGGGTTAGGGTTAGGATTAGGGTTAGTGTTAGGGTTAGGATTAGGGTTTGGGTTCGGGTTAGGTTTAGGGTTAGGGTTAGGGTTAGGAAGAGGGTTTGGGTTAGGGTTAGGGTTAGGGTTAGGGTTAGCGTTAGGGGTAGGTTTTGGGATAGCGATAGGTTTAGGGTTTGGTTTTGGGTTAGGGTTAGGGTTAGCGTTTGGGTTAGGGTTAGGGTTAGGGTTAAGTTTAGGGTTTGCGTTAGGGTTAGGGTTACGGTGTGGGTTTGTGTTAGGGATAATGTTAGGGTTTGTGTTTGTGTTAGGGTTAGGTTTAGGTTTATGTTTAGGGTTTGGGTTTGGGTTAGGTTTAGGGTTAGGGATAGGGTTAGTGTTTGGGTTAGAGTTTGGTTTAGGGTTTGGTTTAGGTTTTGGTTTAGGTTTAGAGTTAGGGTTAGGGTTTGGGTTAGGGTTAGGGTTACGGTTAGGGTTTAGGGTTAGTGTTAGGTGTAGGTTTTGGGTTAGGTTTAGGATTAGGATTAGGTTTAGGGTTAGGTTTAGGGTTAGGTTTAGGGTTAGGGTTTGAGTTAGGGTTAAGTTTAGGGTTAGTGTTTGCGGTAGGTTTAGTGTTAGGGTTAGGGTTAGGGTTAGGATTTGGGTTACGTTTAGGGATAGGATTAGATTTAGGGTTAGGATTTTGTTTTGCGTTAGGGTTAGGGTTATGGTTTGGGTTATTGTTAGGGTTATGTTAGGTTTAGGGTTAGGGTTTGGGTTAGGGTTAGGGTTAGGGTTAGGGTTTGAGACTGAGTTAGGTTTAGGGTTAGCATTTGGTTTAGGGTTAGGGTTAAGGTTAGGGTTAGGGTTAGGATTAGGGTTAGGGTTAGGGTTAGGGTTAGATTTAGGGTTAGGGTTTGGGTTAGGGTTAGGGTTAGGTTTAGGTTTTTATTTGGGTTAGTGTTAGGGTTAGGGTTAGTGTTAAGATTAGGGTTCGGGTTCGGGTTAGGGTTAGGGTTAGGGTTACGAATAGGTTTAAGTTTAGGGTTTGGGTTTGGGTTAAGGTTAGGGTTAGGGTTAGGGTTAGGGTTAGGGTTACGGTTTGGGTTAAGGTTAGGGTTATGGTTAGGGTTAGGAATAGGGTTAGGGTTAGGGTTAGGGTTAGTGTTAGGGTTTGGGATAGGGGTAGGGTTAGGGTGTGAATTTGGGTTAGGGTTAGGGTTTGGGTTAGGGTTCGGTTTAGGTTTTGTGTTAAGGTTAGAGTTAGGTTTAGGGTTTGGTTTAGGATTAGGGTTAGGGTTAGGGTTACGGTTTAGGGTTAGTGTTAGGTTTAGGGTTTGGGTTAGGGTTAGGATTAGGATTAGGGTTAGGGTTAGGTTTAGGGTTAGGGTTTGTGTTAGGGTTAGGGTTAGGGTTAGGGTTTGAGTTAGGGTTAGGGTTAGGGTTAGTTTTATGTTTAGGGTAAGGGTTTACGGTTAGGCTTAGGGTTATTGTTTGTGTTAAGTTTAGGGGTAGGGGTAGGGTTGGGTTAAGATTAGGGATAGGGTTAGGGTTAGGGTTAGGGTTTGGTTTAGTGTTAGGGTTAGGTTTATGTTTAGGTTTTGGTTTAGGTTTAGTGTTAGGGTTAGGGTTTGCGTTCGGGTTAGGGTTAGTGTTAGCCTGAGGTTTAGGGTTAGGGTTAGGGTTAGGGTTAGGTTTTAGGGTTTGGGTTAGGGTTATTGTTTGGGTTAGGGTTAGGGTTAGGGTTAGAGTTAGTCGTTGGGTTTGGTTTACTGTTAGGGTTAGGGTTAGGATTAGTGTTAGGATTAGGGTTAGGTTTAGTGTTTGGGCTAGGGTTAGGGTTAGGGTTAGGTTTAGGGTTAGGGTTAGGATTAGGCTTAGGGTTAGGGTTAGGATTAGAGTTAGGATTAGAGTTTTGGTTTGGTTTAGGATTAGGGTTAGGGTTAGGTTTAGGGTTAGGGTTTGTGTTAGGGTTAGGGTTAGGGTTAGGGTTTGAGTTAGGGTTAGTGTTAGGGTTTGGGTTAGTGTTAGGGTTAGGGTGACTGTTAGGGTTAGGGTTTGGTTTAGGGTTAGGATTAGGGTTATATTTAGATTTTGAATTAGGTTTAGGCTTAGGGTTAGGTTTGGGTTTGGGTTAGGTTTAGGGTTAGGGTTAGGGTTTGTGTTAGGTTTAGGGTTTGGGTTAGGATTAGGGATAGGGTTAGGGTTTGGGTTAGGGTTAGGGTTCGGGTTAGGATTAGAGATAGGCTTAGTGGTTTGGTTTGCGTTAGGGTTAATGTTAGGGTTTGGGTTAGTGTTAGGGTTAGGGTTCCTGTTAGGTTTATGGTTTGGGTTAGGGTTAGGATTAAGGTTACGTTTAGGTTTTGAATTAGGTTTAGGGTTAGGGTTAGGTTTGGGTTCGGGTTAGAGTTAGGGTTAGGGTTAGGGTTAGTGTTAGGTTTAGGGTTTGGGTTAGGATTAGGGATAGGCTTAGGGTTAGGGTTAGGGTTAGGGTTTTGTTTAGTGTTAGGGTTAGGTTTATGTTTAGGTTTTGGTTTAGGTTTAGTGTTAGGGTTAGGGTTTGCGTTCGGGTTAGGGTTAGTGTTAGCCTGAGTTTTAGGGTTAGGGTTAGGGTTAGGGTTAGGGTTAGGTTTTAGGGTTTGGGTTAGGGTTATTGTTTGGGTTAGGGTTAGGGTTAGGGTTAGAGTTAGTCGTTGGGTTTGGTTTACTGTTAGGGTTAGGGTTAGGATTAGGGTTAGGATTAGGGTTAGGTTT
>JAJHUQ010000065.1:872500-875000 GCA_035773235.1 Eospalax fontanierii | reverse complement strand
GATTAGGGTTAGGGTTAGGGTTAGAGTTAGGGTTTGGGTTAGGGTGAGGGTTATGGTTAGGGGTTGGGTTAGGGTTAGGGGTAGGGTTAGGGTTATGGTTATGGTTAGGGTTAGGGTTAGGATTAGGGTTACCATTAGGGTTAAGTTTAGGTTTTGGGTTTGGGTGAGGTTTAGTGTTAGGGTTACGTTTACTGTTAGGTATAGGGTTATGGTCAGGGTTTGGTTTAAGTTTAGGGATAGTGTTAGGCATAGGGTTAGGGATAGGGTTAGGGTTAGGGTTAGGGTTAGGGTTGGGTTAGGATTAGGGATAGGGTTAGGGTTAGGGTTAGGTTTGGTTTAGGGTTAGGGTTAGGATTAGGTTAGGTTTTGTTTTAGGTTTAGTGTTAGTGTTAGGGTTTGGGTTCGAGTTAGGGTTAGGGTTAGGGTTATTGTTTGGGTTAAGGTTAGGGTTAGGGTTAGGGTTAGGAATATGGTTAGGGTTAGGGTTATGGTTAGGGTTTTGTTTCGGGATTGGGTTAGGGTTAGGTTTAGGTTTTGGGTTAGGGTTAGTGTTAGGATTAGGTTTAGGGTTAGGTTTAGTGTTAGGGTTTGAGTTAGGGTTAGGGTTAGGGTTAGGTTTTGAGTTAGGATTAGGGTTAGGGTTAGCGTTTGGGTTAGGGTTAGGGTTAGGGTTAGGGTTAGGGTTAGGATTTGGGTTAGGGTAAGATTTAGGTTTTGATTTGGGTTAGTGTTAGGGTTATGGTTAATGTTAAGTTTAGGGTTTGTGTTAGGGTTAAGGTTAGATTTAGGGTTAGGCTTAGGGTTAGGGTTTAGGTTTAAGATTAGTGTTAGGGTTAGGGTTAGCGTTAGGGTTTGAGTTAGGGTTAGGGTTTGGGTTAGGGTTAGGGTTAGGGTTAGGGGTTGGGTTTCGGTTAGGGTTAGGGTTAGGGTTAGGATTAGGGTTAGTGTTAGGGTTAGGATTAGGGTTTGGGTTCGGGTTAGGTTTAGGGTTAGGGTTAGGGTTAGGAAGAGGGTTTGGGTTAGGGTTAGGGTTAGGGTTAGGGTTAGCGTTAGGGGTAGGTTTTGGGATAGCGATAGGTTTAGGGTTTGGTTTTGGGTTAGGGTTAGGGTTAGCGTTTGGGTTAGGGTTAGGGTTAGGGTTAAGTTTAGGGTTTGCGTTAGGGTTAGGGTTACGGTGTGGGTTTGTGTTAGGGATAATGTTAGGGTTTGTGTTTGTGTTAGGGTTAGGTTTAGGTTTATGTTTAGGGTTTGGGTTTGGGTTAGGTTTAGGGTTAGGGATAGGGTTAGTGTTTGGGTTAGAGTTTGGTTTAGGGTTTGGTTTAGGTTTTGGTTTAGGTTTAGAGTTAGGGTTAGGGTTTGGGTTAGGGTTAGGGTTACGGTTAGGGTTTAGGGTTAGTGTTAGGTGTAGGTTTTGGGTTAGGTTTAGGATTAGGATTAGGTTTAGGGTTAGGTTTAGGGTTAGGTTTAGGGTTAGGGTTTGAGTTAGGGTTAGGGTTAAGTTTAGGGTTAGTGTTTGCGGTAGGTTTAGTGTTAGGGTTAGGGTTAGGGTTAGGATTAGGGTTATGTTTAGGGATAGGATTAGATTTAGGGTTAGGATTTTGTTTTGCGTTAGGGTTAGGGTTATGGTTTGGGTTATTGTTAGGGTTATGTTAGGTTTAGGGTTAGGGTTTGGGTTAGGGTTAGGGTTAGGGTTAGGGTTTGAGACTGAGTTAGGTTTAGGGTTAGCATTTGGTTTAGGGTTAGGGTTAAGGTTAGGGTTAGGGTTAGGATTAGGGTTAGGGTTAGGGTTAGGGTTAGATTTAGGGTTAGGGTTTGGGTTAGGGTTAGGGTTAGGTTTAGGTTTTTATTTGGGTTAGTGTTAGGGTTAGGGTTAGTGTTAAGATTAGGGTTCGGGTTCGGGTTAGGGTTAGGGTTAGGGTTACGAATAGGTTTAAGTTTAGGGTTTGGGTTTGGGTTAAGGTTAGGGTTAGGGTTAGGGTTAGGGTTAGGGTTACGGTTTGGGTTAAGGTTAGGGTTATGGTTAGGGTTAGGAATAGGGTTAGGGTTAGGGTTAGGGTTAGTGTTAGGGTTTGGGATAGGGGTAGGGTTAGGGTGTGAATTTGGGTTAGGGTTAGGGTTTGGGTTAGGGTTCGGTTTAGGTTTTGTGTTAAGGTTAGAGTTAGGTTTAGGGTTTGGTTTAGGATTAGGGTTAGGGTTAGGGTTACGGTTTAGGGTTAGTGTTAGGTTTAGGGTTTGGGTTAGGGTTAGGATTAGGATTAGGGTTAGGGTTAGGGTTAGGTTTAGGGTTAGGGTTTGTGTTAGGGTTAGGGTTAGGGTTAGGGTTTGAGTTAAGGTTAGGGTTAGGGTTAGTTTTATGTTTAGGGTTAGGGTTTACGGTTAGGCTTAGGGTTATTGTTTGTGTTAAGTTTAGGGGTAGGGTTAGGGTTGGGTTAAGATTAGGGATAGGGTTAGGGTTAGGGTTAGGGTTTGGTTTAGTGTTAGGGTTAGGTTTATGTTTAGG
>JAJHUQ010000065.1:850000-865000 GCA_035773235.1 Eospalax fontanierii | reverse complement strand
GTTTAGGTTTTGCTTTAGGTTTAGTGTTAGGGTTAGGGTTTGGGTTCGGGTTAGGTTTAGTCTTAGCGTGAGGGTTAGGGTTAGGGTTAGGGTTTAGGGTTAGGGTAAGGGTTATTGTTTGGGTTAAGATTAGTGTTAGGGTTACGGTTAGGAATATGTTTAGGGTTAGGGTTAGGTTTAGGGTTAGGTTTAGGGTTCGGGTTAGGGTTAGGTTTAGGTTTTGGGTTAGGTTTAGGGTTAGTGTTAGGGTTAGGGTTAGTGTTAGGTTTAGGGTTTGGGTTAGGATTAGGGATAGGGTTAGGGTTAGGGTTAGGGTTTGGTTTAGTGTTAGGTTTAGGTTTATGTTTAGGTTTTGGTTTAGGTTTAGTGTTAGGGTTAGGGTTTGCGTTCTGGTTAGGGTTAGTGTTAGCGTGAGGGTTAGGGTTAGCGTTAGAGTTAGGGTTAGGGATAGGTTTAGGGTTACGTTTTGGGTTAGCGTTAGGGTTAGGGTTAGGGGTTGGGTCTGGGTTAGGTTTAAGGTTAGCGTAATGGTTAGGATTAGGGTTAGGGTTAGGGTTAGGAATAGGTGTAGGTTTAGGGTTTAGGATAGGATTAGGGTTAGGGTTACTGTTAGGAATATATTTAGGGTTAGGGTTAGGTTTAGGGTTCGTGTTAGGGTTTGGGTTATCGTTAGGTTTAGGTTTTGTGTTAGGGTTAGGGTTAGGGTTAGGGTTAGGATTAGGGTTAGGGTTAGGGATAGGATTAGAGTTAGGGTTTGGGTTTTGGTTTGGGTTAGGGTTAGGGTTAGGGTTTGGGTTAGGGTTAGGATTAGGGTTAGTGTTAGGGTTAAGTTTAGGATTTGGGTTCGGGTTAGGGTTAGGTTTGGGTTAAAGTTTAGGGTTAGTGTTAGTTTTAGGGTTTGGTTTAGGATTAGGGATAGAGTTAGGGTTAGGGTTAGGGTTTGGTTTAGGGTTAGGGTTAGGTTTATGTTTAGGTTTTGCTTTAGATTTAGTGTTAGGGTTAGGGTTTGGGTTCGGGTTAGGGTTAGTGTTAGCGTGAGGGTTAGGGTTAGGGTTAGGGTTTAGGGTTAGGGTAAGGGTTATTGTTTGGGTTAAGATTAGCATTAGGGTTAGGGTTAGGAATATGTTTAGGGTTAGGGTTAGGTTTAGGGTTAGGTTTAGGGTTGGGGTTAGGTTTTTGTTTAGGTTTTGCTTTAGGTTTAGTGTTAGGGTTAGGGTTTGGGTTCGGGTTAGGTTTAGTCTTAGCGTGAGGGTTAGGGTTAGGGTTAGGGTTTAGGGTTAGGGTAAGGGTTATTGTTTGGGTTAAGATTAGTGTTAGGGTTAGGGTTAGGAATATGTTTAGGGTTAGGGTTAGGTTTAGGGTTAGGTTTAGGGTTCGGGTTAGGGTTAGGTTTAGGTTTTGGGTTAGGTTTAGGGTTAGTGTTAGGGTTAGGGTTAGTGTTAGGTTTAGGGTTTGGGTTAGGATTAGGGATAGGGTTAGGGTTAGGGTTAGGGTTTGGCTTAGTGTTAGGTTTAGGTTTATGTTTACGTTTTGGTTTAGGTTCAGTGTTAGGGTTAGGGTTTGCGTTCTGGTTAGGGTTAGTGTTAGCGGGAGGGTTGGGGTTAGCGTAAGAGTGAGGGTTAGGGATAGGTTTAGGGTTACGTTTTGGGTTAGCGTTAGGGTTAGGGTTAGGGGTTGGGTCTGGGTTAGGTTTAAGGTTAGCGTAATGGTTAGGATTAGGGTTAGGGTTAGGGTTAGGAATAGGTGTAGGTTTAGGGTTTAGGATAGGATTAGGGTTAGGGTTAGTGTTAGGATTAGGATTAGGGTTAGGGTTAGGGTTAGGGTTAAGATTAGTGTTAGGTTTAGGGTTTGAATTTGAGTTAGGTTTAGGGTAGCATTAGGGTTAAGGTTAGGGTTAGGGTTATGGTTTGGGTTAGGGTTAGTTTTAGGGTTAGGGTTAGGGTTTGTGTTAGTGTTACGGTTAGGTTTAGGTTTTGATTTGTGTTACTGCTAGGGTTAGGGTTAGTGTTAAGTTAAGGGTTTGGGTTAGGGTTAGGGGTATGGTTATGGTTACGATTAGGGTTAGGGTTAGGGTTAGGGTTAGGGTTAGGGTTAGGGTTTGAGTTAGGGTTAGGGTTAGGTTTAGGGTTAGGGTTTGCGGTAGGGTTAGTGTTAGGGTTAGGGTTAGGTTTAGGATTAGGGTTAGGTTTAGGGATAGGATTAGAGTTAGGGATAGGGTTTTGTTTTGCGTTAGGGTTAGGGTTAGGGTTTGGGTTATTGTTAGGGTTATGTTAGGTTTAGGTTTAGGGTTTGGGTTAGGGTTAGGGTTAGGGTTAGGGTTATGGTTTGAGATTGAGTTAGGTTTAGGGTTAGCATTAGGTTTAGGGTTAGGGTTAAGGTTAGGGTTAGGGTCAGGTTTAGGGTTAGGGTTTGGGTTAGGGTTAGGATTAGGTTTAGGTTTTTATTTGGGTTAGTGTTAGGGTTAGGGTTAGTGTTAAGTTTAGGGTTTGGGTTAGGGTTAGGGTTAGGGTTAGGGTTACGAATAGGTTTAAGTTTAGGGTTTGGGTTTGGGTTAGGTTTAGCTTTAGGGTTAGGGTTAGGATTAGGTTTAGGGTTAGGGTTAGGCTTAGGGTTTGGGTTAAGGTCAGGGTTAGGTTAGGGTTAGGAAGAGGGTTAGGGTTAGGGTTAGGTTTAGTGTTAGGGTTTGGGATAGGGGTAGGGTTAGGGTGTGATTTTGTGTTAGGGTTAGGGTTAGGGTTTGGGTTAATGTATGTGGTTAGGGTTTAGGGGTTATGTTTATTGTTAGGGTTAGCGTTAGGGTCAGGGTTAGGGATAGGGTTACGGTTTGGGTTCGTGTTAAGATTAGTTATAGGGTTAGGTTATTGTTACGGTTTGGGTTAGGGTTTGGGTTAGGGTTCGGTTTAGGTTTTGTGTTAGGGTTAGAGTTAGGGTTAGGGTTTGGTTTAGGATTAGGGTTAGGGTTAGGGTTAAGGTATAGGGTTAGTGTTAGGTTTAGGGTTTGTGTTAGGGTTAGGATTAGGGTTAGGGTTAGGGTTATGTTTAGGGATAGGGTTTCTGTTAGGGTTAGGGTTTGAGTTAGGTTTAGGTTTACGGTTAGGGTTAGAGTTAGGGTTAGTTTTATGGTTAGGGTTAGGGTTTACGGTTAGGGTTCGGGTTATTGTTTGTGTAAAGGTTAGGGTTAGGATTGGGTTAAGATTAGGGATAGGGTTAGGGTTAGGATTAGGGTTTGGTTTAGGGTTAGGATTAGGTTTAGGTTTAGGTTTTGTTTTAGGTTTAGTGTTAGTGTTAGGGTTTGGGTTCGGGTTAGGATTAGGGTTAGGGTTAGGGTTTTTGTTTGGGTTAAGGTTAGGGTTAGGGTTAGGGTTACGGTTAGGGTTTGGTTTCGGGATTGGGTTAGGGTTAGGTTTGGGTTTTGGGTTAGGGTTAGGGTTAGGGTTAGGGTTTGGGTTAAGATTAGGTTTAGGGTTAATTTTAGGGTTTGGATTAGGGTTAGGGTTAATTTTTGGGTTAGGGTTAGGTTTAGGATTGTGGTTAGGGTTAGGTTTAGTGTTAGAATTTGGGTTAGGGTTAGGGTTAGGGTTAGGGTTTGAGTTAGGGTTAGGGTTAGGGTTAGGGTTAGGATTTGGGTTAGGTTAGGTTTAGGGTTTGATTTGGGTTAGTGTTAGGGTTAGGGTTAGTTTTAAGTTTAGGGTTTGTGTTACTGTTAGGGTTAGATTTTGGGTTAGGCTTAGGGTTAGGGTTTAGGTTTAAGGTTAGTGTTAGGGTTAGGGTTAGGTTTTTGGTTAGGGTTACTCTTAGGTTTAGGATTAGGGTTAGGGTTAGTGTTAGGGTTACAGTTTGCGTTAGAGTTACGTTTTGGGTTAGTGTTAGCGTTAGGGTTAGGATTAGGATTACGGTTAGGGTTAGGGTTCGGGTTAGGTTTAGGGTTAGGGTTAGGGCTAGGGTTAGGGTTAGCGTTAGGGTTACTGTTACGATTAGAGTTAGGGTTAGGGTTTTAGTTTGGGTTAGGGTTCGGCTTAGGGTTTGGTTTAGTGTTAGGGTTAGGGTTAAGGTTAGGGTTAGGGTTAGGATTAGGGTTAGGTTTAGTATTTGGGTTAGGGTGAGGGTTAGGGATAGGGTTAGGGTAAGGGTAAGGATTAGGGTTAGGGTTAGGATTTGGGTAAGGTCTAGGATTAGTGTTTTGGTTTGGCTTAGGGTTAGGGTTAGGGTTTGGGTTACTGTTAGGGTTAGGGTTTGGGTTAGGGTTAGGGTTTGGGTTAGGGTTAGGGTTAGTATTAGGGTTACGATTTGGTTTAAGTTTATGGTTTGTGTTTGGTGTAGGTTTAGGGTTAGGGTTAGGGTTAGGGTTAGGGTTTGGGTTATTGTTTGGGTTAAGATTAGTGTTAGGGATAGGGTTAGGAATATGTTTAGGGTTAGGGTTACGGTTTAGGGTTAGTGTTAGGTTTAGGTTTTGGGTTAGGGTTAGGATGAGGATTAGGGTTAGGGTTAGGTTTAGGGTTACGGTTTGTGTTAGGTTTAGGGTTACGGTTTGTGTTAGGTTTAGGGTTAGGGTTAGGGTTAGGTTTATGTTTAGGTTTTGCTTTAGGTTTAGTGTTAGGGTTAGGGTTTGGGTTCGGGTTAGGGTGAGTCTTAGCGTGAGGGTTAGGGTTAGGGTTAGGGTTTAGGCTTAGGGTAAGGGTTATTGTTTGGTTTAAGATTAGCGTTAGGGTTAGGGTTAGGAATATGTTTAGGGTTAGGGTTAGGGTTAGGGTTTGGTTTAGGGTTCGGGTTAGGGTTAGGTTTAGGTTTTGGGTTAGGTTTAGGGTTAGGGTTAGGGTTAGGGTTAGTGTTAGGTTTAGGGTTTGGGTTAAGATTAAGGATAGGGTTAGGGTTAGGGTTAGGGTTTGGTTTAGTGTTAGGTTTAGGTTTATGTTTAGGTTTTGGTTTAGGTTTAGTGTTAGGTTTAGGGTTTGCGTTCGGTTTAGGGTTAGTGTTAGCGTGAGGGTTAGGGTTAGCGTTAGACTTAGGGTTAGGGATAGGTTTAGGTTTACGTTTTGGGTTAGCGTTAGGGTTAGGGTTAGGGGTTGGGTTTGGGTTAGGTTTAGGGTTAGGGTAATGCTTAGGATTACGGTTAGGGTTAGGCTTAGGATTAGGTGTAGTTTTAGGGTTTAGAATAGGGTTAGGGTTAGGGTTAATGTTAGGGTTAGGATTAGGGTTAGGGTTAGGGTTAGGGTTAAGATTAGTGTTAGGTTTAGGGTTTGAATTTGAGTGTGGTTTAGGGTTAGCATTAGGGTTAAAGTTAGGGTTAGGGTTATGGTTTGGGTTAGGGTTAGTTTTAGGGTTAGGGTTAGGGTTTGTGTTAGGGTTACGGTTAGGTTTAGGTTTTGATTTGGGTTACTGCTAGGGTTAGGGTTAGTGTTAAGTTAAGGGTTTGGGTTAGGGTTAGGGGTATGGTTAGGGTTACGATTAGGCTTAAGTTTAGGGTTTGGGTTTGGGTTGGGTTGAGGGTTAGGATTAGGGTTAAGGTTAGGTTTAGGGTTAGGGTTAGGGTTTGAGTTAAGTTTAGGGTTAATGCTAGGGTTAGGAATAGGGTTAGGGTTAGGGTTAGCTTTAGGGTTAGGGTTAGCATTAGGGTTAGGGTTAGGGTTAGGGTTTGCGTTTGGTTTAGGGTTAGGGTTAGGGTTTGGGTTAATGTTTGGGGTTAAGGTTAGGGTTTGGGTTTGGGTTAGGGTTAGGTTTAGGTTTAGGGTTAGGGTTTGGGTTTGGGTTAGTGTTAGGGTTTTGGTTAGGGTTAGGGTTAGGGTTAGGATTAGGGTTAGGTTTAGTGTTTGGGTTAGGGTTAGGGTTAGGGTTAGGGTTAGGGTTAGCGTTAGGATTAGGGTTAGGTTTAGGATTAGAGTTAGGATTAGAGTTTTGGTTTGGGTTTCGGTTAGGGTTAGGGTTAGGGTTAGTCGTTGGGTTTGGTTTACTGTTAGGGTTAGGGTTAGGATTAGGGTTAGGTTTAGGGTTAGTTTTAGTGTTTGGGCTAGGGTTAGGGTTAGGGTTAGTTTTAGGGTTAGGGTTAGGATTAGGCTTAGGGTTAGGGTTAGGATCAGAGTTAGGATTAGAATTTTGGTTTCGGTTAGGTTTAGGGTTTGGGTTTGGGTTACTGTTAGGGTTAGGGTTAGTGTTAGGGTTAGGGTTTGGGTTAGGGTTAGGGTTAGTATTAGGGTTACGATTAGGGTTAAGTTTAGGGTTTGTGTTTGGTGTAGGTTTAGGGTTAGGGTTAGGCTTAGCGTTAGGGTTAGGGTTTAGGGTTAGTGTTAGGTTTACGGTTTGAGTTAGGGTTAGGGTTAGGGTTAGGGTATGAGTTAGGGTTAGGGTTAGGTTTAGGGTTAGGGTTAGGTTTAGTTTTAGGGTTTTGGTAAGGGTTAGGGTTTGGGTTAGGTTTAGGGTTAGGGATAGAGTTAGGGTTTGGTTTAGGGTTAGTGTTATTTTTTGGGTTAGGTTTAGGGTTAGGATAAGGGTTAGGGTTAGGTTTAGGATTAGAGTTTGCCTTCGGGTGATGGTTAGGGTTTGAGTTAGGGTTAGGGTTTGGGTTAGGGTTTGGGTTAGGGTTAGGGTTAGGGTTAGGGTTAGTGTTAGGGTTAGGGTTAGGGTTAGGATTAGGGTTAGGTTTATGGATAGGATTAGAGTTAGGGTTAGGGTTTTTTTTGCGTTAGGGTTAGGGTTAGGGTTTGGGTTATTGTTAGGGTTATGTTAGGTTTAGGGTTAGGTTTTGGGTTATGGTTAGGGTTAGGGTTAGGGTTTGAGATTGAGTTAGGTTTAGGGTTAGCATTAGGTTTAGGGTTAGGGTTAAGGTTAGGGTTAGGGATAGGGTCAGGGTTAGGGTTAGGGTTAGGGTCAGGTTTAGGGTTAGGGTTTGGGTTAGGGTTAGGGTTAGGTTTAGGTTTTTATTTGGGTTAGTGTTAGGGTTAGGGTTAGTGTTAAGTTTAGGGTTTGGGTTAGGGTTAGTGTTAGGCTTAGGGTTACGAATAGGTTTAAGTTTAGGGTTAGGGTTTGGTTTAGGGTTAGGGTTAGGGTTAGGGTTTGAGATTGAGTTAGGTTTAGGGTTGGCATTTGGTTTAGGGTTAGGGTTAAGGTTAGGGTTAGGGTTAGGGTTACGGTTAGCGTTTGGTTTCGGGATTGGGTTAGGGTTAGGTTTAGGTTTTGGGTTAGGGTTAGGGTTAGGGTTAGGGTTAGGGTTTGGGTTAGGGTTAGGGTTAGGGTTAGGGTTAGGGTTAGGGTTAGGATTTGGGTTAGGTTAGGTTTAGGTTTTGATTTGGGTTAGTGTTAGGGTTAGGGTTAGTGTTAAGTTTAGGGTTTGTGTTATTGTTAGGGTTAGATTTTGGGTTAGGCTTAGGGTTAGGGTTTAGGTTTAAGGTTAGTGTTAGGGTTAGGGTTAGGGTTAGGGTTAGGGTTAGAGTTAGGGTTAGGGTTAGGGTTACGGTTTGGGTTAGGGTTAGGGTTAGGGTTAGGGGTTGGGTTTGTGTTAGGGTTACGGTTTGCGTTAGGGTTAGGATTTGGGTTAGTGTTAGCGTTAGGGTTAGGATTAGGATTACGGTTAGGATTAGGGTTCTGGGTAGGTTTAGGTTTAGGTTTAGGGTTAGAAGTAGGGTTAGGGTTAGGATTTGGGTTAGGGTTAGGATTAGTGTTTTGGTTTGGCTTAGAGTTAGGGTTAGGGTTTGGGTTACTGTTATGTTTAGGGTTAGTGTTAGGGTTAGGGTTTGGGTTAGGGTTAGGGTTAGGGTTAGGGTTAGGGTTTGGGTTAGGGTTAGGATTAGGGTTAGTGTTAGGGTTAAGATTAGGGTTTGGGTTCGGGTTAGGGTTAGGTTTGGGTTAAAGTTTAGGGTTAGTGTTAGTTTTAGGGTTTGGTTTAGGATTAGGGATACGGTTAGGGTTAGGGTTAGGGTTTGGTTTAGGGCTAGGGTTAGGTTTATGTTTAGGTTTTGCTTTAGGTTTAGTGTTAGGGTTAGGGTTTGGGTTCGCGTTAGGGTTAGTCTTAGCATGAGGGTTAGGGTTAGGGTTAGGGTTTAGGCTTAGGGTAAGGGTTATTGTTTGGGTTAAGATTAGCGTTAGGGTTAGGGTTAGGAATATGTTTAGGGTTAGGGTTAGGGTTTGGTTTAGGGTTCGGGTTAGGGTTAGGTTTAGGTTTTGGGTTAGGTTTAGGGTTAGGGTTAGGGTTAGGGTTAGTGTTAGGTTTAGGTTTTGGGTTAGGGTTAGGGATAGGGTTAGGGTTAGGGTTAGGGTTTGGTTTAGTGTTAGGTTTAGGTTTATGTTTAGGTTTTGGTTTAGGTTTAGTGTTAGGGTTAGGGTTTGCGTTCGGGTTAGGGTTAGTGTTAGCGTGAGGGTTAGGGTTAGCGTTAGAGTTAGGGTTAGGGATAGGTTTAGGTTTACGTTTTGGGTTAGCGTTAGGGTTAGGGTTAGGGGTTGGGTTTGGGTTAGGTTTAGGGTTAGGGTAATGGTTAGGATTAGGTTTAGGGTTAGGGTTAGGATTAGGTGTAGGTTTAGGGTTTAGGATAGGGTTAGGGTTAGGGTTAGTGTTAGGGTTAGGATTAGGGTTAGGGTTAGGTTTAGGGTTAAGTTTAGTGTTAGATTTAGGGTTTGAATTTGAGTTAGGTTTAGGGTTAGCATTAGGGTTAAGGTTAGGGTTAGGGTTATGGTTTGGGTTAGGGTTAGTTTTAGGGTTAGGGTTAGGGTTTGTGTTAGGGTTACGGTTAGGTTTAGGTTTTGATTTGGGTTACTGCTAGGGTTAGGGTTAGTGTTAAGTTAAGAGTTTGGGTTAGGGTTAGGGGTATGGTTTGGGTTACGATTAGGGTTAAGTTTAGGGTTTGGGTTTGGGTTAGGTTGAGGGTTAGGATTAGGGTTAAGGTTAGGTTTAGGGTTAGGGTTAGGGTTAGGGTTTGGGTTAAGTTTAGGGTTAATATTATTGTTAGGAATAGGGTTAGGGGTAGGGTTAGCTTTAGGCTTAGGATTAGCATTAGGGTTAGGGTTTAGTTTAGAGTTAGGGTTAGGGTTAGGGTTTGCGTTTGGGTTAGGGTTAGGGTTTTGGTTTGGGTTAATGTTTGGGGTTAAGGTTAGGGTTTGGGTTTGGGTTAGGGTTAGGTTTAGGTTTAGGGTTAGGGTTTGGGTTTGGGTTACTGTTAGGGTTTTGGTTAGGGTTAGGGTTAGGGTTAGGGTTAGGATTAGGGTTAGGTTTAGTGTTTGGGTTAGGGTTAGGGTTAGGGTTAGTGTTAGGGTTAGCGTTAGGATTAGGTTTAGGCTTAGGCTTAGGATTAGAGTT
Source organism: Eospalax fontanierii (assembly GCA_035773235.1). Taxonomy (NCBI): domain Eukaryota; kingdom Metazoa; phylum Chordata; class Mammalia; order Rodentia; family Spalacidae; genus Eospalax; species Eospalax fontanierii. Next base: position 855,720 of record JAJHUQ010000065.1, on the reverse strand, counting down.
AGGATTAGAGTTTTGGTTTGGGTTAGGGTTAGGGTTAGGGTTAGGGTTAGTCGTTGGGTTTGGTTTACTGTTAGGGTTACGGTTAGGATTAGGGTTAGGATTAGGGTTAGTTTTAGTGTTTGGGCTAGGGTTAGGGTTAGGGTTAGTTTTAGTGTTAGGGTTAGGATTAGGCTTAGGGTTAGGGTTAGGATCAGAGTTACGATTAGAGTTTTGGTTTCGGTTAGGTTTAGGGTTTGGGTTTGGGTTACTGTTAGGGTTAGGGTTAGTGTTAGGGTTAGGGTTTGGGTTAGGGTTAGGGTTAGTATTAGGGTTACGATTAGGGTTAAGTTTAGGGTTTGTGTTTGGTGTAGGTTTATGGTTAGGATTAGGCTTAGGGTTAGAGTTAGGGTTTAGGGTTAGTGTTAGGTTTAGGGACTGAGTTAGGGTTAGGGTTCGGGTTTGGGTTTGAGTTAGGTTTAGGGTTAGGTTTAGGGTTAGGGTTTGCGGTAGGGTTAGTGTTAGGGTTAGGGTTAGGGTTAGGGTTAGGGTTAGGGTTTGGATTAGGGTTAGGTTTAGGAATAGGATTAGAGTTATTGTTAGGGTTTTGTTTTGCGTTAGGGTTAGGGTTAGGGTTTGGGTTATTGTTAGGGTTATGTTAGGTTTAGGGTTAGGGTTTGGGTTAGGGTTAGGGTTAGGGTTAGGGTTTGAGATTGAGTTAGGTTTAGGGTTAGCATTAGGTTTAGGGTTAGGGTTAAGGTTAGGGTTAGGGATAGGGTTAGGGTTAGGGTTAGGGTTAGGGTCAGGTTTAGGGTTAGGGTTTGGGTTAGGGTTAGAGTTAGGTTTAGGTTTTTATTTGGGTTAGTGTTAGGATTAGGGTTAGTGTTAAGTTTAGGGTTTGCGTTAGGGTTACTTTTAGGGTTAGGGTTACGAATAGGTTTAAGTTTAGGTTTTGGGTTTGGGTTAGGTTTAGCTTTAGGGTTGGGGTTAGGGTTAGGTTTAGGGTTAGGGTTAGGGTTAGCGTTTGGATTAAGGTTACGGTTAGGTTAGGGTTAGGAAGAGGGTTAGGGTTAGGCTTAGGGTTAGTGTTAGGGTTTGGGATAGGGGTAGGGTTAGGGTGTGATTTTGTGTTATGGTTAGGGTTAGGGTTTGGGTTAATGTTTGTGGTTAGGGCTTAAGGGTTATGTTTATTGTTAGGGTTAACGTTAGGGTCAGGGTTAGGGATAGGGTTAGGGTTTGGGTTCGTGTTAGGGTTAGTTATAGGGTTAAGGTTATTGTTACGGTTTGGGTTAGGGTTTGGGTTAGGGTTCGGTTTAGGTTTTGTGTTAGGGCTAGAGTTAGGGTTAGGATTTGGTTTAGGATTAGGGTTAGGGTTAGGGTTACGGTTTAGGGTTAGTGTTAGGTTTAGAGTTTGGGTTAGGGTTAGTATTAGGATTAGGGTTAGGTTTAGGTTTAGGTTTAGGGTTTGTGTTAGGGTTAGGGTTAGGTTTAGGGTTTGAGTTAGGGTTAGGGTTACGGTTAGGGTTAGGGTTAGGGTTAGTTTTATGGTTAGGGTTAGGGTTTACGGTTAGGGTTAGGGTTATTGTTTGTGTTAAGTTTAGCGTTAGGGTTAGGGTTGGGTTAAGATTAGGGATAGGGTTAGGGTTAGGATTAGGGTTTGGGTTAGGGCTTGTGTTAGGGTTCGGTTTAGGTTTTGCGTTAGGGTTCGATTTAGGGTTAGGATTTGGGTTAGGGTTAGATTTAGGGTTAGGGTTTAGGGTCAGTGTTAGGTTTAGGGTTTGGGTTATGGTTAGGATTAGGAGTAGGGTTAGGGTTAGGTTTAGGGTTAGGGTTTGGGTTAGGGATAGGGTTAGGGTTATGGCTTGAGTTGGGGTTAGAGTTAGGGTTAGGGTTTAGGGTTAGGTTTAGGTTTATTGTTTGTGTTAAGTTTAGGGTTATGGTTTGGGTTAGGTTAGGATTAGGGTTAGGGTTAGGGTTAGGTTTAGGTTTTGTTTTAAGTTTAGTGTTAGTGTTAGGGTTTGGGTTCGGGTTAGGGTTAGGGTTAGGGTTATTGTTTTGGTTAAGGTTAGGGTTACGGTTAGGGTTATGAATATGGTTAGGGTTAGGGTTACGGTTAGCGTTTGTTTTCGGGATTGGGTTAGGGTTAGGTTTAGGTTTTGGGTTAGGGTTAGGGTTAGGATTAGGGTTAGGGTTAGGTTTAGTGTTAGGGTTTGGGTTAGGGTTAGGCTTAGTGTTAGGGTTTGGGTTAGGGTTAGGATTAGGGTTAATTTTAGGGTTTGGGTTAGGGTTAGGGTTAGTTTTTATGTTAGGGTTAGGGTTAGGATTAGGGTTAGGGTTAGGTTTAGTGTTAGGGTTTGGGTTACGGTTAGGCTTAGGGTTAGGGTTTGAGTTAGGGTTAGGGTTAGTGTTAGGGTTTGGGTTAGGGTTAGGGTTAGGGTTAGGGTTAGGGTTAGGGTTTCTGTTTGCGTTAGGTTTAGGTTTTGATTTGGGTTAGTGTTACTGTTAGGGTTAACGTTAAGATTAGGGTTTCTGTTAGGGTTATAGTTAGATTTAGGGTTAGGCTTAGGGTTAGGGTTTAGGATTAAGGTTAGGGTTAGGGTTAAGGTTTGGGTTAGGGTTACTGTTAGGTTTAGGATTAGGGTTAGGGTTAGTGTTAGGGTTAGTGTTTGCGTTAGTGTTAGGATTTGGTTTAGTGTTAGCGTTACGGTTAGGATTAGGATTATGGTTAGGGTTAGGGTTCGGGTTAGGTTTATGGTTAGGTTTAGTGTTAGGTTTAGGGTTAGGATTAGGTTAGTATTAGAGTTAGGGTTAGGGTTTTGGTTTCGGTTAGGGTTAGGCTTAGGGTTTGGTTTAGTGTTAGGGTCAGGGTTAGTGTTAGGTTTAGGGTTTGGGTTAGGGTTAGGGTTAGTGTTAGGGTTTCTTTTAGCGTTAAGTTTAGGGTTTGGATTTCGGTTAGGTTTAGGGTTAGGGTTAGGGTTAGGTTTAGGATTAGGGTTAAGGTTAGGGTTAGGGTTTGGGTTAAGGTTAGCGTTAGGTTAGGGTTAGGAATAGGATTAGGGTTAGGGTTACGGTTTGGGTTCGGGTTAGCGTTAGGTTTAGGGTTTGGGTTAGGGTTAGGGTTAGGGTTAGGGTTTGCGTTTGGGTTAGTGTTAGGGTTAGGGTTTGGGTTAATGTTTGGGGTTAGAGTTAGGGTTTGGGTTTGGGTTAGGTTTAGGTTTAGGTTTAGGGTTAAGGTTTGGGTTTGGGTTAGGGTTAGGGTTTGGATTAGGTTTAGGGTTAGTGTTAGGGTTAGGGTTTGGGTTAGGTTTAGGGTTAGGGTTAGTTTTTGGGTTATGATTAGGGTTAGGATTAGGGTTAGGGTTAGGTTTAGGGATAGGGTTTGGGTTAGGGGTAGGGTTAGGGTTAGGGTTAGTTTTTGGGTTAGGGTTAGGGTTAGGATTAGGGTTAGGGTTAGTTTTAGGGATTGAGTTTGAGTTAGGTTTAGGGTTAGCATTAGGGTTAAGGTTAGGGTTAGGGTAATGGTTTGGGTTAGGGTTAGTTTTAGAGTTAGGGTTAGGGTTTGTTTTAAGGTTAGGGTTAGTTTTAGGTTTGGATTTGGGTTACTGTTAGGGTTAGGGTTAGTGTTAAGTTTAGGATTTGGGTTAGGGTTAGGGGTAGGGTTATGGTTACGATTAGGGTTAAGTTTAGTGTTTGGGTTTCGCTTAGATTTAGGGTTAGGATTAGGGTTAAGGTTAGGTTTAGCGTTAGGGTTAGGGTGTAGAGTTAGGGTTTGTGTTAAGTTTAGGGTTAGGTTTAGGGTTAGGAATAGGGTTAGGGTTAGGGTTAGGGTTAGGGTTAGCGTTAGGGTTAGGGTTTGGGATATGGATAGGGTTAGTGTTAGGGTTTGGTTTTGGGTTAGGGTTAGGTTTAGGGTTTGGGTTAGTGTTAGGGTTAGGGATAGTGTTAGGGTTAGGTTTTGGGATTGGGATAGGAATAGGGTTAGGGTTAGGTTTAGGGTTAATGTTAGGTTAGGGTTAGGGTTAGGGTTTGCGTTAGGGTTAGGGTTACGGTGTGGCTTTGGGTTAGGGATAGGGTTAGGGTTTGGGTTTGGGTTATGGTTAGGTTTAGATTTAGGGTTAGGGTTTGGGTTTGGGTTAGGTTTAGGGTTAGGGTTAGGGTTAGGGTTTGGTTTGGGGTTAGGGTTAGGAATACGGTTAAGGTTATTGTTAGGGTTTGGGTTAGGGTTTAGGTTAGGGTTAGGTTTAGGTTTTGGGTTAGGGTTAGATTTAGGCTTAGGGTTTGGGTTAGGGTTAGGGTTAGGGTTAGGGTTAGGGTTTAGGGTTAGTGTTAGGTTTAGGGTTTGGGGTAGGGTTAGGATTAGGATTAGGGTTAGGCTTAGGTTTAGTGTTAGGGTTTGGGTTAGGGTTAGGCTTAGATTTAGGTTTTGATTTAGGGTTAGGATTAGGATTATGGTTAGGGTTAGGATTCGGGTTACGTTTAGGCTTAGGGTTAGGGTTAGGGTTAGCGTTAGGGTTAGGATTAGAGTTAGAATTAGGATTTTGTTTTGGGTTAGGGTTAGGCTTAAGGTTTGGTTTATGTTAGGGTTAGGGTTAGTGTTATGTTTAGGGTTTTGGTTAGGGTTAGGGTTAGTATTAGGGTTATGATTAGGGTTAAGTTTAGGTTTTGTGTTTGGTTTAGGTTTACGGTTAGGTTTAGGGTTAAGGTTAGGTTTTAGAGATAGTGTTCGGTTTAGGGTTTAGGTTAAGGTTTGTGTTAGGGTTAGGGTTAAGGTTATGTTTTGGGTTAGGGTTATTGTTTGGGTTAAGGTTAGGGTTAGGGTTAGGGTAGAAATATTTTTAGGGTTAGGGTTAGGGTTAGGGTTTGGTTTAGTGTTTGGGTTAGGGTTAGGTTTAGGTTTTGGGTTAGGGTTAGGGTTAAGGTTACGGTTTGGGTTAGGGTTAGGGTTAGGGTTAAGTTTAGGGTTTGGGTTAGGTTTAGGATTAGATTTGGGTTAGGGTTAGGGTTAGGATTGCTGTTAGGGTTAGGTTTAGGTTTAGGGTTTGGGTTAAGGTTAGGGTTAGGTTTAGAGTTTGAGTTAGGGTTAGGTTTAGGGTTATGGTTAGGGTTTGGGTTAGGGTTAGGATTAGGTTAGGCGTTGGGTTTGGTTTAGGGTTAGTTTTAGGGTTAAGTTTAGGGTTAGGGTTAGGATTAGGGATAGGGTTAGGGTTAGTGTTAGGGTTAGGGTTAGGGTTAGGGTTAGGATTACGGTTAGGGTTAGGGATAGGATTAGAGTTAGGGTTAGGGTTTTGGTTTGGTTTAGGGTTAGGGTTAGGGTTTGGGTTAGGGTTAGGATTAGGGTTAGGGTTAGGGTTAGGGTTAGGGTTAGGGTTAGGGTTAGGATTAGGGTTATGTTTACGTTTTGAGTTAGGTTTAGTGTTAGGGTTAGGGTTTGGTTTCGCGTTACGGTTAGTGTTAAGGTTAGGGTTTGGGTTAGGTTTAGGGTTAGTTTTTGGGTTAGGGTTTCGGTCAGGGTTAGGGTTAGTATTATGGTTATGATTAGGGTTAAGTTTAGGGTTTGTGTTTAGTGTAGGTTTAGGGTTAGGGTTAGGGTTAGGGTTAGCGTTTAGGGTTATTGTTAGGTTTAGGGTTTGGGTTAGGTTTAGGGTTTGAGTTAGGGTTAGCGTTAGGTTTAGGGTTAGGGTTTGGGGTAGTGTTAGGGTTAGGGGTAGGGTTAGGGTTAGGATTAGTGTTAGGGTTAGTGATAG
>JAJHUQ010000065.1:837500-842500 GCA_035773235.1 Eospalax fontanierii | reverse complement strand
CGTTTTGGGTTAGGGTTAGGGTTAGGGTTTGAGGTTGTGTTTGAGTTAGGGTTAGGGTTAGGGTTAGGATTAAGTTTAGGGTTAGGGTTAGGGTTAGGGTTAGGATTAGGGCTAGGTTTAGGTTAGGGTTAGGGTTAGGGTTTGAGTTTGTGTTAGGGTTAGGGTTAGGGTTAGGACTAGGGTTAGGGATAGGGTTAGAGTTAGGGTTAGGATTTTGGTTTAGGTTTAGGTTAGGGTTAGGGTTAGGGTTAGGGTTAGGGTTAGGGTTAGGGTTTGGGTAAGGGTTAGGGTTACGGTGTGGGTTTGCCTTAGGGATTGGGTAAGGGTTTGGGTTTGGGTTAGGGTTAGGTTCAGGTTTAGGGTTAGGGTTTGGGTTTGGGTTTGGGTTAGGTTTAGGGTTAGGGATAGGGTTAGGTTTTGGGTTAGGGTTAAGGTTAGGGTTAGGGTTTGGGTTAGGGTTAGGATTAGGGTTAATGTTAGGGTTTGGGTTAGGGTTAGGGTTAGTTTTTGGGTTAGGGTTAGGTTTAGGATTAGGGTTAGGGTTTGGTTTAGTGTTAGGGTTTGGGTTAGGGTTAGGCTTAGGGTTAGGGTTTGAGTTAGGGTTAGGGTTAGGGTTAGGGTTTGGGTTAGGGTTAGGGTTAGGGTTAGGTTTAGGGTTAGGATTTGGGTTAGGGTTAGGTTTAGGTTTTGATTTGGGTTAGTGTTACTGTTAGGGTTGATGTTAAGATTAGGGTTTGTGTTAGGGTTAGGGTTAGATTTAGGGTTAGGTTTAGGGTTAGGGTTTAGGATTAAGGTTAGGGTTAGGTTTAAGGTTTGGGTTAGGGTTACTGTTAGGTTTAGGATTAGGGTTAGGGTTAGTGTTAGGGTTAGTGTTTGCGTTAGTGTTAGGATTTGGGTTAGTGTTAGCGTTAGGGTTAGGATTAGGATTATGGTTAGGGTTAGTGTTCGGGTTAGGTTTACGGTTAGGGTTAGTGTTAGGTTTAGGGTTAGGATTAGGTTAGTATTAGAGTTAGGGTTAGGGTTTTGGTTTCGGTTAGGGTTAGGCTTAGGGTTTGGTTTAGTGTTAGGGTCAGGTTTAGTGTTGGGTTTAGGGTTTGGGTTAGGGTTAGGGTTAGTGTTAGGGTTACTTTTAGCGTTAAGTTTAGGGTTTGGATTTCGGTTAGGGTTAGGGTTAGGGTTAGGGTTAGGGTTAGGGTTAGGGTTAAGGTTAGGGTTAGGGTTTGGGTTAAGGTTAGGGTTAGGTTAGGGTTAGGAATAGGATTAGGGTTAGGGTTACGGTTTGGGTTCGGGTTAGCGTTAGGTTTAGGATTTGGGTTAGGGTTAGGGTTAGGGTTAGGGTTTGCGTTTGGGTTAGTGTTAGGGTTAGGGTTTGGGTTAATGTTTGGTGTTAGGGTTAGGGTTTGGGTTTCGGTTAGGGTTAGGTTAAGGTTTAGGGTTAAGGTTTTGGTTTGGGTTAGGGTTAGGGTTTGGATTAGGTTTAAGGTTAGTGTTAGGGTTAGGCTTTGGGTTAGGTTTAGGGTTAGGGTTAGCTTTTTGGTTATGATTAGGGTTAGTGTTAGGTTTAGGGATAGGGTTTGGGTTAGGGTTAGGGTTAGGGTTAGGGTTAATTTCTGGGTTAGGGTTAGGGATAGGATTAGGGTTAGGGTTAGGTTTAGGTTTTGAGTTTGAGTTAGGTTTAGCGTTAGCATTAGGGTTAAGGTTAGGGTTATGGTTATGGTTTGGGTTAGGGTTAGTTTTAGGGTTAGGGTTAGGGTTTGGTTTATGGTTAGGGTTAGTTTTAGGTTTTGATTTGGGTTACTGTTAGAGTTAGGGTTAGTGTTAAGTTTAGGATTTGGGTTAGGGTTAGGGGTAGGGTTAGGGTTACGATTAGGTTTAAGTTTAGGGTTTGTGTTTCGGTTAGGTTTAGGGTTAGGATTAGGGTTAAGGTTAGGTTTAGCGTTAGGGTTAGGGTTAGAGTTAGGTTTTGTGTTAAGTTTAGGGTTAGGTTTAGGTTTAGGAATAGGGTTAGGGTTAGGGTTAGGGTTAGGGTTAGCGTTAGGGTTAGGGTTTGGTTTTGGGTTAGGGTTAGGTTTAGGGTTTGGGTTAGTGTTAGGGTTAGGGATAGTGTTAGGGTTAGGGTTTGGGATAGGGATAGGAATAGGGTTAGGGTTAGGTTTAGGGTTAATGTTAGGTTAGGGTTAGGGTTAGGGTTTGGGTTAGGGTTAGGGTTACTGTGTGGGTTTGGGTTAGGGATAGGGTTAGGGTTTGGGTTTGGGTTATGGTTAGGTTTAGATTTAGGGTTAGGGTTTGGGTTTGGGTTAGGTTTAGGGTTAGGGTTAGTGTTAGGGTTTGGTTTGGGGTTAGGTTTAGGAATAGGGTTAAGGCTATTGTTAGGGTTTGGGTTAGGGTTTAGGTTAGGGTTAGGTTTAGGTTTTGGGTTAGGGTTAGATTTAGGCTTAGGGTTTGGGTTAGGGTTAGGGTTAGTGTTAGGGTTAGGGTTAGCGTTTAGGGTTATTGTTAGGTTTAGGGTTTGGGTTAGGTTTAGGGTTTGAGTTAGGGTTAGCGTTAGGTTTAGGGTTAGGGTTTGGGGTAGTGTTAGGGTTAGGGGTAGGGTTAGGGTTAGGATTAGTGTTAGGGTTAGTGATAGGATTAGAGTTAGGGTTAGGGTTTTGGTTTGTGTTAGGGTTAGGGATAGGGTTAGGGTTATTGTTTGGGTTAAGGTTAGGGTTACGGTTAGGGTTAGGAATATGTTTAGGGTTAGGGTTACGGTTAGCGTTTGTTTTCGGGAGTGGGTTAGGGTTAGGTTTAGGTTTTGGGTTAGGGTTAGGGTTAGGATTAGGGTTAGGGTTAGGTTTAGTGTTAGGCTTTGGGTTAGTGTTAGGCTTAGTGTTAGCGTTTGGGTTAGGGTTAGGATTAGGGTTAATTTTAGGGTTTGGGTTAGGGTGAGGGTTTGTTTTTATGTTAGGGTTAGGGTTAGGATTAGGGTTAGGGTTAGGTTTAGTGTTAGGTTTTGGGTTAGGGTTAGGCTTAGGTTTAGGGTTTGAGTTAGGGTTAGGGTTAGTGTTAGGGTTTGGGTTAGGGTTAGGGTTAGGGTTCGGATTTGGGTTAGGGTTAGGTTTAGGTTTTGATTTGGGTTAGTGTTACTGTTAGGGTTAATGTTAAGATTAGGGTTTGTGTTAGGGTTAGGGTTAGATTTAGGGTTAGGTTTAGGGTTAGTGTTAGGGTTAGGGTTAGGATTAGTATTACGGTTAGGGTTAGGGTTCGGGTTAGGGTTAGCGTTAGGTTTAGGATTAGGGTTAGGGTTAGTGTTAGGGTTAGTGTTTGCGATAGGGTTAGGATTTGGTTTAGTGTTAGCGTTAGGGTTAGGATTAGTATTACGGTTAGGGTTAGGGTTCAGGTTAGGTTTATGGTTAGGGTTAGTGTTAGGTTTAGGGTTAGGGTTAGGTTAGTATTAGAGTTAGGGTTAGGGTTTTGGTGTCGGTTAGGGTTAGGCTTAGGGTTTGGTTTAGTGTTAGGGTCAGGGTTAGTGTTAAGTTTAGGGTTTGGGTTAGGGTTAGGGTTAGTATTAGGGTTACTTTTAGCATTAAGTTTAGGGTTTGAATTTCGGTTAAGTTTAGGGTTAGGGTTAGGGTTAGGTTTAGGGTTAGGGTTAAGGTTAGGGTTAGGGTTTGGTTTAAGGTTAGGGTTAGGTAAGGGTTAGGAATAGGATTAGGGTTAGGGTTAGGGTTTGGGTTAGGGTTAGCGTTAGGTTTAGGGTTTGGGTTAGGGTTAGGGTTAGGGTTAGGGTTAGGGTTTGGGTTAGGGTTAGGGTTACGGTGTGGCTTTGGGTTAGGGATAGGGTTAGGGTTTGGGTTTGGGTTATGGTTAGGTTTAGATTTAGGGTTAGGGTTTGGGTTTGGGATAGGTTTAGGGTTAGGGTTAGGGTTAGGGTTTGGTTTGGGGTTAGGGTTAGGAATAGGGTTAAGGTTATTGTTAGGGTTTGGGTTAGGGTTTAGGTTAGGGTTAGGTTTAGGTTTTGGGTTAGGGTTAGATTTAGGCTTAGGCTTTGGGTTAGGGTTAGGGTTAGGGGTAGGGTTAGGGTTAGGGTTTAGGGTTAGTGTTAGGTTTAGGGTTTGGGGTAGGGTTAGGATTAGGATTAGGGTTAGGCTTAGGTTTAGTGTTAGGGTTTGGGATAGGGTTAGGCTTAGATTTAGGTTTTGATTTAGGGTTAGGTTTAGGTTTATGGTTAGGGTTAGGATTCGGGTTACGTTTAGGCTTAGGGTTAGGGTTAGGTTTAGCGTTAGGGTTAGGATTAGAGTTAGAATTAGGATTTTGTTTTGGGTTAGGGTTAGGCTTAAGGTTTGGTTTATGTTAGGGTTAGGGTTAGTGTTATGTTTAGGGTTTTGGTTAGGGTTAGGGTTAGTATTAGGGTTATGATTAGGGTTAAGTTTAGGTTTTGTGTTTGGTTTAGGTTTACGGTTAGGTTTAGGGTTAAGGTTAGGTTTTAGAGATAGTGTTCGGTTTAGGGTTTAGGTTAAGGTTTGTGTTAGGGTTAGGGTTAAGTTTATGTTTTGGGTTAGGTTTATTGTTTGGGTTAAGGTTAGGGTTAGGGTTAGGGTTAGAAATATTTTTAGGGTTAGGGTTAGGGTTAGGGTTTGGTTTAGTGTTTGGGTTAGGGTTAGGTTTAGGTTTTGGGTTAGTGTTAGTGTTAAGGTTACGGTTTGGGTTAGGGTTAGGGTTAGGGTTAAGTTTAGGGTTTGGGTTAGGTTTAGGATTAGATTTGGGTTAGGGTTAGGGTTAGGATTACTGTTAGGGTTAGGTTTAGGTTTAGGGTTTGGGTTAAGGTTAGGGTTAGGTTTAGAGTTTGAGTTAGGGTTAGGTTTAGGGTTATGGTTAGGGTTTGGGTTAGGGTTAGGATTAGGTTAGGCGTTGGGTTTGGTTTAGGGTTAGTTTTAGGGTTAAGTTTAGGGTTAGGGTTAGGATTAGGGATAGGGTTAGGGTTAGTGTTAGGGATAGAGTTAGGGATAGGGTTTGGATTACGG
>JAJHUQ010000065.1:827500-832500 GCA_035773235.1 Eospalax fontanierii | reverse complement strand
GTGCTAATATTAAGTTTTGGTTTAGGGTTAGGCTTAGAGTTAGGTTTTGAGTTAGGGTTAGGAATAGGATTATTGTTACGTTAGGGTTCGGGTTAGGTTTAGGGTTAGGGTTAGGGTTAGGGTTAGGATTAGAGTTAGAATTAGGATTTTGTTTTGGGTTAGGGTTAGGCTTAAGGTTTGGTTTATGTTAGGGTTAGGGTTAGTGTTAGGTTTAGGGTTTTGGTTAGGGTTAGGGTTAGTATTAGGGTTACGATTAGGGTTAAGTTTAGGTTTTGTGTTTGGTTTAGGTTTACGGTTAGGGTTAGGGTTAAGGTTAGGTTTTAGAGATAGTGTTAGGTTTAGGGTTTAGGTTAGGGTTTGAGTTAGGGTTAGGGTTAAGGTTGTGTTTTGGGTTAGGGTTATTGTTTGGGTTAAGGTTAGGGTTAGGGTTAGGGTTAGAAATATTTTTAGGGTTAGGGTTAGGGTTAGGGTTTGGTTTAGTGTTTGGGTTAGGGTTAGGTTTAGGTTTTGGGTTAGGGTTAGGGTTAAGGTTACGGTTTGGGTTAGGGTTAGGGTTAGGGTTAAGGTTAGGGTTTGGGTTAGGTTTAGGATTAGATTTGTGTTAGGGTTAGGGTTAGGATTACTGTTAGGGTTAGGTTTAGGTAGCGGGTTTGGGATAAGGTTAGGGTTAGGTTTAGAGTTTGAGTTAGGGTTAGGTTTAGGGTTATGGTTAGGGTTTGGGTAAGGGCTAGGATTAGGGTTAGGCGTTGGGTTTGGTTTAGGGTTAGTTTTAGGGTTAAGTTTAGGGTTAGGGTTAGGGTTTGGATTAGGGTTAGGGTTAGGGTTAGTGTTAGGGTTAGGGTTAGGGTTAGGGTTAGGATTAGGGTTAGGGTTAGGGATAGGATTAGAGTTAGGGTTAGGGTTTTGGTTTGGTTTAGGGTTAGGGTTAGGGTTTGGGTTAGGGTTAGGATTAGGGTTAGTGTTAGGGTTAGGGTTAGGGTTAGGGTTAGGGTTAGGGTTAGGGTTAGGATTAGGGTTATGTTTCCGTTTTGAGTTAGGTTTAGGGTTAGGGTTAGGGTTAGGGTCCGGGTTACGGTTAGTGTTAAGGTTAGGGTTTGGGTTAGGTTTAGGGTTAGTTTTTGGGTTAGGGTTTCGGTCAGGGTTAGGGTTAGTATTATGTTTATGATTAGGGTTAAGTTTAGGGTTTGTGTTTGGTGTAGGTTTAGGGTTAGGGTTAGGGTTAGGGTTAGCGTTTAGGGTTATTGTTAGGTTTAGGGTTTGGGTTAGGTTTAGGGTTTGAGTTAGGGTTAGCGTTAGGTTTAGGGTTAGGGTTTGGGGTAGTGTTAGGGTTAGGGGTAGGGTTAGGGTTAGGATTAGTGTTAGGGTTAGTGATAGGATTAGAGTTAGGGTTAGGGTTTTGGTTTGTGTTAGGGTTAGGGTTAGGGTTTGGGTTAGTGTTAGGGTTGGGGTTAGTGTTAGTGTTATTGTTTGAGTTAGGGTTAGGATTAGGGTTACGTTTAGGTTTTGGGTTACGTTTAGTGTTAGGGTTAGGGTTTGAGTTCTGGTTAGAATAATGGTTATGGTTAGGGTTTGAGTTAGGATTATGTTAGGTTTAGGGTTAGGGTTTGGGTTAGGGTTAGGGTTAGGGTTAGGGTTTGAGTTTGAGTTAGGTTTAGGGTTAGCATTAGGGTTAAGGTTAGGGTTAGCTTTATGGTTGGGTTAGGGTTTGGGTTAGGGTTAGGGTTAGGGTTTGGGTTAGGTTTAGGTTTACTTTTAGGTTTTGATTTGGGTTAGTGTTTGGGTTAGGGGTAGTGTTAAGTTTAGTGTTTGTGTTAGGGTTAGGGTTAGGGTTAGGGTTACGAATAGGTTTAAGTTTAGGGTTTGGGTTTGGGTGAGGTTTAGGGTTAGGGTTAGGGTTAGGGTTAGGCTTAGGTTTAGGGTTAGGTTTAGGGTTAGTGTTAGGTTTTGGGTTAAGGTTAGGTTTAGGGTTAGGGTTAGGGTTAGGGTTAGGGTTAGGGTTAGGGTTAGTGTTAGCGTTAAGGCTAGGGTTTGGGATAGGGATAGGGTTAGGGTTTGGTTTTGGGTTAGGTTTAGGGTTAGGGTTTTGGTTAATGTTTGTGGTTAGGGCTTAGGGTTAGGTTTAGTGTTAAGGTTAGGGTTAGGGTTAGAGTTTGGGTTAGGGTTAGGGTTACGGTGTGGGTTTGCGTTAGGGATAGGGTAAGGGTTTGGGTTTGGGTTAGGGTTAGGTTCAGGTTTAGGGTTAGGGTTTGGGTTTGGGTTAGGTTTAGGGTTAGGGATAGGGTTAGGGTTTGGGTTAGGGTTAGGGTTAGTTATAGGGTTATGGTTATTGTTAGGTTTTGGGTTAGGGCTTGGGTTAGGGTAAGGTTTAGGTTTGGGGTTAGGGTTCGAGTTAGGTTTAGGGTTTGGGTTAGGGTTAGGTTTAGGGTTAGGGTTTAGGGTAAGTGTTAGGTTTAGGGTTAGGGTTTCGGTTAGGGATACGGTTAGGGTTATGGTTTGAGTTAGGGTTAGGGTTAGGGTTTAGGGTTATATTTAGGGCTATTGTTTTTGTTAAGTTTAGGGTTAGGGTTAGGTTTAGGTTAGGATTAGCGATAGGGTTAGGGTTAGGGTTAGGGTTTGGTTTACGGTTAGGGTTAGGTTTAGGTTTAGTTTTTGTTTTAAGTTTAGTGTAAGTGTTAGGGTTTGGGTTCGGGTTAAGGTTAGGGTTAGGTTTAGGGTTATTGTTTGGGTTAAGGTTAGGGTTAAGGTTAGGGTTAGGAATATGGTTAGGGTTAGGGTTACGGTTAGCATTTGGTTTCGGGATTGGGTTAGGGTTAGGTTTAGGTTTTGGGTTAGGGTTAGGGTTAGGGATTGGGTTAGGATTAGGATTAGGTTTAATTTTAGGGTTTGGGTTAGGGTTAGGGTTAGTTTTTGGGTTACGGTTAGGATTAGGTTTAGGGTTAGGTTTAGTGTTAGGGTTTGGGTTACGGTTAGGCTTAGGGTTAGGGTTTGAGTGAGGGTTAGGGTTAGGGTTAGGGTTTGGGTTAGGGTTAGTGTTAGGGTTATGGTTAGGGTTAGGGTTGGGTTGGGTTTAGTGTTTGGGTTAGGTTTAGGATTAGGATTAAGTTTAGGCTTAGGTTTAGGTTTAGGGTTTGTGTTAGGTTTAGGGTTAGGGTTAGGGTTTGAGTTAGGGTTAGGGTTAGCGTTAGGTTAGTGTTAGGTTAGTATTAGAGTTAGAGTTAGGGTTTTGGTGTCGGTTAGGGTTAGGTTTAGGGTTTGGTTTAGTTTTAGGTTCAGGATTAGTGTTAGGTTTGGGTTAGGGTTAGGGTTAGTATTAGGGTTACTTTTAGCGTTAAGTTTAGGGTTTGGATTTCGGTTAGGTGTAGGGTTAGGGTTAGGGTTAGGTTTAGCGTTAGGGTTTAGGGTAGGGTTAGGGTTTGGCTTAAGGTTACGGTTAGGGGAGGGTTAGGAATAGGATTAGGGTTAGGGTTACGGTTTGGGTTACGTTTAGCGTTAGGGTTAGGGTTTGGGTTAGGGTTAGGGTTATTGTTAGGGTTTGCGTTTGGGTTAGTGTTAGGGTTAGGGTTTGGTTTAATGTTTGGGGTTAGGGTTAGGGTTTGGATTTGGGTTAGGGTTAGGTTTAGGTTTAGGGTTAAAATTTGGGTTAGGGTTAGGGTATGGATTAGGTTTAGAGTTAGTGTTAGGGTTAGGGTTTGGGTTAGGGTTAGGGTTAGGGTTAGGGTTAGGGTTAGGTTTAGGAATAGGGTTTGGGTTAGGGGTAGGGTTAGGGTTAGGGTTAGGGTTAGATTTAGCGTTAGGGTTAGGGTTAAGGGTTGGGTTTGGTTTAGGTTTAGGGTTAGGGTTAGGGTTAGGATTAGGGTTAGGGTTAGGGTTAGGATTAGGTGTAGTTTTAGGGTTTAGGTTAGGGTTAGGTTTAGGGTTAGGGTTAGGGTTAGGATTAGGGTTAGGGTTAGGGTTAGGATTAGAGTTAGGGTTAGGGTTTGGTTTGCATTAGGTTTAGGGTTAGGTTTTGGGTTAGTGTTAGGGTTAGGGTTAGGGTTAGTGTTAGGGTTAGTGTTTGCGTTAGGGTTAGGATTAGGGTTACGTTTAGGTATTGAGTTAGGTTTAGGGTTAGGGCTAGGGTTTGGTTTCGGGTTCGGGTTAGGGTTAGGGTTAGGTTTAGCGTTAGGGTTAGTGTTTGGGATAGAGATAGGGTTACAGTTAGTGTTTGGTTTTGGATTAGGGTTAGGTTTAGGGTTTGGGTTAGTGTTAGTGTTAGGGTTAGTGTTAGCGTTAGGGTTTGGGATAGGGATAGGAATAGGGTTATGGTTAGGTTTAGGGTTAGGGATATGGTTAGGGTTATGGTTAGGTTTTGGGTTAGGGTTAGGGTTACGGTGTGGGTTTGGGTTAGGGGTAGGGTTAGGGTTTGGGTTAGGGTTAGAGTTAGGTTTAGGGTTTGGGTTAGGGTTAGGCTTTGGGTTAGGGATGAGTTAGGGTTAGGGTTAGGGTTAGGGTTTGGGTTAGGGTTAGTGTTAGGGCTATGTTTAGGGATAGGGTTAGGGTTAGGATTCGGGTTAGGGTTAGGTTTAGGTTTTGATTTGGGTTAGTGTTACTGTTAGGGTTAATGTTAAGATTAGGGTTTGTGTTACGGTTAAGGTTAGATTTAGGGTTAGGCTTAGGGTTTGTGTTTAGGATTAAGGTTAGTGTTAGGGTAAGGGGTAGGGTGTGGGTTAAGTTTACTGTCAGGTTTAGGATTAGGGTTAGGTTAGTGTTAGGGTTAGGGTTTGCGTTAGGGTTAGGATTTGGGTTAGTGTTAGCGTTAGGGTTAGGATTAGGATTACGGTTAGTGTTAAGGTTCGGGTTAGGTTTATGGTTAGGGTTAGTGTTAGGTTTAGGGTTAGTGTTAGGTTAGTATTAGAGTTAGGGTTAGGGTTTTGGTGTCGGTTAGGGTTAGGTTTAGGGTTTGGTTTAGTGTTAGGTTCAGGGTTAGTGTTGGGTTTGGGTTAGGGTTAGGGTTAGTATTA
>JAJHUQ010000065.1:812500-825000 GCA_035773235.1 Eospalax fontanierii | reverse complement strand
TAGGGTTAAGGTTTTGGTTTGGGTTAGGGTTAGGGTTTGGATTAGGTTTAGGGTTAGTGTTAGGATTAGGGTTTGGGTTAGGTTTGGGGTTAGGGTTAGTTTTTGGGTTATGATTAGGGTTTGTGTTAGGTTTAGGGATAGGGTTTGGGTTAGGGGTAGGGTTAGGGTTAGGGTTAGTTTCTGGGTTAGGGTTAGGGATAGGATTAGGGTTAGGGTTAGGTTTAGGTTTTGAGTTTGAGTTAGGTTTAGGGTTAGCATTAGGGTTAAGGTTAGGGTTATGGTTATTGTTTGGGTTAGGGTTAGTTTTAGGGTTAGGGTTAGGGTTTGGTTTATGGTTAGGGTTAGTTTTAGGTTTTGATTTGGGTTACTGTTAGGGTTAGGGTTAGTGTTAAGTTTAGGATTTGGGTTAGGGTTAGGGGTAGGGTTAGGGTTACGAGTAGGGTTAAGTTTAGGGTTTGGGTTTCGGTTAGGTTTAGGGTTAGGATTAGGGTTAAGGTTAGGTTTAGCGTTAGGGTTAGGGTTAGAGTTAGGGTTTGTGTTAAGTTTAGGGTTAGGTTTAGGTTTAGGAATAGGGTTAGGGTTAGGGTTAGGGTTAGCGTTAGGGTTAGGGTTTGGTTTTGGGTTAGGGTTAGATTTAGGGTTTGGGTTAGTGTTAGGGTTAGGGATAGTGTTAGGGTTAGGGTTTGGGACAGGGATAGGAATAGGGTTAGGGTTAGGTTTAGGGTTAATGTTAGGTTAGGGTTAGGGTTAGGGTTTGGGTTAGGGTTAGGGTTACTGTGTGGGGTTGGGTTAGGGATAGGGTTAGGGTTTGGGTTTGTGTTATGTTTAGGTTTAGAGTTAGGGTTAGGGTTTGGGTTTGGGTTAGGTTTAGGGGTAGGGTTAGGGTTAGGGTTTGGTTTGGGGTTAGGTTTAGGAATAGGGTTAAGGCTATTGTTAGGGTTTGGGTTAGGGTTTAGGTTAGGGTTAGGTTTAGGTTTTGGGTTAGGGTTAGATTTAGGCTTAGGGTTTGGGTTAGGGTTAGGGTTAGGGTTAGGGTTAGGGTTAGGGTTTAGGGTTAGTGTTAGGTTTAGGGTTTGGGGTAGGGTTAGGATTAGGATTAGGGTTAGGCTTAGGTTTAGTGTTAGGGTTTGCGTTAGGGTTAGGGTTAGGGTTAGGGTTAGGGTTAGGGTTAGGGTTAGGGTTAGGGTTAGGCTTAGGTTTAGTGTTAGGGTTTGGGTTAGGGTTAGGGTTAGGGTTTTGGTTAATGTTTGTGGTTAGGGCTTAGGGTTAGGTTTAGGGTTAGGGTTAGGGTTAGGGTTAGAGTTTGGGTTAGGGTTAGTGTTACGGTGTGGGTTTGCGTTAGGGATAGGGTAAGGGTTTGGGTTTGGGTTAGGGTTAGGTTCAGGTTTAGGGTTAGGGTTTGGGTTTGGGTTAGGTTTAGGGTTAGGGATAGGGTTAGGGTTTGGGTTAGGGTTAGGGTTAGTTATAGGTTTATGGTTATTGTTAGGTTTTGGGTTATGGCTTGGGTTAGGGTAAGGTTTAGGTTTGGGGTTAGGGTTCGAGTTAGGGTTAGGGTTTGGGTTAGGGTTAGGTTTAGGGTTAGGGTTTAGGGTAAGTGTTAGGTTTAGGGTTAGGGTTTCGGTTAGGGATACGGTTAGGGTTATGGTTTGAGTTAGGGTTAGGGTTACAGTTAGGGTTAGGGTTTAGGGTTAGATTTAGGGTTATTGTTTGTGTTAAGTTTAGGGTTAGGGTTAGGTTTAGGTTAGGATTAGCGATAGGGTTAGGGTTAGGGTTAGGGTTTGGTTTACGTTTAGGGTTAGGTTTAGGTTTAGGTTTTGTTTTAAGTTTAGTGTTAGTGTTAGGGTTTGGGTTCGGGTTAAGGTTAGGGTTAGGGTTAGGGTTATTGTTTGGGTTAAGGTTAGGGTTAAGGTTAGGGTTAGGAATATGGTTAGGGTTAGGGTTACGGTTAGCATTTGGTTTCGGGATTGGGTTAGGGTTAGGTTTAGGTTTTGGGTTAGGGTTAGGGTTAGAGTTTGGGTTAGGATTAGGATTAGGTTTAATTTTAGGGTTTGGGTTAGGGTTAGGGTTAGTTTTTGGGTTAGGGTTAGGATTAGGGTTAGGGTTAGGTTTAGTGTTAGGGTTTGGGTTACGGTTAGGCTTAGGGTTAGGTTTTGAGTGAGGGTTAGGTTTAGGGTTAGGGTTTGGGTTAGGGTTAGTGTTAGGGTTATGGTTAGGGTTAGGGTTAGGGTTAGGGTTAGGTTTAGTGTTTGGGTTAGGGTTAGGATTAGGATTAAGTTTAGGCTTAGGTTTAGGTTTAGGGTTTGTGTTAGGTTTAGGGTTAGGGTTAGGGTTTGAGTTAGGGTTAGGGTTAGCGTTAGGTTAGTGTTAGGTTAGTATTAGAGTTAGGGTTAGGGTTTTGGTGTCGGTTAGGGTTAGGTTTAGGGTTTGGTTTAGTGTTAGGTTCAGGGTTAGTGTTAGGTTTGGGTTAGGGTTAGGGTTAGTATTAGGGTTACTTTTAGCGTTAAGTTTAGGGTTTGGATTTCGGTTAGGTTTAGGGTTAGGGTTAGGGTTAGGTTTAGGGTTAGGGTTTAGGTTAGGGTTAGGGTTTGGCTTAAGGTTAGCGTTAGGTTAGGGTTAGGAATAGGATTAGGGTTAGGGTTACGGTTTGGGTTACGGTTAGCGTTAGGGTTAGGGTTTGGGTTAGGGTTAGGGTTAGGGTTAGGGTTTGCGTTTGGGTTAGTGTTAGGGTTAGGGTTTGGTTTAATGTTTGGGGTTAGGGTTAGGGTTTGGATTTGGGTTAGGGTTAGGTTTAGGTTTAGGGTTAAAGTTTGGGTTAGGGTTAGGGTATGGATTAGGTTTAGGGTTAGTGTTAGGGTTAGGGTTTGGGTTAGGGTTAGTTTTAGGATTAGGGTTAGGGTTAGGTTTAGGAATAGGGTTTGGGTTAGGGGTAGGGTTAGGGTTAGGGTTAGGGTTAGATTTAGGGTTAGGGTTAGGTTTAGGGTTAGGTTTTGGGTTAGCGTTACGGTTAGGGTTAGGGGTTGAGTTTGGTTTAGGTTTAGGGTTAGGGCTAGGGTTAGGATTAGGGTTAGGGTAAGGGTTAGGATTAGGTGTAGGTTTAGGGTTTAGGTTATGGTTAGGTTTAGGGTTAGGGTTAGGGTTAGGATTAGGGTTAGGGTTATGGTTAGGATTAGAGTTAGGTTTAGGGTTTTGGTTTGCATTAGGTTTAGGGTTAGGGTTTGGGTTAGTGTTAGGGTTAGGGTTAGGGTTAGTGTTAGGGTTAGTGTTTGCGTTAGGGTTAGGATTAGGGTTACGTTTAGGTATTGAGTTAGGTTTAGGGTTAGGGCTAGGGTTTGGTTTCGGGTTCGGGTTAGGGTTAGGGTTAGGGTTAGGGTTAGGGTTAGCGTTAGGTTTAGTGTTTGGGATAGGGATAGGGTTACAGTTAGTGTTTGGTTTTGGATTAGGGTTAAGTTTAGGGTTTGGGTTAGTGTTAGTGTTAGGGTTAGTGTTAGGGTTAGGGTTTGGGATAGGGATAGGAATAGGGTTATGGTTAGGTTTAGGGTTAGGGATATGGTTCGGGTTATGGTTAGGTTTTGGGTTAGGGTTAGGGTTACGGTGTGGGTTTCAGTTAGGGATAGGGTTAGGGTTTGGGTTAGGGTTAGGTTTAGGTTTTGGTTTAGGGTTAGAGTTAGTGTTAGGGTTAGGGTTACGGTGTGGCTTTGGGTTAGGGATAGGGTTAGGGTTTGGGTTAGGGTTAGAGTTAAGTTTAGGGTTTGGGTTAGGGTTAGGCTTTGGGTTAGGGTTTGAGTTAGGGTTAGGGTTAGGGTTAGGGTTTGGGTTAGGGTTAGTGTTAGGGTATGTTTAGGGTTAGGGTTAGGGTTAGGATTTGGGTTAGGGTTAGGTTTAGGTTTTGATTTGGGTTACTGTTACTGTTAGGGTTAATGTTAAGATTAGGGTTTGTGTTAGGGTTAAGGTTAGATTTAGGGTTAGGCTTAGGGTTAGTGTTTAGGATTAAGGTTAGTGTTAGGGTAAGGTTTAGGGTGTGGGTTAGGGTTAACTGTCAGGTTTAGGATTAGGGTTCGGTTAGTGTTAGGGTTAGTGTTTTCGTTAGGGTTAGGATTTGAGTTAGTGTTAGCGTTAGGGTTAGGATTATGATTACGGTTAGTGTTAGGGTTCGGGTTAGGTTTATGGTTAGGGTTAATGTTAGGTTTAGGGTTAGTGTTAGGTTAGTATTAGAGTTAGGGTTAGGGTTTTGGTGTCGGTTAGGGTTAGGTTTAGGGTTTGGTTTAGTGTTAGGTTCAGGGTTAGTGTTGGGTTTGGGTTAGGGTTAGGGTTAGTATTAGGGTTACTTTTAGCGTTAAGTTTAGGGTTTGGATTTCGGTTAGGTTTAGGGTTAGGGTTAGGGTTAGGTTTCGGGTTAGGGTTTAGGTTAGGGTTAGGGTTTGGCTTAAGGTTAGGGTTAGGTTAGGGATAGGAATAGGATTAGGGTTAGGGTTATGGTTTGGGATACGGTTAGCGTTAGGGTTAGGGTTTGGGTTAGGGTTAGGTTTAGGGTTTGGGTTAGGGTTAGTGTTAGGGCTATGTTTAGGGTTAGGTTTAGGGTTAGGATTTGGGTTAGGGTTAGGTTTAGGTTTTGATTTGGGTTACTGTTACTGTTAGGGTTAATGTTAAGATTAGGGTTTGTGTTAGGGTTAAGGTTAGATTTAGGGTTAGGCTTAGGGTTAGTGTTTAGGATTAAGGTTAGTGTTAGGGTAAGGGTTAGGGTGTGGGTTAGGGTTACTGTCAGGTTTAGGATTAGGGTTCGGTTAGTGTTAGGGTTAGTGTTTGCGTTAGGGTTAGGATTTGGGTTAGTGTTAGCGTTAGGGTTAGGATTATGATTCCGGTTAGTGTTAGGGCTCGCGTTAGGTTTATGGTTAGGGTTAATGTTAGGTTTAGGGTTAGTGTTAGGTTAGTATTAGAGTTAGGGTTAGGGTTTTGGTGTCTGTTAGGGTTAGGTTTAGGGTTTGGTTTAGTGTTAGGTTCAGGGTTAGTGTTGGGTTTGGGTTAGGGTTAGGGTTAGTATTAGGGTTACTTTTAGCGTTAAGTTTAGGGTTTGGATTTCGGTTAGGTTTAGGGTTAGGGTTAGGGTTAGGTTTCGGGTTAGGGTTTAGGTTAGGGTTAGGGTTTGGCTTAAGGTTAGGGTTAGGTTAGGGATAGGAATAGGATTAGGGTTAGGGTTACGGTTTGGGATACGGTTAGCGTTAGGGTTAGGGTTTGGGTTAGGGTTAGGGTTAGGGTTTGCGTTTGGGTTAGTGTTAGGGTTAGGGTTTGGCTTAATGTTTGAGGTTAGGGTTAGGGTTTGGATTTGGGTTAGGGTTAGGTTTAGGTTTAGGGTTAAAGTTTGGGTTTGGGTTAGGGTTAGGGTATGGATTAGGTTTAGGGTTAGTGTTAGGGTTAGGGTTTGGGTTAGGGTTAGGGTTAGGATTAGGGTTAGGGTTAGGTTTAGGAATAGGGTTTGGGTTAGGGGTAGGGTTAGGGTTAGGGTTAGGGTTAGATTTAGGGTTAGGGTTAGGTTTAGGGTTAGGTTTTGGGTTAGCGTTAGGGTTAGGGTTAGGGGTTGGGTTTGGGTTAGGTTTAGGGTTAGGGGTAGGGTTAGGATTAGGGTTAGGGTTAGGGTTAGGATTAGGTGTAGGTTTAGGATTTAGGTTAGGGTTAGGTTTAGGGTTAGGGTTAGGGTTAGGATTAGGGTTAGGGTTAGGGTTATGATTAGAGTTATGGTTAGGGTTTTGGTTTTCATTAGGTTTAGGGTTAGGGTTTGGGTTAGTGTTAGGGTTAGGGTTAGGGTTAGTGTTAGGGTTAGGGTTTGCGTTAGGGTTAGGATTAGGGTTACGTTTAGGTATTGAGTTAGATTTAGGGTTAGGGCTAGGGTTTGGTTTCGGGTTCGGGTTCGGGTTAGGGTTAGGGTTAGGGTTTGCGTTAGGGTTAGTGTTTGGGATAGGGATAGGGTTACAGTTAGTGTTTGGTTTTGGATTAGGGTTAGGGTTAGGGTTTGGGTTAGTGTTAGTGTTAGTGTTAGTGTTAGGGTTAGTGTTAGGGTTAGGGTTTGGGATAGGGATAGGAATAGGGTTATGGTTAGGTTTAGGGTTAGGGATATGGTTAGGGTTATGGTTAGGTTTTGGGTTAGGGTTAGGGTTATGGTGTGGGTTTGGGTTAGGGATAGGGTTAGGGTTTGGGTTAGGGTTAGAGTTAGGTTTAGGGTTTGGGTTAGGGTTAGGTTTAGGTTTTCGGTTAGGGTTAGAGTTAGGGTTAGGGTTTGGGTTAGGGTTAGGTTTAGGGTTAGGGTTAGCGTTTAGGGTTAGTGTTAGGTTTAGGGTTTGGGTTAGGGTTAGGATTAGGATTAAGGTTAGGCTTAGGTTTAGGGTTAGGGTTTGTGTTAGGTTTAGGGTTAGGGTTAGGGTTTGAGTTAGGGTTAGGGTTAGCGTTAGGGTTAGGGTTAGAGTTGGGTTAGGATTAGGGATAGGGTTAGGGTTAGCTTTAGGGTTTGGTTTAGGGTTAGGGTGAGGTTTATGTTTAAGTTTTGGTTTAGGTTTAGTGTTAGGGTTAGGGTTAGGGTTAGGGTTAGGGTTTAGGGATAGGGTTAGTGTTATTTTTTTTGTTAAGTTTAGGGTTAGGGTTAGGGTTAGGATTAGGATTAAGGTTAGGCTTAGGTTTAGGGTTAGGGTTTGTGTTAGGTTTAGGATTAGGGTTAGGGTTTGAGTTAGGGTTAGGGTCAGCGATAGGGTTAGGGATAGGGTTTGGGTTAGCTTTAGGGTTTGGTTTAGGGTTAGGGTTAGGTTTATGTTTAAGTTTTGGTTTAGGTTTAGTGTTAGGGTTAGGGTTAGGTTAGGGTTAGGGTTAGGGTTAGGGTTAGGGTTAGGGTTAGGGTTAGGGTTTGGGTTAGTGTTAGGGTTAGGGTTAGTGTTAGGGTTAGGGTTTGGGTTAGGGTTAGGATTAGGGTTAGTTTAGGTTTTGGGTTAGGTTTCGGGTTAGGGTTAGGGTTAGGGTTTGGGTTCGGGTTAGAGTTATGATTATCGTTAGGGTTTGAGTTAGGGTTAGGGGTAGGTTTTGGGTTAGTGTTAGGGTTAGGTTTAGGGTTTGAGTTTGAGTTAGGTTTAGGGTTAGCATTAGCGTTAAGGTTAGGGTTAGGGTTATGGTTTGGGTTAGGGTTAGTTTTAGGGTTAGGGTTAGGGTTTGGGTTACGGTTAGGGTTAGGTTTAGGTTTTGATTTGGGTTACTGTTACTGTTAGGGTTAATGTTAAGATTAGGGTTTGTGTTAGGGTTAAGGTTAGATTTAGGGTTAGGCTTAGGGTTAGTGTTTAGGATTAAGGTTAGTGTTAGGGTAAGGGTTAGGGTGTGGGTTAGGGTTACTGTCAGGTTTAGGATTAGGGTTCGGTTAGAGTTAGGGTTAGTGTTTGCGTTAGGGTTAGGATTTGGGTTAGTGTTAGCGTTAGGGTTAGGATTATGATTACGGTTAGTGTTAGGGTTCGGGTTAGGTTTATGGTTAGGGTTAATGTTAGGTTTAGGGTTAGTGTTAGGTTAGTATTAGAGTTAGGGTTAGGGTTTTGGTGTCTGTTAGGGTTAGGTTTAGGGTTTGGTTTAGTGTTAGGTTCAGGGTTAGTGTTGGGTTTGGGTTAGGGTTAGGGTTAGTATTAGGGTTACTTTTAGCGTTAAGTTTAGGGTTTGGATTTCGGTTAGGTTTAGGGTTAGGGTTAGGGTTAGGTTTCGGGTTAGGGTTTAGGTTAGGGTTAGGGTTTGGCTTAAGGTTAGGGTTAGGTTAGGGATAGGAATAGGATTAGGGTTAGGGTTACGGTTTGGGATACGGTTAGCGTTAGGGTTAGGGTTTGGGTTAGGGTTAGGGTTAGGGTTTGCGTTAGGGTTAGTGTTAGGGTTAGGGTTTGGCTTAATGTTTGAGGTAAGGGTTAGGGTTTGGATTTGGGTAAGGGGAAGGTTTAGGTTAAGGGTTAAAGTTTGGGTTTGGGTTAGGGTTAGGGTATGGATTAGGTTTAGGGTTAGTGTTAGGGTTAGGGTTTGGGTTAGGGTTAGGGTTAGGATTAGGGTTAGGGTTAGGTTTAGGAATAGGGTTTGGGTTAGGGGTAGGGTTAGGGTTAGGGTTAGGGTTAGATTTAGGGTTAGGGTTAGGTTTAGGGTTAGGTTTTGGGTTAGCGTTAGGGTTAGGGTTAGGGGTTGGGTTTGGGTTAGGTTTAGGGTTAGGGTTAGGGTTAGGATTAGGGTTAGGGTTAGGGTTAGGATTAGGTGTAGGTTTAGGGTTTAGGTTAGGGTTAGGTTTAGGGTTAGGGTTAGGGTTAGGATTAGGGTTAGGGTTAGGGTTATGATTAGAGTTATGGTTAGGGTTTTGGTTTTCATTAGGTTTAGGGTTAGGGTTTGGGTTAGTGTTAGGGTTAGGGTTAGGGTTAGTGTTAGGGTTAGGGTTTGCGTTAGGGTTAGGATTAGGGTTACGTTTAGGTATTGAGTTAGATTTAGGGTTAGGGCTAGGGTTTGGTTTCGGGTTCGGGTTCGGGTTAGGGTTAGGGTTAGGGTTTGCGTTAGGGTTAGTGTTTGGGATAGGGATAGGGTTACAGTTAGTGTTTGGTTTTGGATTAGGGTTAGGGTCAGGGTTTGGGTTAGTGTTAGTGTTAGTGTTAGTGTTAGGGTTAGTGTTAGGGTAAGGGATTGGGAAAGGGATAGGAATAGGGTTATGGTTAGGTTTAGGGTTAGGGATATGGATAGGGATATGGTTAGGTTTTGGGTTAGGGTTAGGGTTATGGTGTGGGTTTGGGTTAGGGATAGGGTTAGGGTTTGGGTTAGGGTTAGAGTTAGGTTTAGGGTTTGGGTTAGGGTTAGGTTTAGGTTTTCGGTTAGGGTTAGAGTTAGGGTTAGGGTTTGGGTTAGGGTTAGGTTTAGGGTTAGGGTTAGCGTTTAGGGTTAGTGTTAGGTTTAGGGTTTGGGTTAGGGTTAGGATTAGGATTAAGGTTAGGCTTAGGTTTAGGGTTAGGGTTTGTGTTAGGTTTAGGGTTAGGGTTAGGGTTTGAGTTAGGGTTAGGGTTAGCGTTAGGGTTAGGGTTAGGGTTGGGTTAGGATTAGGGATAGGGTTAGGGTTAGCTTTAGGGTTTGGTTTAGGGTTAGGGTGAGGTTTATGTTTAAGTTTTGGTTTAGGTTTAGTGTTAGGGTTAGGGTTAGGGTTAGGGTTAGGGTTTAGGGATAGGGTTAGTGTTATTTTTTTTGTTAAGTTTAGGGTTAGGGTTAGGGTTAGGATTAGGATTAAGGTTAGGCTTAGGTTTAGGGTTAGGGTTTGTGTTAGGTTTAGGATTAGGGTTAGGGTTTGAGTTAGGGTTAGGGTCAGCGATAGGGGTAGGGATAGGGTTTGGGTTAGCTTTAGGGTTTGGTTTAGGGTTAGGGTTAGGTTTATGTTTAAGTTTTGGTTTAGGTTTAGTGTTAGGGTAAGGGTTAGGTTAGGGTTAGGGTTAGGGTTAGGGTTAGGGTTAGGGTTAGGGTTAGGGTTTGGGTTAGTGTTAGGGTTAGGGTTAGTGTTAGGGTTAGGGTTTGGGTTAGGGTTAGGATTAGGGTTAGTTTAGGTTTTGGGTTAGGTTTCGGGTTAGGGTTAGGGTTAGGGTTTGGGTTCGGGTTAGAGTTATGATTATCGTTAGGGTTTGAGTTAGGGTTAGGGGTAGGTTTTGGGTTAGTGTTAGGGTTAGGTTTAGGGTTTGAGTTTGAGTTAGGTTTAGGGTTAGCATTAGCGTTAAGGTTAGGGTTAGGGTTATGGTTTGGGTTAGGGTTAGTTTTAGGGTTAGGGTTAGGGTTTGGGTTACGGTTAGGGTTAGGTTTAGGTTTTGATTTGGGTTACTGTTACTGTTAGGGTTAATGTTAAGATTAGGGTTTGTGTTAGGGTTAAGGTTAGATTTAGGGTTAGGCTTAGGGTTAGTGTTTAGGATTAAGGTTAGTGTTAGGGTAAGGGTTAGGGTGTGGGTTAGGGTTACTGTCAGGTTTAGGATTAGGGTTCGGTTAGTGTTAGGGTTAGTGTTTGCGTTAGGGTTAGGATTTGGGTTAGTGTTAGCGTTAGGGTTAGGATTATGATTACGGTTAGTGTTAGGGTTCGGGTTAGGTTTATGGTTAGGGTTAATGTTAGGTTTAGGGTTAGTGTTAGGTTAGTATTAGAGTTAGGGTTAGGGTTTTGGTGTCGGTTAGGGTTAGGTTTAGGGTTTGGTTTAGTGTTAGGTTCAGGGTTAGTGTTGGGTTTGGGTTAGGGTTAGGGTTAGTATTAGGGTTACTTTTAGCGTTAAGTTTAGGGTTTGGATTTCGGTTAGGTTTAGGGTTAGGGTTAGGGTTAGGTTTCGGGTTAGGGTTTAGGTTAGGGTTAGGGTTTGGCTTAAGGTTAGGGTTAGGTTAGGGTTAGGAATAGGATTAGGGTTAGGGTTACGGTTTGGGATACGGTTAGCGTTAGGGTTAGGGTTAGGGTTAGGGTTTGCGTTTGGGTTAGTGTTAGGGTTAGGGTTTGGCTTAATGTTTGGGGTTAGGGTTAGGGTTTGGGTTTGGGTTAGTGTTAGGGTTACGGTTAGGGTTTGAATTTGAGTTAGTTTTAGGGTTAGCATTAGGGGTAAGGTTAGGGTTAGGTTCATGGTTTGGGTTAGGGTTAGGGTTAGCGTTAGGGTTAGGGTTTGGGTTAGGTTTAGGGTTACGTGTAGGCTTTGATTTCAGTTAGTGTTAGGGTTAGGGTTAGTGTTTAGTGTTTGTGTTAGGGTTAGGGTTAGGGTTAGGGTAACGAATAGGGTTAACTTTAGGGTTTGCGTTTGGGTTAGGTTTAGGGTTAGGGTTAGGGTTAGGTTTTGCGTTAAGGTTAGGGTTAGGGTTAGGGTTAGCAATAGGGTTAGCGTTAGGTTTAGGGTTAGGTTTAGGGTTAGCGTTAGGGCTAGGGTTTGGCATAGGGATAGGGTTAGGGTTTGGTTTTGGGTTAGGTTTAGGTTTAGGGTTTGGGTTAATGTTTGTGGTTAGGGCTTAGGGGTTAGGTTTAGGGTTAGGGTTAGGGTTAGGGTTTGGTTTGGGGTTAGGGTTAGGAATAGGGTTAAGGTTATTGTTAGGGTTTGGGTTAGGGTTTAGGTTAGGGTTAGGTTTAGGTTTTGGGTTAGGGTTAGATTTAGGCTTAGGGTTTGGGTTAGGGTTAGGGTTAGGGTTAGGGTTAGGGTTAGGGTTTAGGGTTAGTGTTAGGTTTAGGGTTTGGGGTAGGGTTAGGATTAGGATTAGGGTTAGGCTTAGGTTTAGTGTTAGGGTTTGGGTTAGGGTTAGGCTTAGAGTTAGGTTTTGATTTAGGGTTAGGATTAGGATTATGGTTAGGGTTAGGATTCGGGTTACGTTTAGGCTTAGGGTTAGGGTTAGGGTTAGCGTTAGAGTTAGGATTAGAGTTAGAATTAGGATTTTGTTTTGGGTTAGGGTTAGGCTTAAGGTTTGGTTTATGTTAGGGTTAGGGTTAGTGTTATGTTTAGGGTTTTGGTTAGGGTTAGGGTTAGTATTAGGGTTATGATTAGGGTTAAGTTTAGGTTTTGTGTTTGGTTTAGGTTTACGGTTAGGTTTAGGGTTAAGGTTAGGTTTTAGAGATAGTGTTCGGTTTAGGGTTTAGGTTAAGGTTTGTGTTAGGGTTAGGGTTAAGGTTATGTTTTGGGTTAGGGTTATTGTTTGGGTTAAGGTTAGTGTTAGGGTTAGGGTTAGAAATATTTTTAGGGTTAGGGTTAGGGTTAGGGTTTGGTTTAGTGTTTGGGTTAGGGTTAGGTTTAGGTTTTGGGTTAGGGTTAGGGTTAAGGTTACGGTTTGGGTTAGGGTTAGGGTTAGGGTTAAGTTTAGGGTTTGGGTTAGGTTTAGGATTAGATTTGGGTTAGGGTTAGGGTTAGGATTGCTGTTAGGGTTAGGTTTAGGTTTAGGGTTTGGGTTAAGGTTAGGGTTAGGTTTAGAGTTTGAGTTAGGGTTAGGTTTAGGGTTATGGTTAGGGTTTGGGTTAGGGTTAGGATTAGGTTAGGCGTTGGGTTTGGTTTAGGGTTAGTTTTAGGGTTAAGTTTAGGGTTAGGGTTAGGATTAGGGATAGGGTTAGGGTTAGTGTTAGGGTTAGGGTTAGGGTTAGGGTTAGGATTACGGTTAGGGTTAGGGATAGGATTAGAGTTAGGGTTAGGGTTTTGGTTTGGTTTAGGGTTAGGGTTAGGGTTAGGATTAGGGTTAGGGTTAGGGTTAGGGTTAGGGTTAGGATTAGGGTTATGTTTACGTTTTGAGTTAGGTTTAGGGTTTGGGTTAGGGGTTGGGTTCGGGTTACGGTTAGTGTTAAGGTTAGGGTTTGGGTTAGGTTTAGGGTTAGTTTTTGGGTTAGGGTTTCGGTCAGGTTTAGGGTTAGTATTATGGTTATGATTAGGGTTAAGTTTAGGGTTTGTGTTTAGTGTAGGTTTAGGGTTAGGGTTAGGGTTAGGGTTAGTGTTTAGGGTTATTGTTAGGTTTAGGGTTTGGGTTAGGTTTAGGGTTTGAGTTAGGGTTAG
>JAJHUQ010000065.1:805000-807500 GCA_035773235.1 Eospalax fontanierii | reverse complement strand
GTTAGGGTTAGGGTTAGAAATATTTTTAGGGTTAGGGTTAGGGTTAGGGTTTGGTTTAGTGTTTGGGTTAGGGTTAGGTTTAGGTTTTGGGTTAGGGTTAGGGTTAAGGTTATGGTTTGGGTTAGGGTTAGGGTTAGGGTTAAGTTTAGGGTTTGGGTTAGGTTTAGGATTAGATTTGGGTTAGGGTTAGGGTTAGGATTACTGTTAGGGTTAGGTTTAGGTTTAGGGTTTGGGTTAAGGTTAGGGTTAGGTTTAGAGTTTGAGTTAGGGTTAGGTTTAGGGTTATGGTTAGGGTTTGGGTAAGGGTTAGGATTAGGGTTAGGCGTTGGGTTTGGTTTAGGGTTAGTTTTAGGGTTAAGTTTAGGGTTAGAGTTAGGGTTTGGATTAGGGTTAGGGTTAGGGTTAGTGTTAGGGTTAGGGTTAGGGTTAGGGTTAGGATTAGGGTTAGGGGTAGGGATAGGATTAGAGATAGGGTTAGGGTTTTGGTTTGGTTTAGGGTTAGGGTTAGGGTTTGGGTTAGGGTTAGGATTAGGGTTAGTGTTAGGGTTAGGGTTAGGGTTAGGGTTAGGGTTAGGGTTAGGGTTAGGATTAGGGTTATGTTTACGTTTTGAGTTAGGTTTAGGGTTAGGCTTAGGGTTAGGGTTCGGGTTACGGTTAGTGTTAAGGTTAGGGTTTGGGTTAGGTTTAGGGTTAGTTTTTGGGTTAGGGTTTCGGTCAGGGTTAGGGTTAGTATTATGTTTATGATTAGGGTTAAGTTTAGGGTTTGTGTTTGGTGTAGGTTTAGGGTTAGGGTTAGGGTTAGGGTTAGCGTTTAGGGTTATTGTTAGGTTTAGGGTTTGGGTTAGGTTTAGGGTTTGAGTTAGGGTTAGCGTTAGGTTTAGGGTTAGGGTTTGGGGTAGTGTTAGGGTTAGGGGTAGGGTTAGGGTTAGGATTAGTGTTAGGGTTAGTGATAGGATTAGAGTTAGGGTTAGGGTTTTGGTTTGTGTTAGGGTTAGGGTTAGGGTTTGGGTTAGTGTTAGGGTTGGGGTTAGTGTTAGTGTTATTGTTTGAGTTAGGGTTAGGATTAGGGTTACGTTTAGGTTTTGGGTTACGTTTAGTGTTAGGGTTAGGGTTTGGGTTCTGGTTAGAATAATGGTTATGGTTAGGGTTTGAGTTAGGATTATGTTAGGTTTAGGGTTAGGGTTTGGGTTAGGGTTAGGGTTAGGGTTAGGGTTTGAGTTTGAGTTAGGTTTAGGGTTAGCATTAGGGTTAAGGTTAGGGTTAGCTTTATGGTTGGGTTAGGGTTTGGGTTAGGGTTAGGGTTAGGGTTTGGGTTAGGTTTAGGTTTACTTTTAGGTTTTGATTTGGGTTAGTGTTTGGGTTAGGGTTAGTGTTAAGTTTAGTGTTTGTGTTAGGGTTAGGGTTAGGGTTAGGGTTACGAATAGGTTTAAGTTTAGGGTTTGGGTTTGGGTGAGGTTTAGGGTTAGGGTTAGGGTTAGGGTTAGGCTTAGGTTTAGGGTTAGGTTTAGGATTAGGGTTAGGTTTTGGGTTAAGGTTAGGTTTAGGGTTAGGGTTAGGGTTAGGGTTAGGGTTAGGGTTAGGGTTAGCGTTAAGGCTAGGGTTTGGGATAGGGATAGGGTTAGGGTTTGGTTTTGGGTTAGGTTTAGGGTTAGGGTTTTGGTTAATGTTTGTGGTTAGGGCTGAGGGTTAGGTTTAGGGTTAGGGTTAGGGTTAGGGTTAGAGTTTGGGTTAGGGTTAGGGTTATGGTGTGGGTTTGCGTTAGGGATAGGGTAAGGGTTTGGGTTTGGGTTAGGGTTAGGTTCAGGTTTAGGGTTAGGGTTTGGGTTTGGGTTAGGTTTAGGGTTAGGGATAGGGTTAGGGTTTGGGTTAGGGTTAGGGTTAGTTATAGGGTTATGGTTATTGTTAGGTTTTGGGTTAGGGCTTGGGTTAGGGTAAGGTTTAGGTTTGGGGTTAGGGTTCGAGTTAGGTTTAGGGTTTGGGTTAGGGTTAGGTTTAGGGTTAGGGTTTAGGGTAAGTATTAGGTTTAGGGTTAGGGTTTCGGTTAGGGATACGGTTAGGGTTATGGTTTGAGTTAGGGTTAGGGTTAGGGTTAGGGTTAGGGTTTAGGGTTATATTTAGGGTTATTGTTTGTGTTAAGTTTAGGGTTAGGGTTAGGTTTAGGTTAGGATTAGCGATAGGGTTAGGGTTAGGTTTAGGGTTTGGTTTACGGTTAGGGTTAGGTTTAGGTTTAGTTTTTGTTTTAAGTTTAGTGTAAGTGTTAGGGTTTGGGTTCGGGTTAAGGTTAGGGTTAGGTTTAGGGTTATTGTTTGGGTTAAGGTTAGGGTTAAGGTTAGGGTTAGGAATATGGTTAGGGTTAGGGTTACGGTTAGCATTTGGTTTCGGGATTGGGTTAGGGTTAGGTTTAGGTTTTGGGTTAGGGTTAGGGTTAGGGTTTGAGTTAGGATTAGGATTAGGTTTAATTTTAAGGTTTGGGTTAGGGTTAGGGTTAGTTTTTGGGTTA
>JAJHUQ010000065.1:782500-792500 GCA_035773235.1 Eospalax fontanierii | reverse complement strand
AGGCTTAGGTTTAGGTTTAGGGTTTGTGTTAGATTTAGTGTTAGGGTTAGGGTTTGGTTTAGGGTTAGGGTTAGGTTTATGTTTCAGTTTTGGTTTAGGTTTAGTCTTAGGGTTAGGGTTAGGGTTAGGGTTTAGGTTTAGGGTTAGTGTTATTGTTTGGGTTAAGGTTAGGATTAGGATTAGGGTTAGGGTTAGGGTTAGGGTTAGGATTAGGGTTAGGTTTAGGGATAGGATTAGAGTTAGGGTTAGGGTTTTTGTTTGGGTTAGGGTTAGGGTTAGGGTTAGGGTTTGGGTTAGTGTTAGGGTTAGGGTTAGTGTTAGGGTTAGGGTTTGGGTTAGGGTTAGGATTAGGGTTACGTTTAGGTTTTGGGTTAGGTTTAGGGTTAGGGTTAGGGTTTGGGTGCGGGTTAGAGTTATGATTATCGTTAGGATTTGAGTTAGTGTTAGGGTTAGGTTTTCGGTTAGTGTTAGGGTTAGGTTTAGGGTTTGAGTTTGAGTTAGGTTGAGGGTTAGCCTTAGCGTTAAGGTTAGGGTTAGGGTTATGGTTTGGGTTAGGGTTAGTTTTAGGGTTAGTGTTAGGGTTTGGGTTAGGGTTAGGGTTAGGATTAGGTTTTGAATTGGGTTACTGTTAGGTTTAGGGTTAGTGTTAAGTTTAGGATTTGGGTTAGGGTTAGGGGTAGGGTTAGGGTTACGATTAGGGTTAAGTTTAGGGTTTGGGTTTGGGTTAGGTTTAGGGTTAGGATTAGGGTTAAGGTTAGGTTTAGGGTTATGGTTAGGGTTAGGGTTTAGGTTAATTTTAGGGTTAGGGTTAGGGTTAGGAATAGGGTTAGGGTTAGGGTTAGGGTTAGGGTTAGCGTTAGGGTTAGTGTTTGGGATAGGGATAGGGTTAAAGTTAGGGTTTGGTTTTGGGTTAGGGTTAGGTTTAGGGTTTGGGTTAGTGTTAGGGTTAGGGTTTGGGAAAGGGATAGGAATAGGGTTATGGTTAGGTTTAGGGTTAGGGATATGCTTAGGGTTATGGTTAGGTTTTGGGTTAGGGTTAGGGTTACGGTGTGGGTTTGAGTTAGGGATAGGGTTAGGGTTTGGGTTAGGGTTAGGTTTAGGTTTTGGTTTAGGGTTAGAGTTAGTGTTAGGGTTTGGGTTAGGGTTAGGGTTAGGGTTAAGGTTTAGGGTTAGTGTTAGGTTTAGGGTTTGGGTTAGGGTTAGGATTAGGATTAAGGTTAGGTTTAGGTTTAGGGTTTGTGTTAGGTTTAGGGTTAGGGTTAGGGTTTGAGTTAGGGTTAGGGTTAGCGTTAGGGTTAGGGTTAGGGTTGGGTTAGGATTAGGGATAGGGTTAGGGTTAGGGTTAGGGTTTGGTTTAGGGGTAGGGTTAGGTTTATGTTTAAGTTTTGGTTTAGGTTTAGTCTTAGGGTTAGGGTTTGGGTTCGGGTAAATGTTAGGATTAGGGTTAGGGTTACGGTTAGGGTTTGGTTTCGAAATTGGGTTAGGGTTGGGTTTAGGTTTTGGGTTAGGGTTAGGGTTAGGGTTAGGGTTATGGTTACGAATAGGTTTAAGTTTAGGGTTTGGGTTTGGGTTAGGTTTAGGGTTAGGGTTAGGGTTAGGTTTAGGTTAGGGTTAGGGTTAGAGTTAGAGTTAGGGTTTGGCTTAGGGTTAGGGTTAGGGTTAGGGTTAGGGTTAGGGTTTAGGTTTAGTGTTAGGTTTAGAGTTTGGTTTAGGGTTAGGATTAGGATTAAGGTTAGGCTTAGGTTTAGGGTTAGGGTTTGTGTTAGGTTTAGGGTTAGGGTTAGGGTTTGAGTTAGGGTTAGGGTTAGCGTTAGGGTTAGGGTCAGGGTTGGGTTAGGATTAGGGATAGGGTTAGGGTTAGGTTTAGGTATTGGTTTAGGGTTAGGGTTAGGTTTATGTTTAAGTTTTGGTTTAGGTTTAGTGTTAGGGTTAGGGTTAGGGTTAGGGTTAGGGTTAGGGTTTAGGGTTATGGTTAGTGTTATTGTTTGGGTTAAGGTTAGGATTAGGTTTAGGCTTAGGGTTAGGGTTAGGGTTAGGATTAGGGTTAGGGTTAGGGATAGGATTAGAGTTAGGGTTAGGATTTTGGTTTGGGTTAGGGTTAGGGTTAGGGTTAGGGTTTGGGTTAGTGTTAGGGTTAGGGTTAGTGTTAGGGTTAGGGTTTGGGTTAGGGTTAGGATTAGGGTTACGTTTAGGTTTTGGGTTAGGTTTAGGGTTAGGGTTAGGGTTTGGGTTCGGGTTAGAGTTATGATTATCGTTAGGGTTTGAGTTAGGGTTAGGGTTAGGTTTTGGGTTAGTGTTGGGGTAGGTTTAGGGTTTGAGTTTCAGTTAGGTTTAGGGTTAGCATTAGCGTTAAGGTTAGTGTTAGGGTTATGGTTTGGGTTAGGTTTAGTTTTAGGGTTAGGGTTAGGGTTTGGGTTAGGGTTAGGGTTAGGTTTAGGTTTTGATTTGGGTTACTGTTAGGTTTAGGGTTAGTGTTAAGTTCAGGATTTGGGTTAGGGTTAGGGGTAGGGTTAGGGTTACGATTAGGGTTAAGTTTAGGGTTTGGGTTTGGGTTAGCTTTAGGGTTAGGATTATGGTTAAGGTTAGGTTTAGGGTTATGGTTAGGGTTAGGGTTTAGGTTAATTTTAGGGTTAGGGTTAGGGTTAGGAATAGGGTTAGGGTTAGGGTTAGGAGTAGGGTTAGGGTTAGGGTTAGCCTTAGGGTTAGTGTTTGGGATAGGGATAGGGTTACAGTTAGGGTTTGGTTTTGGGTTAGGTTTAGGGTTTGGGTTAGTGTTAGTGTTAGGGTTAGTGTAAGGGTTAGGGTTTGGGATAGGGATAGGAATAGGGTTATGGTTAGGTTTAGGGTTAGGGATATGGTTAGGGTTATGGTTAGGTTTTGGGTTAGGGTTAGGGTTACGGTGTGTGTTTGGGTTAGGGATAGGGTTAGGGTTTGGGTTAGGGTTAGAGTTAGGTTTAGGGTTTGGGTTAGGGTTAGGTTTAGGTTTTGGGTTAGGGTTAGAGTTAGGGTTAGGGTTTGGGTTAGGGTTAGGTTTAAGATTAGGATTAAGGTTAGGCTTAGGTTTAGGGTTAGGGTTTGTGTTAGGTTTAGGGTTAGGTTAGGGTTTGAGTTAGGTTTTAGGGTTAGCGTTAGTGTTAGGGTTAGGGTTGGGTTAGGATTAGGGATAAGGTTAGGGTTAGGTTTAGGGTTTGGTTTAGGGTTAGGGTTAGGTTTATGTTTAAGTTTTGGTTTAGGTTTAGTGTTAGGGTTAGGGTTTGGGTTCGGGTAAATGTTCGGATTAGGGTTAGGGTTACGGTTAGTCTTAGGGTTTGAGTTAGGGTTAGGGTTAGCGTTAGGGTTAGGATTAGGGTTGGGTAAGGATTAGGGATAGGGTTAGGGTTAGGTTTAGGGTTTGGTTTAGGGTTAGGGTTAGGTTTATGTTTAAGTTTTGGTTTAGGTTTAGTGTTAGGGTTAGGGTTTGGGTTCGGGTAAATGTTAGGATTGGGGTTAGGGTTACGGTTAGGGTTTGGTTTCGAAATTGGGTTAGGGTTAGATTTAGGTTTTGGGTTAGGGTTAGGGTTAGGGTTAGGGTTAGGGTTATGGTTATGAATAGGTTTAAGTTTAGGGTTTGGGTTTGGGTTAGGTTTAGGGTTAGGATTAGGGTTAGGTTTAGGGTTAGGGTTAGGGTTAGAGTTAGGGTTAGGGTTTGGCTTAGGGTTAGGTTTAGGGTTAGGGTTAGGGTTAGGGTTTAGGGTTAGTGTTAGGTTTAGTGTTTGGGTTAGGGTTAGGATTAGGATTAAGTTTAGGCTTAGGTTTAGGTTTAGGGTTTGTGTTAGATTTAGTGTTAGGGTTAGGGTTTGGTTTAGGGTTAGGGTTAGGTTTATGTTTAAGTTTTGGTTTAGGTTTAGTCTTAGGGTTAGGGTTAGGGTTAGGGTTTAGGGTTAGGGTTAGTGTTATTGTTTGGGTTAAGGTTAGGATTAGGATTAGGGTTAGGCTTAGGTTTAGTGTTAGGTTTTGGTTTAGGGTTAGGCTTAGAGTTAGGTTTTGAGTTAGGGTTAGGAATAGGATTATTGTTACGTTAGGGTTCGGGTTAGGTTTAGGGTTAGGGTTAGGGTTAGGGTTAGGATTAGAGTTAGAATTAGGATTTTGTTTTGGGTTAGGGTTAGGCTTAAGGTTTGGTTTATGTTAGGGTTAGGGTAAGTGTTAGGTTTAGGGTTTTGGTTAGGGTTAGGGTTAGTATTAGGGTTACGATTAGGGTTAAGTTTAGGTTTTGTGTTTGGTTTAGGTTTACGGTTAGGGTTAGGGTTAAGGTTAGGTTTTAGAGATAGTGTTAGGTTTAGGGTTTAGGTTAGGGTTTGAGTTAGGGTTAGGGTTAAGGTTGTGTTTTGGGTTAGGGTTATTGTTTGGGTTAAGGTTAGGGTTAGGGTTAGGGTTAGAAATATTTTTAGGGTTAGGGTTAGGGTTAGGGTTTGGTTTAGTGTTTGGGTTAGGGTTAGGTTTAGGTTTTGGGTTAGGGTTAGGGTTAAGGTTACGGTTTGGGTTAGGGTTAGGGTTAGGGTTAAGTTTAGGGTTTGGGTTAGGTTTAGGATTAGATTTGGGTTAGGGTTAGGGTTAGGATTACTGTTAGGGTTAGGTTTAGGTTTAGGGTTTGGGTTAAGGTTAGGGTTAGGTTTAGAGTTTGAGTTAGGGTTAGGTTTAGGGTTATGGTTAGGGTTTGGGTAAGGGTTAGGATTAGGGTTAGGCGTTGGGTTTGGTTTAGGGTTAGTTTTAGGGTTAAGTTTAGGGTTAGGGTTAGGGTTTGGATTAGGGTTAGGGTTAGGGTTAGTGTTAGGGTTAGGGTTAGGGTTAGGGTTAGGATTAGGGTTAGGGTTAGGGATAGGATTAGAGTTAGGGTTAGGGTTTTGGTTTGGTTTAGGGTTAGGGTTAGGGTTTGGGTTAGGGTTAGGATTAGGGTTAGTGTTAGGGTTAGGGTTAGGGTTAGGGTTAGGGTTAGGGTTAGGGTTAGGATTAGGGTTATGTTTACGTTTTGAGTTAGGTTTAGGGTTAGGGTTAGGGTTAGGGTTCGGGTTACGGTTAGTGTTAAGGTTAGGGTTTGGGTTAGGTTTAGGGTTAGTTTTTGGGTTAGGGTTTCGGTCAGGGTTAGGGTTAGTATTATGTTTATGATTAGGGTTAAGTTTAGGGTTTGTGTTTGGTGTAGGTTTAGGGTTAGGGTTAGGGTTAGGGTTAGCGTTTAGGGTTATTGTTAGGTTTAGGGTTTGGGTTAGGTTTAGGGTTTGAGTTAGGGTTAGCGTTAGGTTTAGGGTTAGGGTTTGGGGTAGTGTTAGGGTTAGGGGTAGGGTTAGGGTTAGGATTAGTGTTAGGGTTAGTGATAGGATTAGAGTTAGGGTTAGGGTTTTGGTTTGTGTTAGGGTTAGGGTTAGGGTTTGGGTTAGTGTTAGGGTTGGGGTTAGTGTTAGTGTTATTGTTTGAGTTAGGGTTAGGATTAGGGTTACGTTTAGGTTTTGGGTTACGTTTAGTGTTAGGGTTAGGGTTTGGGTTCTGGTTAGAATAATGGTTATGGTTAGGGTTTGAGTTAGGATTATGTTAGGTTTAGGGTTAGGGTTTGGGTTAGGGTT
Source organism: Eospalax fontanierii (assembly GCA_035773235.1). NCBI lineage: Eukaryota > Metazoa > Chordata > Mammalia > Rodentia > Spalacidae > Eospalax > Eospalax fontanierii. Next base: position 786,906 of record JAJHUQ010000065.1, on the reverse strand, counting down.
AGGGTTAGGGTTAGGGTTTGAGTTTGAGTTAGGTTTAGGGTTAGCATTAGGGTTAAGGTTAGGGTTAGCTTTATGGTTGGGTTAGGGTTTGGGTTAGGGTTAGGGTTAGGTTTTGGGTTAGGTTTAGGTTTACTTTTAGGTTTTGTTTTGGGTTAGTGTTTGGGTTAGGGGTAGTGTTAAGTTTAGTGTTTGTGTTAGGGTTAGGGTTAGGGTTAGGGTTACGAATAGGTTTAAGTTTAGGGTTTGGGTTTGGGTGAGGTTTAGGGTTAGGGTTAGGGTTAGGGTTAGGCTTAGGTTTAGGGTTAGGTTTAGGGTTAGGGTTAGGTTTTGGGTTAAGGTTAGGTTTAGGGTTAGGGTTAGGGTTAGGGTTAGGGTTAGGGTTAGGGTTAGTGTTAGCGTTAAGGCTAGGGTTTGGGATAGGGATAGGGTTAGGGTTTGGTTTTGGGTTAGGTTTAGGGTTAGGGTTTTGGTTAATGTTTGTGGTTAGGGCTTAGGGTTAGGTTTAGTGTTAAGGTTAGGGTTAGGGTTAGAGTTTGGGTTAGGGTTAGGGTTCCGGTGTGGGTTTGCGTAAGAGATAGGGTAAGGGTTTGGGTTTGGGTTAGGGTTAGGTTCAGGTTTAGGGTTAGGGTTTGGGTTTGGGTTAGGTTTGGGGTAAGGGAGGGGGTTGGGGCTTGGGTTAGGGCTAGGGTTAGTTATAGGGTTGAGGTTATTGTTAGGTTTTGGGCTGGGACTTGGGTTGGGGTAAGGTTTAGGTTTGGGGTTAGGGTTCGAGTTAGGTTTAGGGTTTGGGTTAGGGTTAGGTTTAGGGTTAGGGTTTAGGGTAAGTGTTAGGTTTAGGGTTAGGGTTTCGGTTAGGGATACGGTTAGGGTTATGGTTTGAGTTAGGGTTAGGGTTAGGGTTTAGGGTTATATTTAGGGCTATTGTTTGTGTTAAGTTTAGGGTTAGGGTTAGGTTTAGGTTAGGATTAGCGATAGGGTTAGGGTTAGGGTTAGGGTTTGGTTTACGGTTAGGGTTAGGTTTAGGTTTAGTTTTTGTTTTAAGTTTAGTGTAAGTGTTAGGGTTTGGGTTCGGGTTAAGGTTAGGGTTAGGTTTAGGGTTATTGTTTGGGTTAAGGTTAGGGTTAAGGTTAGGGTTAGGAATATGGTTAGGGTTAGGGTTACGGTTAGCATTTGGTTTCGGGATTGGGTTAGGGTTAGGTTTAGGTTTTGGGTTAGGGTTAGGGTTAGGGATTGGGTTAGGATTAGGATTAGGTTTAATTTTAGGGTTTGGGTTAGGGTTAGGGTTAGTTTTTGGGTTACGGTTAGGATTAGGTTTAGGGTTAGGTTTAGTGTTAGGGTTTGGGTTACGGTTAGGCTTAGGGTTAGGGTTTGAGTGAGGGTTAGGGTTAGGGTTAGGGTTTGGGTTAGGGTTAGTGTTAGGGTTATGGTTAGGGTTAGGGTTAGGGTTGGGTTTAGTGTTTGGGTTAGGTTTAGGATTAGGATTAAGGTTAGGCTTAGGTTTAGGTTTAGGGTTTGTGTTAGGTTTAGGGTTAGGGTTAGGGTTTGAGTTAGGGTTAGGGTTAGCGTTAGGTTAGTGTTAGGTTAGTATTAGAGTTAGAGTTAGGGTTTTGGTGTCGGTTAGGGTTAGGTTTAGGGTTTGGTTTAGTTTTAGGTTCAGGATTAGTGTTAGGTTTGGGTTAGGGTTAGGGTTAGTATTAGGGTTACTTTTAGCGTTAAGTTTAGGGTTTGGATTTCGGTTAGGTTTAGGGTTAGGGTTAGGGTTAGGTTTCGGGTTAGGGTTTAGGTTAGGGTTAGGGTTTGGCTTAAGGTTAGGGTTAGGTTAGGGTTAGGAATAGGATTAGGGTTAGGGTTACGGTTTGGGATACGGTTAGCGTTAGGGTTAGGGTTTGCGTTTGGGTTAGTGTTAGGGTTAGGGTTTGGCTTAATGTTTGGGGTTAGGGTTAGGGTTTGGGTTTGGGTTAGTGTTAGGGTTACGGTTAGGGTTTGAATTTGAGTTAGTTTTAGGGTTAGCATTAGGGGTAAGGTTAGGGTTAGGTTCATGGTTTGGGTTAGGGTTAGGGTTAGCGTTAGGGTTAGGGTTTGGGTTAGGTTTAGGGTTACGTGTAGGCTTTGATTTCAGTTAGTGTTAGGGTTAGGGTTAGTGTTTAGTGTTTGTGTTAGGGTTAGGGTTAGGGTTAGGGTAACGAATAGGGTTAAGTTTAGGGTTTGGGTTTGGGTTAGGTTTAGGGTTAGGGTTAGGGTTAATTTTTGGGTTAAGGTTAGGGTTAGGGTTAGGGTTAGGAATAGGGTTAGGGTTAGGTTTAGGGTTAGGTTTAGGGTTAGCGTTAGGGCTAGGGTTTGGCATAGGGATAGGGTTAGGGTTTGGTTTTGGGTTAGGTTTAGGTTTAGGGTTTGGGTTAATGTTTGTGGTTAGGGCTTAGGGGTTAGGTTTAGGGTTAGGGTTAGGGTTAGGGTTTGGTTTGGGGTTAGGGTTAGGAATAGGGTTAAGGTTATTGTTAGGGTTTGGGTTAGGGTTTAGGTTAGGGTTAGGTTTAGGTTTTGGGTTAGGGTTAGATTTAGGCTTAGGGTTTGGGTTAGGGTTAGGGTTAGGGTTAGGGTTAGGGTTAGGCTTTAGGGTTAGGGTTAGGTTTAGGGTTTGGGGTAGGGTTAGGATTAGGATTAGGGTTAGGCTTAGGTTTAGTGTTAGGGTTTGGGTTAGGGTTAGACTTAGAGTTAGGTTTTGATTTAGGGTTAGGATTAGGATTATGGTTAGGGTTAGGATTGGGGTTACGTTTAGGCTTAGGGTTAGGGTTAGGGTTAGCGTTAGGGTTAGGATTAGAGTTAGAATTAGGATTTTGTTTTGGGTTAGGGTTAGGCTTAAGGTTTGGTTTATGTTAGGGTTAGGGTTAGTGTTATGTTTAGGGTTTTGGTTAGGGTTAGGGTTAGTATTAGGGTTATGATTAGGGTTAAGTTTAGGTTTTGTGTTTGGTTTAGGTTTACGGTTAGGTTTAGGGTTAAGGTTAGGTTTTAGAGATAGTGTTCGGTTTAGGGTTTAGGTTAAGGTTTGTGTTAGGGTTAGGGTTAAGGTTATGTTTTGGGTTAGGGTTATTGTTTGGGATAAGGTTAGGGTTAGGGTTAGGGTTAGAAATATTTTTAGGTTTAGCGTTATGGTTAGGGTTTGCTTTAGTGTTTGGGTTAGGGGTAGGTTTAGGTTTTGGGTTAGGGTTAGGGTTAAGGTTACGGTTTGGGTTAGGGTTAGGGTTAGGGTTAAGTTTAGGGTTTGGGTTAGGTTTAGGATTAGATTTGGGTTAGGGTTAGGGTAGGATTGCTGTTAGGGTTAGGTTTAGGTTTAGGGTTTGGGTTAAGGTTAGGGTTAGGTTTAGAGTTTGAGTTAGGGTTAGGTTTAGGGTTATGGTTAGGGTTTGGGTTAGGGTTAGGATTAGGTTAGGCGTTGGGTTTGGTTTAGGGTTAGTTTTAGGGTTAAGTTTAGGGTTAGGGTTAGGATTAGGGATAGGGTTAGGGTTAGTGTTAGGGTTAGGGTTAGGGTTAGGGTTAGGATTACGGTTAGGGTTAGGGATAGGATTAGAGTTAGGGTTAGGGTTTTGGTTTGGTTTAGGGTTAGGGTTAGGGTTAGGATTAGGGTTAGGGTTAGGGTTAGGGTTAGGGTTAGGATTAGGGTTATGTTTACGTTTTGAGTTAGGTTTAGGGTTAGGGTTAGGGTTTGGGTTCGGGTTACGGTTAGTGTTAAGGTTAGGGTTTGGGTTAGGTTTAGGGTTAGTTTTTGGGTTAGGGTTTCGGTCAGGTTTAGGGTTAGTATTATGGATATGATTAGGGTTAAGTTTAGGGTTTGTGTTTAGTGTAGGTTTAGGGTTAGGGTTAGGGTTAGGGTTAGTGTTTAGGGTTATTGTTAGGTTTAGGGTTTGGGTTAGGTTTAGGGTTTGAGTTAGGGTTAGCGTTAGGTTTAGGGTTAGGGTTTGGGGTAGTGTTAGGGTTAGGGGTAGGGGTAGGGTTAGGATTAGTGTTAGGGTTAGTGATAGGATTAGAGTTAGGGTTAGGGTTTGGGTTTGGGGTAGTGTTAGGGTTAGGGATAGGGTTAGGGTTATTGTTTGGGTTAAGGTTAGGGTTACGGTTAGGGTTAGGAATATGGTTAGGGTTAGGGTTACGGTTAGCGTGTGTTTTCGGGAGTGGGTTAGGGTTAGGTTTAGGTTTTGGGTTAGGGTTAGGGTTAGGATTAGGGTTAGGGTTAGGTTTAGTGTTAGGCTTTGGGTTAGTGTTAGGCTTAGTGTTAGCGTTTGGGTTAGGGTTAGGATTAGGGTTAATTTTAGGGTTTGGGTTAGGGTGAGGGTTAGTTTTTATGTTAGGGTTAGGGTTAGGATTAGGGTTAGGGTTAGGTTTAGTGTTAGGTTTTGGGTTAGGGTTAGGCTTAG